>SJXQ01011642.1:272230-395467 GCA_006408695.1 Aepyceros melampus
AAGATCTTTTTTGTACAGTTCTTCTGTGTATTCTTGCCACCTCTTCTTAATATCTTCTGCTTCTGTTAGGTCCAGACCATTTCTGTCCTTTATCGAGCCCATCCTTGCACGAAATGTTCTCTTGGTATCTCTAATTTTCTTGCTTCTCATATATCCTAACTGCTGCTGCTGCTGCTGCTAAGTCACATCAGTCATGTCTGACTCTGTGCGACCCCACAGACAGCAACCCAACAAGCTCCTCTGTCCCTGGGATTCTCAAGGCAAGAATACTGGAATGGGTTGCCATTTCCTTTTCCAATGCATGAAAGTAAAAAGTGAAAGGGAAGTTGCTCATTCGTGTCTGACTCTTAGCGACCCCATAGACCACAGCCTACCAGGCTCCTCCATCCATGGGATTCTCCAGGCAAGAGTACTGGAGTGGGTTGCCATTGCACCCTAACTAGGAGGTACTTAAAAACGTATTTCATACAAAAACAAAATAGTGTCAGTGAAAGGTTTAGGCACTTGGGCAAACTACATGAGGAAAATTTTACAAAAATGGATTCCTGATTCCGTATCCCTCAGATAATTTCCATTCTGCAGAGGGCAGAGGTCATTCCCGCCTTTATAATGCATTCTTATCTGTCTTTTGGAAAGCTGCTCTTGGGGAAAAACAAGGCCAGAAGTAATGAAGGAACCTGGGAAGGCAGGTTCCTCAAGACTCATCTGCTAGGTACAA
Organism: Aepyceros melampus; assembly: GCA_006408695.1. Classification (NCBI taxonomy): domain Eukaryota; kingdom Metazoa; phylum Chordata; class Mammalia; order Artiodactyla; family Bovidae; genus Aepyceros; species Aepyceros melampus. The sequence continues at coordinate 272,949 of SJXQ01011642.1, forward strand.
GCGCTTTCCTGGGCAGTTTCTAAAGGAATCAACTCATGAAGTCGCCATGTGGGAGACACTGTGATGCCCTGATCCCCACGTCCTGGGGGCTGAGGTGGGGATCGCTTGGTCAGAAAGTGGTGGGTTGAACCCCGCCTTCTAGCTTTGTGTGATTCTGCTGCTGCATCTGCTCCACCCACCTGCTGCCCTACAACAGGAGACAACAGAGTCAGCAGGGGAGCGAGACCTGTGTGCACGCACAAAGGAATTATTTTTGCTCCAAATGGCATTTATCAGTCAAACTTTCAGCACCAAAGAACTTCTGATTATATGTGCTCGAGTGCGAGCTCATCACTCAGTTGTGTCTGACTCTTTGTGACCCCATGGACTAGCCCACCAGGCCCCTCTGAAATGGGATCTCCCAGGCAAGAACACTGGAGTGTGTTGCCATGCGCTCCTCCAGGGGATCTTCCTGTCCCGGGGACCAAACTCGCATCTCCTGCATTGGCAGGCGGGTTCTTTATCACTGAGCCACCTTCTGAGTGTCTGTAGTAAAACTCATCTGAAGAGATTCAGTTTCAAGACGTGACGAGGCCTGGCCTACACTGCAGGAGTTAATAAGCTAAGGTGGAACCTGATGTATGAAACTTCTGTTCCAGTCAGGGGTGATGGGTTGAGATTTTCGGTCCAGTCTGATGACTGCCTCTATAAAGTATGTTCTGTGCTGACTTTCCTCTATTGTAATAGCAGGGATTCCTGCTTAGAAAAGGAAGGAAGTTGTGACACTGTCCTTCAGAGATAAAGATTTACTGAGAGGTTTTGAAATATCTGTACAATGTAGCAGGGTGTCTGTTCTGGCTTCCCTGGCCTGGCTGGCCCAGGGCTGGTAGCTTCACCCAGACTGTCTCCTGCCCTAAACTACCTCCTGAAAGGACCTCCACTGTGAGAAAGTAGACCATGGATTCCAGAATAACAGATTTAAAAGGTGAAGGGGATTACCCACAGGTCTGGCTTAGCTTCTGCTGGCTGAGATGCACGAGCCATGAGGATGGGGACGCCCAGACTCGGTTTAAACAGAGAGAAGTGTTTACTCAAGACCTATCTAAGCAGAGACCAAATCCTGGTGGAAGGCAGCCAAGATCTAGAAAGGCAATCTGAGCATCCAGGAAGGGATCCAGAGAGGGCACAGGCTCCATCATGAGGAGGGAGGGCGGAAATGCCAGGCCGGGCTGAGGTCAGTGCCAAGGGCTCTTGGCGGGAATGGAGGGGAACGGTGCTTATTTCAAGGCTGGCTTAGGGTGGAAGGAATGGAGACTAAAGTGGCTGTGCTGAGCTGCTCCGGCCGCTATAAAATGAGCAAGAGGATCCCATGAGTGGCCACAGGCGGGATGGTGTCAGGAAGCAGAGCAGCAATTCCTATATTCAGCATCCCTCGTGTTCCCAACAGATACACAACAACAGCAATGTACCCATCATGGAGGCTGGTCTGGATTCAGTTCTGTAAACACCCATCAGATGTCTCCTCTGTGCAAGACAGCACTGGGTGCAAAGAGAAGAGTTAACTAATAAATTCGCAAAAGGAGAGACAGAAGGGCCAACAACACCGGTGGGAAAAAATAAACCAAGAGAAAGTCTGTGCAGGTAGTGCCCTCTCTTCCCTGAATCTGTCACTGACAGATAATCATAATAAAGTATCAAGACATGCCTGTTGCATTATACTCCATTCATTCATTTATAATGAAATTTGCAAAGAAAACTAATTTAGAACTCCTTTGGGCTTGGAGTTGAGAGATGCCGCGAGGCAGCAGAGGCAGTTTCTGCCCTCAAGGAACTTGCAGCCTGGCTGGGCTCCACAGTTTTTGTTTGTTTGTTTGTTTGTTGGCTGCCAGGCATATGGGATGGTAGTTCCCAGACCAATTTTAGCCACTGGATGGCCAGGGAAATCCTGGGCCCACAGTCTTTGCTGTCAGCTCAGCTCCGATCACGCTCCATCCTCGGAGCCCTGTTTCCACTCTGGGATACAAGCAGTCCTTCTACTTCAGCACATCCAAAAATCAAATGCCTTATTTCTTCCCCAAACTCTAGGCCATCTGTCTTGCATGTCTCAGATCAACACACCACCCTCTTTGTCCAGGTCACTCAATGACTCTCTGATTCGCATCCTGGCGAGTGTCCTCACATCTGGCCCTCTTCCCCATTCCTTCTCTACTCCTGTGGTTCTGGATCTGGAGGTGCGTGGTGCTGGGGCAAGCACAGAGGCCCGGGAGGCCAGCAGACCTAGCAACAGAGCCCAGATCATCACCCCCAATATAACATGCGGCACAGTGAGACTCAAAAGATGCTCATTCTCTTCTCTTTACTCAGGTTGTTTTGAAATTCACTTCCACTTACAAACATTTTGCTATTTTTTTCTCCTTGCAGTCCATCCCTCATACCAGCACTGATTATCTTCTGAAAACTCGGTTTAATACTGTGTCATTTTCCAGGGTGAGCGCTTCTGGTTTCCCTATTGCCTGAGTCACATTCCTATCTCATGGTACAATGGTCCAGGCCTTCAGTAATTGCACCTGTTTATTTCTGTTAGACTGTGAGCATCTCTGCAGGACAGTAAACAACCACAGGACTGAGACGGAGCCTTTTATCCAAATTTCTCCAGTGACTGGAACATGGTAAAGTATTATTCCCTGTGTGGCCCTGTCATATCTGCTGAATAGCTCACAGTTCACAGACATGCTAAATACATGTTTGGTGTTGAGACTGATAATGAGTGACTTTAGTTTTGAAATATCATAACTTTGTGACTTTCTTTCTGTGTCAGAATCTGAAAAGAAAAAAAAAAAACATCTTGCCCTCCCTAACTCCTCCTGCCCAGTGCATTGGGAGGTAGGCTGCTCAGGGCCCCTGGCTGGGAGCTGCTCACTAGGTACTTACGGAGAGAGGAGAGAATGAGGTGTTCCTGCCGGGCTTGGAACAGATCATCTTTCCCGTAGGGTTTGCATTTTAATAGGAAGTCCCTTAATATTGGAATAAAGGCTCTTTAATTGCATAATTTTAGACAAGGGGATACCTTCTGGGTAAGGTGAGGACAACAAGCCTTTCTTAATTCTGGGATCTCATTCCATAGATTGTTAACTATTCTGTGAGACTAGGGGGAAAAATGGTCTCTGAAATCCTGAATTTAAGCATTCCATTCTCTGAATGATGTGTTGTCCTCTGGCCTGTTTACTAAAAATGCTTCAATTCCAAACATTTCTATTTCATTGGAAACAGTTGTCCAGTGAACATCATTTTCCAAATGTTTGTCTCATCTTCTTGCCCAGGCTTGGGCTCCATAGTCCAACCCTAAACACTTCCTGCGAATACCCTCCCCTCTGTCTCCATTCTCCCGCCACTGACTCACTGGGCAAAGCTGCTCCATATAACTAGACTTGTGCAACTGAACATTGCAGAAGTTGCCCAACTGTGCTGACAAGTGTCACCTTAAATACGTGACCCATATTTCAAGTGGGCCCTTGACACCTTCTGGAAACCCTAACACATTTTCTGCTGAGATATTTATATCCTACCGTTTTCTCTCTTCAGTCACAAATCCGGTCGTCCGTCTTCCTCCTGCATCTTCACTTTCAACGGATGACTTAGCTTCACAGTTCACAAAGAAGATGGAAACAATTAGTGAAAACTTCCTCAACATTTCAGCATGAACTACCTACCTCCGTGCTCGGTTTCTGCCTTCTGTCCCATTAAGGTCTAGGGTTTGGGTCCCTCTCCAAGCAGAGCCCCATCCCCGCCCGTGTAGATGTTATTCTGTCTTATCTACTCGCGGGCTCCAGCCTGCACCATCACTCCCTCCCTCCCTCCTCAATCAGCCTCATCAGCATCTTCCAATTGCTAGTCTATCACTCTAGACAACTCCCCCTTTACTCCATGTCCCCCTCAGCTACCATCTCATTTGTTCACTCCCCATGAGGAACAACTGCTTGACATAATTATCTGTACTCACTTTTTCACTTCCCTTCCCTCTCTAACTGACTCCAAGGCTTCTGTTGCTAAAGCTAAGCTCATGGCAACTTTCTGCACATCTGATACAGATGATCACTCTTTCCTTTTGCCTCTCTGAGGCTCCCTGGTCCTGCGCCTACCTCCTAAGTCGCTCCTTCCTGGTTGCCTTTGCTGGCTCCTCTCCTCTCCTGGAACTTAAATGCAAGTGTGTACCGGGATTCTCTCTTCCCCTCTTCCTTCTTTGCACAGATGGTTCTCTTGGAAGCCCACGGCTATTGGTAGCACCTATAGTCCAACTCTACATATGCTTCTCTCCTAAGACCTCTTTCCTGAACCACAGACTTTGCCTGTCTTCTTACCTGGCATATCAATCTGTGATTCGGTTGCTAAGTTGTGTCCGACTCTTTGCAACCCCATTGATTGCAGCACACCAGGCTTCCTGTCCTTTGCTATCTTCTGGAGTTTGCTCAGATTCATGAGGGTCTAATAGGTATCTCAAAATTAACATGCCCCCTATGGGATGCTTGGTTTTCCCTGTTTTCCGTAGTTTTTCCTATTTCGAGAAGTCATACTACCACCCTTCCAGTGCCGAGGCAACAGTCTTGACCTTATCCTTGATTTTTCTCTGTTTTCTTCATTCACTACATCCATTGCCTCAACAAAACTTTGTGCTTGAATTACGTCTCAGATCTGCCTGCCTCTCTCCATTTCTGCTGCTAACTCTAGTCATCAATTCTCTCTTGAGTTGGTGGGAGAACAATTTAACTCCTTTCTCTTCTTTCATTTTTTGTCCCTCCTCAATCCATTCTTCACTAAGCACCCACAGTGATCGTTTTTTAAAAAAATTAATTAGCTCTGTTTTTGCTTCAAATCTTCCAGTGGGTTCACATTGGGTTTAGAATAAAGCCCAATCTCCTTATCCCACTCTACACAGCTCCTTGTGATCTGATCCCTATTTCCCTGCTGACCTTCTCCTCAATTACTATGTTCCAGGCACACTGATCTACTTCCTATTATTCACACATGTTAAGTGCCAACCTACCCCAGGGCTACTGGGCTTGCTGAACTCTGCATGGATCATGTTAACTCAACTGGTTCAAACCCATTATTCATTGTCCTGTTGTATGTCTTTATGGCTCATTTTTTTTTTCCTTTTCTTTCTTTCATAATTCTTAACTCTAAAATGTCTAACAAAGTATCTTACTCTTAGTAGATAATCAATAACATGTTTTTGAATAAACAAAAGTGATGCTGCTCTGTGAAACTTGTTCAGTGATTGATTCATGCTTTAATTACCTTTGATAAAGACTATGCTTGGGCATCTATCAAAAACTGATAGGATTAAAATTCAATGTGAATTGAATCGCAAATAATATACTAACATTATTCAGAGTCAATCCTTTCAAATGCTACTTTTGAGAGCTTCTGAGACTGTAATAAAATGTTAATAGAACTGTCTTCTCTCAATCTATCCATCTCCCACTGCTGACAGGTGGAGTTCTGATTCCCCTGCCAAAACAGGGTCCTCTTTGCATGTTGGAATGAAAATTTGTGAAGAGCAGATAAGAATGAGGCATAGACTGGCCACTTACCTGCTCTTTCCCCTACTGCGGTTTTCTCAACAGCCTGGTATCATTCACGGACGTAGCCCTAATATTTTGCTTTTGTCTTTGATATTCTGCATTTTATTCTGAGGGGTCTACATGTGGATTTATTTTTTACTTATTTTGCTCATGATACAGGGAACTTCATCACATATCTTTAGTTATGGAAAATACTTTCATCTTTTTTTTCAATAATGATATTTTCTGTTCTTTTTACTCTCTTGTCTGAGAGTAAAACTCCAGTTTGACTTATTTGGTATTTCTCATTTAAGTCTCTGGGTCTCTTAAGTGATTTTCAAGGTTTTCTTTATGATATCTCTAGTCTAAATTATGAAGTGTTTCTTCCAATCTATTTTCCACTTCATTAATTCTCTTTTTAGGCAACTGATTAAAGTGTCTACTGAGGCTTTTTTTTTAAATTTCAATTAGTAATTATCATATGTGTGTGCGTGTGTGTTGCTCAGTTGTGTCCCACTCTTTGTGACACCATGGACTGCAGCCCACCAGGCTCCTCTGTCCATGGAATTCCTCCGGCAAGAATACTGGAGTGGGTTGCTATTCTCTTCTCCAGGGGATCTTCCCGATGCAGGGGTCAACCCCAGGTCTCCCATATTGGAGCAGATGCTTTACTGTCTGAGCCACTGTTGCTGCTGCTGCTGCTGCTGCTGCTGCTAAGTCGCTTCAGTCGTGTCCGACTCTGAGCGACCCCATAGACGGCAGCCCACTAGGTTCCTCTGTCTCTGGGATTCTCCAGGCAAGAATACTGGAGTGGGGTGCCATTGCCACTAGGGAATCCCAATTACCATGCATAGGATTTCTATATATCCTTTACCAAATACATTTGTTCTTTTTTCTATCATATCCTGTTCCTGATTTATAGCTGTATTAATATTTCTTCCTTTACCTCTTTCAATATTTCAAACATAACTAGTTTAAAGATTCTTTCACATTTTTCTATTGCCTCTAGTTCTTAGATGCAAATGACCTCTTTTGTGATTCTTCCCTGGGGTCGTTATTTCCTGAGTGGTTTGTAATTTTCACCCATGAGTTCCTCTGTGGTGGATATTGTTTTTGGTTTTTAAAATTATTTATTTATTTGGCTGCGCAGCGTCTTAGTGCAGCACACAGGGTTTTTGATCTTCGTTTTAGCATTCAGGACATTCTTTAGTTTGTGATAGGCAGGATCTTTAGTTGTGGCATGCGCAGTCCAGCTTCCTGACCAGGGATCAAACCCGGGTCCCCTGCACTGGGAGTGTGATCTTAGTGACTGGACTACAGAGGAAGGCACGCAGTGGGTATTGTTTTCTATAGGAGTCCACCTTCCTTGGGTTTTGTGGACAAATTACAGCAAGAACAGGTCAGTCTCCTGTGGCTCCTCCAGACTGGTTGCCCAGCTGGAGAGTTCTAGTCTCTGTTTCACAGTTGGGATGACTACTTGGCCTCATACAGGGAGTCCTTCTTACAAAGGTTAGTGGCTTCATCTTTTGATGTGTGTGAACATCATGTGTTTGATCTATGAACATCTGATGTACAAACATCAAAACCCTGCCTCCCAACTCTGAAAGCTCGTGTCAAGTTCCAGTACCTCCTTTATCCATTCAGTTTCACTCTTGCACACTACTTTGGTTTTGAGTTTTCTGTTCGTTTCCAGCCCCTACAGTTTTTTTTCATTCAACAGATATTTATTGAGTGTGCCAAGTACCATTCTAGAGAATCGGGAATGAAGACCATAAAGTCTCTGTCTTCAAGGATTATATATTCCAGAGATTGCTCTGACACCCTCCATGCTTTAAATGTACTAAACATATTTCTGTTACATTTTCTTCGCCATTTCTGTGCGTCTGGAGTGTGTGTGTCTAGAGGGTGGTGTGTCTGGAGGGTGGTATGTCTCAGGGGTGGTAGAGGGAGGTTGTCTTCCTGCAGCAGGTCAACCTACTGGAATGCGAAGGTGCCAGCCCTTGCCCACCTGTGCCACAGCAGTGTTGAGGGAAAGGTAAGGCTTCTGGCATACCTTGAAGACAGTGAAAATATCTCCATCCACGTTTAGCCTGAGAGGCAGCTGAATGTAGTTAACAATTAAAAACACAGATTTTGAAGCCTAAATGCCTACACTCAAACCCAGCTCAATGACTTACTAGTTAGTTATGGGGCCTTGGGCAAGAATCTCTCCTGGTGCTTCAGTTTGGTCATCTGGAGAAGTCCAGTAATAGGATTTTCCTTACATGCTTATTGCTGTGGTTCAGTTGCTCAGGTGTGTCTGACTCTTTGTGACCCCATGGACTGCAGCATGTTAGGCTTCCCTGTCCTTCACTATCTCCTGGAGCTTGCTCAAACTCATGTCCACTGAGTCAATGATGCCATCCAACCATGTCATCCTCTGTCTCTCTCTTCTCCTTCTGCCTTCAATCCTTCTCAGCATCAGGGTCTTTTCCAAGGAGTCGGCTCTTCGCATCAGGTGGCTGAATTATTGGAGCTTCAGCTTCACCATCAGTCCTTCCAATGAATATTAGGGTTGCATTCCTTTAGGATTGACTGGTTTGATCTCCTTACTGTCCAAGGGACTCTCAAGATCTTCATTGTGGGATGTCGAATCTTAACTTGCAGCATGTGGGTTCTAGTTCCCTGACCAGGGATCAAACCGAGACCTCTTACATTGGGAGTCTTAGCCACTGGACCACCAGGGAAGGCCCCTTCATGTGGTTTAGATGGTCTTCCCTCTGTACCTGTCTGTGTCCTAATCTCTTCTTGAGATTACTATATTGGATGAAGACTCACCCTAATTACCTCATTTTAACTTAATTGCCTCTTTATAAAGTGCCTCTCTCCAAATGCACTTACATTCTGAAGTCCTGGGGCTTCAGACCTCAACAAATAAATGTTAGGGGATACAAGTCAGCCTATAGGAAGGGCAGGATGAATTCTGCGGATACCTTCTTTCTCTGGGATCGTGTATTCCAGCTCACTTCTGTGCAGTCTTGTCTGCGTCTGGGATATCTTCACCGTGCTGAGTGACTTCTAATCAGCCTCAAAATAGCTCAAACCCACTCACTCATCAAAACTCAGACGAGATGCTTCTACAAAGTCCTTTCTGACTGCTGGTTCTCACAGTCTCCTTTATGCTCACCTCACTCTTCAGCAAGTGTTATATCCCTCCTTGGAACTTGGATAACACCAGAGTGTCACATGTGCTTTTCTCATGGACTTATGGCTTGTATGGTGGCTCTGCACATTCCCAACATTGCATCAGTTAGAAGTGAGCACCCTGAGGGCAAACCTCCACCTGGGTCAGCTTTGTATCCTCAGACATTGCTCAATGCATACTTGTTGAAGGAACAGATGAGTAATAACAATAACAGCCAGACTGACTTCTATCTCACACGTGAAGTCACGTATTGAGAAGTTCTCCCCAAACCTCTAGTCAATAATCGACTCATCTTAAGACCTTACCTGCCTAGCAGAACTTTTGCCACCTATTCAAGATGAGCATTTTGAAAGCCTGCATAGAAGAGGCATTAAATTCACGTGTACCTTTGTATAGACTGAGGGATACCTTTTGTAAGAGAGAAGATCAAGCTGTTGTGATGTGGAATTCTCAAGGGCTCATCAAGTGGCCCACAGCAGAAGTGAATTGAATTATTATTGGATTATTATTATTATTATTTTTTTTGGAGTGACTTACCTAATTTGTGCATAAAATACTTTAAAGTCTGGAGACATAAACACTTTTTTTTTTTTCATTTCATTTAAAAAGGAGTTTCCAGAGTTTGACTTTTGTTTTGAATGATGTCTTTGTAACAAACTTCCTGTGTTGACAAGGAATGCATTGCATTTCCGTAGCTGAGACTGCCACAGAAATGAGGGGCGGTTCTAAATGTCTTACTATTTTAAGGTCTTTATGCAATTTTCTGACAGTTCAAGTCTCCTAATTTTTGTCCTGGGTATAACTGATGATATTTAAGTATAACACAATAAAAATATACAACTCTACCTCTAAACAATATGTAATATACAAATAATACAATAAGATACAACTATATCACTATAATATACTGCTGTAATGAGCATCTCAGGCTTCCCAGGTGGCTCAGTGGTAAAGAATCCACCTGCCAAGGCAGGAGACGCAAGAGACGTGGGTTCGATCCCTGGGTCGGGAAAATTCCCCAGAGAAAAAAATGGCCTCTCACTCCAGTATTCTTGCCTGGGAAATCCCATGGACAGAGGAGCCTGGTGGGCTACAGTCCATGAGATCACAAAGAGTCAGACATGACTGAGCAACTGACCACACAATAAGCATTTCATTTTTTTTTAACTTCTCCTAATGTCTTGATTTAGTTGGTTTTAAATTATCTGTTTAACAGAGCACTGAACACTTACTTCAGCCTTATGGTGATAAGCTTTTCCCTTTCTGGGGGGTTTTGTCTTAGAGTGGCTCTGCCTCTCGGCTCTGCTGGTGATTAATCTGCTCCCACTTCATAAACATTGTTCAAACGTCATTGACTCAGAATCTAGCAGAACTGGGGACATCCAAGTTCTCTATTTTATAAGATAGAGTGACTTTAGCATGAGGCTATCTTAAAGCACAAATAAAAATTTTCTATTACTCAGACTAAGTGGTTTATCATTATATTTTTGCTTATAGCTTTTATCTTTCTTTGATGCCTTATATTTTAAGGCAATGACCTCCTTTAATACAGCATTAGGAGAGCACTGCAATTTTTTGGGAAATTAACAACCATAATGTGGCCTAGATATAAAAAAAAAAGTAATGTTAAAAGCCTGAGGAGATGTAAAATTAAGAAAAGCTCAATGAAAAATGTTTACACAAAATAGTCCAATTCTTTATAGATATGAAGTTATGCATAGAAACTAGCAAGAATTCCCTTCTTTCTGCCCTTTCTCCCCTCCCCTCCCTGCCACCCACACAGCTCCCATCTTTCTTTACCCTCCATCCACTGAGATGGAAAAAACCAGTTCTTACCCATCCCTCCACTCCCTCATTCCCAATCCCACCCCCACCCCGTGACTTCTGAGAGTGCCCATGCAGAGGTCAAAGCTGCCTGTGATTTTCCATTTACACTGACATGAATCTGGCAAGAAAGGAGGGGTTTCAGAGTTTGAGAGTCAGTCTGGCCTGTTGGAGAGCAGGACCTGACCCAGACCCCTGCTAAGTCGATACATGTCTGGTGAATGAATGAGCAGAAAAGGTGATGTCTTGCATTTTCATTACTATAAGAAGGCAATTGCCTTCTCTTCCAGTTTTGAGACAAATTTTCTTTTTCTCATTTTTATCATTCTTTATTTTTATGCCTGCACAGCTAAAACTTCCTCCTGAGACTGTCCCAGCAATGAGTTGATCTGTCCTTCCTCCGCATAGTTTTCCTTTTTATTTTTTTATTAATTTTTATTTTTTAGTTTGTTTTGCTTTACAATACTATATTCGTTTTGCTATACATTGACATGAATCAGCCAGGAGTATACATGAACTCCCAATCCCGACCCCCACCTCCCCACTCCCGCCCCACACCTTCTCTCTGGATTATCCCCGTGCATCAGTCCCAAGCATCCTGCATCCTGCATCAAACCTGGACTGGCGATTCGTTTCACTTATGTTACACTGCCACTCTGCCAACTCATCCCACCCCCTCCCTCTCCCACAGAGTCCAAAAGTCTGTTCTATACATCTGTGTCTCTTTTGCTGTCTTGTGTACAGGTTTATCATTACCATCGTTCTAAATTCCATATATATGTGTAAGTATACTGTATTGGTGTTTTTCTTTCTGGCTTACTTCACTCTGTATAATCGGCTCCAGCGTCATCCACCTCATTAGAACTGATTCAAATGTATTCTTTTTAATAGCTGAGTAATACTCCATTGTGTATATGTACCACAGCTTTCTTATCCATTCATCTGCTGATGGACATCTAGGTTGCTTCCATGTCCTGGCTATTATAAACAGTGCCGCAATGAACATTGGGGTACACGTGTCTCTTCAATTCTGGTTTCCTTGGTGTGTATGCCCAGCAGTGGGATCGCTGGATCATAAGGCAGTTCTATTTGCAATTTTTTAAGGAATCTCCACACTGTTCTCCATAGTGGCTGTACTAATTTGCATTCCCACCAACAGTGTAAGAGGGTTCCCTTTTCTCCACACCCTCTCCAGCATTTATTGCTTGTTGACTTTTGGATCGCAGCCATTCTGACTGGTGTGAAATGGTACCTCATTGTGGTTTTGATTTGCATTTCTCTGATAATGAGTGATGTTGAGCATCTTTTCATGTGTTTGTTAGCCATTCGTATGTCTTCTTTGGAGAAATGTCTATTTAGTTCTTTGGCCCATTTTTTGATTGGGTCATTTATTTTTCTGGAGTTGAGCTGCATAAGCTGCTTGTATATTTTTGAGATTAGTTGTTTGTCAGTTGCTTCATTTGCTATTATTTTCTCCCATTCAGAAGGCTGTCTTTTCACCTTGCTTATAGTTTCCTTTGTTGTGCAGAAGCTTTTAATTTTAATTAGATCCCATTTGTTTATTTTTGCTTTTATTTCCAGTATTCTGGGAGGTGGATCATAGAGGATCCTGCTGTGATTTATGTCAGAGAGTGTTTTGCCTATGTTCTCCTCTAGGAGTTTTATAGTTTCTTGTCTTACGTTTAGATCTTTAATCCATTTTGAGTTTATTTTTGTGTATGGTGTTAGAAAGTGATCTAATTTCATTCTTTTACAAGTGGTTGACCAGTTTTCCCAGCACCACTTGTTAAAAAGATTGTCTTTAATCCACTGTATATTCTTGCCTCCTTTGTCGAAGATAAGCTGTCCATAGGTGTGTGGATTTATCTCTGGGCTTTCTATTTTGTTCCATTGATCTATATTTCTGTCTTTGTGCCAGTACCATACTGTCTTGATGACTGTGGCTTTGTAGTAAAGCCTGAAGTCAGGCAGGTTGATTCTTCCAGTTCCATTCTTCTTTCTCAAGATGGCTTTGGCTATTCGAGGTTTTTTGTGTTTCCATATAAATGTGAAATTATTTGTTCTAGCTCTGTGAAAAATACTGCTGGTATCTTGATAGGAATTGCATTGAATCTGTAGATTGCTTTGGGTAGTATACTCATTTTCACTATATTGATTCTTCCGATCCATGAACATGGTATGTTTCTCCATCTATTAGTTTCCTCTTTGATTTCTTTCATCAGTGTTTTATAATTTTCTATATATAGGTCTTTAGTTTCTTTAGGTAGGCGCATAGTTTTCTGATCAATGAAATTTTTAAAAAGTCCTGGCAATGTGGCTAGGGTGTGTGACAAAGGGCACTTTTCATTTGATGTTCTGGAGAATGGAGATTGCATGGGGCCTATGCTGACAGCAGCCTGAGAGCAGGGTGGGGTCCTGAGGTCTGGCTGCAGCAGCAGACCAGGAAGCTGTAGGAGTGGAGAGGAGGAGAGGGGGGCTGTTGGTGTACACGCTGCACCTGGACTGGAGGCCTGCCTGCAGATGCTTCTGTGGGCAGCTCCTGGGGAGTTAGGTTTGGACAACTGAGATCAACCAGGGAACATTCAGAATAGAATCTACAGCAAATTTTCATTGGCTATCTGTTTTCCATAGGGTAGTGTATATGCTTCCATGCTAAAACCAGGGCTCTGTAACAACCTAGAGGGGTGGGAAGAGGAAGGAGGGAGGCTCCAGAGGGAGGGGACATATGTATATACCTATGGCTGATTCGTGTTGATGTATGGTAGAAAACAAACCCAATATTGTAAAGCAATTATCCTTCTATTAAAGATAAACAAATTTAAAAAGGAAAAAACAAAATCTATGTAAGAAAACACCAGGACAACAAACTAAAAGAAAAAAACCCACTGGGGTTGTGGGATGGGCCTCCTGGTCTCTGAAAGGACGCTCTTTCCCCTGACCTGTCCCGGTGATGTGGTCTCAGGGGGTCCACCTCCTCACCCAGCTCAGAACCAGGTCCAGGCAGGTAGGCGGCTTTCCTGTGATGTCATGGGCACTAGTGACCCTATTTAAGGCTGAAGTTCCAATCCACAGGTTATGCCCTCTGTTCTTTTTAAAATAGGTTCGGAGAGGGAAGGGGAAACCATGGGAACTTGAGATCAGGGGAGGGGAAAGTTACCTTCATGATTTATTCAAAGCGGGTATATTTTGTTGCCAAAGTGTTTTTTTGTTGTTGTTGTTGTTTTTTTCCAAGTTTATCCGGTGTTACTAAACCTTAAGAGTTTTAGTGAACTGTGGAGGAGAAGCTCAGAAACTCTTTACTGAGGTTGCTTAGCATTATAGGATGAAAAGCTTAAACCAAGAGGGCCCACCACACCAAAATGAGCCAGAGAATGAAGACAGAACAGAGGAAAACGAAGACAAACGATGGAGAGACTTGAGTTCTTATGAGAATGTTTGTGTCCCTGGATCCCACCGTGCCTAAATATTCCCTGGACCTTTCAGTTATGTGAACCAATAAATATCCTTCTTTGCTTAAGTTAAAACAAAAACAAAACCAAGTGTTTTAGAGGCAGCTTGGTTGTGTGTTGCTCTCTGCCTTTTCCAGAATGAAGAAATGTGCCCTTAAATGAGATAGCCAGGGGTGTGGATGGTCTCTCGGTGCCCCCAGCATGTGCGTGATCTTTGTGACAAGCACTGTGTTATTATCCCTATTTGACACTAGACTATAACAAAATACGTAAAGAAATAATGTGAAAGGAATAAAGTCACTTAGATCTTCATAACTATGAGCTAGGTCATTTTAGAAACTTTCGTGTAAGTTTTTTTAGATTTTAATATACACATATATCAGTGGATACTTTAGAAGCATATTAAATCACCTAAGACTTTCCTTACATAATTTCATCTCAAAAGCCCTCAGCCAGAGGCCGAAAGGCAAACATCTGAAGACAACAGTCATTGTGTTTCAAGCGTGTAATCTTCCATAAAATTTGTGGATTTTATCTAAACACCTTAAAGTGCATAACAGAGCAGGGCCACAGAGTAGAACATAATAAACACTTTGAGATGGTGCCAGTGGTACTATTAATCCATAAATCTTTTCTTTTCATCCATGGTAGTGGATACTTAGGAGTAATGAGAACATACAGTTTGAGCTAATAACAATGCAATGTTGGTTTGTAACAGAAATGCTACATAGTACCTGGAAGTGTTCCCCTAATGCAAAAACAGTAAAGAAAATTCCTGATTCTATGCCTGAGAGAACTGGAGCTTAATTCTTCTACTGTAGATTTGCTTTCCTACTGTAGATTTACTGATGCACCACAAAGACGGGAAAGCTTTTGTTTTTTAACCTACAGTACAAGAATTCAGTGTTCCCAGTACTTTAACTCCTACTTTCTCTTCTATGGGTTGTAAGAATTCAACCTCAGTAATTGTTTAAACATCATCCTCTGTTGTTTCTGGGTCATCCTTCTCATACCACTTCCTCCTCTTGCAGTCAAGTCTCTCTGCAGCTGATATTTTCTAAAAGCAATACTTTCTTATCCCACCTGAGCCTTCAGTAAACTCACAGGTTTGCCATAATGCAACCCCCCTTCTCCCCACCCTCCACGCACATCACTCCTTCTGTTTTAGGGCTGCTTCCCTTTCAGCGGACACACCATCCACCCAGGTGCTCAAGGGTGAAGGTAGGAAGGTGTGTCCTCCTGAGCAATTTCACCCAAGCTCTGCCCATTTACCTCCAAAAAGTCTTTCTGGGAAGTGCATCCTTGTGGGCCACTGCTCTCATGCAGACCCTACAAGAGCCTCCTGAGTGGTCCAGCCCTGAGTAGGGTTGGACTTCCTGTGACTAGAGGGATGAAGGGATGGCACGTTATCCTGGTGGGCCTGCACTTGTTCCCAGGCAGAGCCTCTGATGGGACTGACGCTGAAGCCAGGCAACCCTAGGGATGCCCAGGTCTGTAGTGAGCGAGCACACATGCTGGGTACCAGGCCAAGTGCATTAGGAGCTAGAAGAAATTAAAAATGAGGAGAATATACTTCATATTTGCCCACTTCTGCTACCTTTCATTCTTTGTTGATCTAAATTTCCATCTGACGCCATTTGCCTTCTGACTGAAGAACTTCCTTAACTTTTCTTGTAGTGAAAATCTCCTGCCAGTGGGTATCTCAGCTTTAGTTTGGAGGATAAAGTCTTTATTTTGCCTTAAGTTTTGAATAATATTTTCAGTAGGTAGAGAAGACTAGGTTGAGAGTTTTTGCTTTTAACGTGGCATAAAGACGGTCTTGCTCCACACTCCTTTGGCTTCTACAGCTTCTCAAGAGAATTCTTGTGTTGTTCTCTTTTTTGTTCCTCTTACATAATTTGTCTTTTTTCCTCTGGCTGCTTGTGAGATTTTTCTCTTTACCAATGCTTTTCAGCAAATTCATTATGCTATGCTTTGGTATTCTTTCATGTCTCTATTTAACATATTCAATCTTTCCTCTAACTTCTTGAAAATACAGTTATAACAGATGTTTTAAGGTCCATGTCTGCTAATTCTATCATCTCTGTCATTTCTGGCTTTGTTTTAATATAGTTTTCCTTTTTTCCCTCATGTATCATGTTATTAGATTGTAGACATCTGCTAACTTAATGATCATAAACTATAGCAATGCTATTTCAACTTACATGCCTATAAATTACCAACAAATTACATATATACACATAGCTCATCATATTTCAAAAGCTACTTAATCTTTCATTAAAATTATGATTACATTTCCTGTTGGGATTATATTGTGCTTAAAAAGGACTAAAAATTATTCTGAATTTTCATTATCTGATCAAATAGTATTAACTTAATAATGAATTATTCATGATACTTCCATAATATTTGTGTATAAAGTATTTTCCTAGTTTTACTGAGATATAATTGACATATAACACTGTATTAGTTTTAGGTATGCAACATGGCTTGACATAGGTATACATTGTAAAATGATTACCATCCTAAGTTCAGTTAACCTCTATCACCTCACACAGTTACAAATTTCTTTTCTTATGACGAAGTCTTTTACCATCTACTCGCTTAGGAACTTGCATGCAAGCAATATGGTATTATTAACTACGAGCTTCCCCAGTGGGTAAATGGTAAAGAACCTCCTGCCAACAGGAGATGAGGGTTTGATCCCTGGATCAGGAAGGAAATGGCAATCCACTCCAGTATTCTTGCCTGTAAAATCCCATGGACAGAGGAGCCTGGCAGGCTACAGTCCACTGGGTCGCAAAGAGTTGGACACAACTTAGTGTCTAAACAACAATTATTAACTACAGTCACCATGCTGTACCTTACATCTCCAGGACTTATTTTTCTTTAATGTACTTTTCTCTTGGTTGTTCGTCATATTTTCTCCTTTGCACACTTGTTCACTTTGATTGGATTCCAACTGTTATGAATTTCGCACTGTTGGTAATTCATCCATTTAGAGTGTGTTGCACTTTGTCCTGACACACCATTAGGTCACCATAGATATTTGATCCTCTCGAGGCTTACTTTCAAGCTTTGTTAGGGTGGGTCTAGGGCAGCTTTTAGTTTAAAGTTAATTTAGCCCCACTACTAAGGTGAGATGGGCTTCCTTGGTGGTGCAGCAGTAAAGAATCTACCTGCCAAGGCAGGAGACGCAGGTTCAATCCCTGGGTCAAGAAGATCCCTTGCAGGAGGAAATGGCAACCCACTCCAGTATTGCTGCCTGGGAAATTCTATGGATAAAGCTTCGCAAGCTACAGCCTATAGTGTCGCATACAGTCGGTGACGACTTAGCGACTGAGGGCGCGTGCACACACACACACACACACACACACACACACACACAGTAAGGTGAAAAACTTCTGAGGCCTCTATCCATGCCCCATGTATTATAAAGTCTTTCCCTTCCAGCTGGTGGGAAGGAAAACTTTTCGCAGTCTGCATGGGCTCCCATGACTGCTGGTCCTGACACCTCCTGAGCTCTCCCCAGAACCCTCAGAGCAGCACTCAGTCAGAGACCCATCTGCTGCAGCCCATGCTTCTCTCTGTTAGACTCTTCCTCCAACGCCCCTTCCCATGAATCCCAGCCACCTCAGCCTCCTTGACCTTCAGTCTCCATCTCCTCAACTCAGTGAGTCTGACATTCTCTTTGGGTCCCCCTGGCTGACTGCAGCCTGAACACCATCCACTGTCCACACAATAAGTTGGAACCCTCACCAGTCTCTCATTACTGTTTTCCTTCTCTGGGGCATCACACCCCTGCAAGTTCGCTAGCCAATGCCCCAGTTTTTTTGTCCCGCATGTATTGTGTCAGATTTTCCAGTGGTTTATGGTGGGAGAACGATTTCCATGACAGCAATCCTTTGTGGGTAGACACAGAAGTTCCTTATAGCGTCATTTGCATTTGCTTCTCTGGGGCCCAGACATTGGCCATTTTTATGGGAACTCTTGGCTTGGGTTCCTACACCATGTGGTATTGCGGTAAATCTGGACCCCACAAGCACGCAGTGCTGGCTTCAGGAACCCATTAACTTTGTTTTTCTCCCCAGAACTACTGCCAGGCAGATGGTAAGTTTTGTAGAGCTTCTCTATGTCAGTTGGTGATATTTTTTACTGTTCCTGTTTGTTTTTTTTACTATCCCTGTTTTTTTGACTAAGCTACCTTTTGTGCATCCCAGAGCTGTGATGAGGTCTTGGTGTCCAGCTCCCCATGGCAAACAATCCGAGTTCACGCCTTTTGTTCTGGTGTAGGTGTTAGAACTCCAGTCCCAGGCCCTAGGGGCTACATGTAGGTAAAATTAGTATTTTTGCATTATAAAGTCTGTTCATATTTGATTTTTACGTACTGGTAATGCTTCTGATCATTTATCTCAGTAACAACTTATCTTACGATTCTAACTAAACTATTTAATTGATTGTGATTTCATGTTGAAGTCTTACTAAGTTTATGTACAATTTGAGAACATATGAGAGAAATCAACATCTTCCATATTTATATGCTTAGTTTAATGGGTAAAGTTATTTAAGTTCTTGGAAAGTTTTCATCGGTTAAGTCAGACAATAGTGTTACTTAAAATGAAAAGCAAATGTATTAATTAGAATCTGGCGGCAACGCAGGAGACACAGGTTCAAGCCCTGGGTTGGGAAGATCCCTGGTGGAGGAAATGGCAACACTCTAGTATTCTTGCTGGGAAATCCCATGGGCAGAGGAGCCTGGTGGGCTCTGGTCCATGGGATCACAGAGTTGGACATGACTGAGCAACTGAACACACACACAATTTAACAAGTTAAAGGGATCTTATGTTATTAAAACACTCTTAATATTTCAGCGGCTAATATTTTAAATTAGAAAAATAAGGTTTTAAAGTCAAACTTCAAGGGTTTAAGGCCTTAAGGGTTTAAGATTTTTAAATTTATTACTTTAATATTGTTGAATATTAACTTCCTAAAGCTAAACTTTGAATAGTCTCTTCTATGGATCCTCTAGATACCAATAGCTCACTGTTTTAGCCAAAGGAATTTAAATCAGAAGACATGTTACAAGAAGCGGCAAGAAAGGTGCAGTGGAGACCACCCAGCTAGGCAGCCAAAATGGTGAAACAAGAGAAGCACTGACGGGGGAGAGGGGTGTGAACTATTTATTAGGACCGAGAGGTTCCTGATCCCCAGCCGCCCACAAACACACACTGCTGCCGTCACAACACGTGGCACGGACTGGCTGGCCTAACAGCTGGTCTCATGTGGACGAGATGCTGACACATCACTGAGAACCCGGAGAGCTGACTGCTCAAAGGCCAGCCACGTCCACACAGCTCCACAGCACTTCCTCTGACCATCGGTCTACATCCCTCTGACTTGATTCTGGTCTCTGCCTTAAAACTGTTTCCTAACATTTATGCTACCAATGTTATTTTCTTAATACAGTTTGTGGATTAAGAAAAATGAGTAAAATGTTGCTATTTGGTGCTTTCTTACATGAACAAAGATTTGACAATCCCCCCCCACCCCCCAAAGCTGGCACAAAAATAGGGAATTGGAGGCTTCCTGGTGCTCAGCTCCAACCACCTTCACACACGTGACCCAAGGCAGCTGGGCGTGGCTCTCCCCTCCTCGGCCCCTAGGCCCCTGGCCCTCCGGTCACTTGGCCTTCTTGTTGCCCTTCTGGGACTCCTCTGCCACACTCCTGGCTTCCTCCTCTGGGATGAACACCTGACGGTGAAGTCGCTGATCTCAGAGCCATACTTGTTCTTCACGACCAGCCCGTACTTGCCCGAGTCGGTCGTCCTGACCCCGCTGATGGTGAAGTAGGCCGTCTTGCCAGCCTCGAACCTCAGGTTGCAGTGCTCGTCAGAGGCCAGGAGCTTCTCATTCTTTAGCCAGGAGACCTCTGGAGGGGGGTCGCCCCACACGATGCACGTGAGGTTAAGCGCCTACAAAACAGGTGTTAGGAGAGGGGAGGAGATGTGTCAGATGTAACATCCACCTTGAGGCAGCCTTCTGGGGGTCACCTGACCGGATGGAGGACAAGCCTAAATTTGCCGGGCCAGGCTGTGTGCACCTGTGCAAATTACATTTTGAAATCATACTTGAGGAGGTTTCTCTGGGGCCTTGGTTTTCTGGCTTTGGGAACACTTACAATCAAAGCCCCAAGAAGGCATTTGCTTCCAGTTCCCATAAACACACTGAGGCCTTTCGCTCTTAGGTGGCCTTTTGGATCCTGTCTCAGTAGAGACATCTCCTCATTGTCATCATCTCCACCTGCTCGCTTTTGCATTTCGTTTGTGTCACCGAGCCCAGCAGCAGAAGCCCCACAGCTGCTTCAATAATGTGACTCATTTCCATGTCCCGTCTTCCTCACTTTATCTCTCCCTCCCCAACCCACTCAAGCTGCTGCAGTTGCAAAGGTGCTCTGCCAAAATGTATTCCTCTTTCCTAATATTTTATTATATTACCATCTGTGCTGAAAGCCTCTTACTTGAAAAGATCAATGTTTAGATCTGTCAAATAATAGATTTCCTTTACCAAATTTTCCCCAGTAGTAACATTTTACAAAACTACAGCATAAAAGCACAACCAGGAGACTGATGCTGACATAATAGATTTCCCCTGTTTTCTTGTGCTTGTGTGCGTTTAGATCCATTCAGTTCTATCACCCGTCCAGGTCTGTGTATCCACCACATCAGTCAGGCTATAGCACATTTCCATTCCTACCACGATCCTTCCTGTGGTCCTTTATAACCACACGCACCTCCCCACTTCCAAGCTGGTTCCTAACTCCTAGCAACCACTAACCTGTTTTTCGTTTCTCAATTATTATATAAATTCCAAAGTATTATATAAATAGGGTCATACAGGAGGTAACATTTCCAGAGTACCTTTTCCACTGAGCATAATTCCTTGCAGATTCATCCAAGTTATTGCAGGTGTCAACAGTTTGTCCCTTTTTGTTGCTCAGAAGGGTGCCATGGTATGCATATACCTGTGAGGGTCACCTGGGCTGTTTCCAGTTTGGGGCTATTATGAATAAAGCTGCTATGAACACTTGTGTGTATGTTTTTATGTGAGCATACATTGTAATCTCTCTGAGATAAATACCCAGGAGTACAATTGCTGGATAGTATGGTAAATATATATTTCATTACTTTAAGAGATTGCCAAACTGTTTTCCTGAGTAGCTGTATAATTTTGGTCTCTATATCCAACAGTCATGTAGGAGTGATTCAGTCTCTCTGCAGCTTCACCAGCATTTTTTGTTGTCACTGTTTTATATTTTAGTAATTCTGATAGGTGTCATTTTTCACTATGGTTTTAATTTGTATTTCCCTGATGACCAAAGATGATGAATTTACTTCACATTTTAAGTACCATTTTTTTTCTTTAGAATTTTCCATCTGAAGGAATTAATTTTTTAAATTAATTTATTTTTTATTGAAGGATAATTGCTTTACAGAATTTTGCTGTTTTCTGTCAAACCCCAACAGGAATCAGCCATAGGTATACATAGTTTTTTAAATTATTTTGGCTCTGCTGGGTCTTTGTTGCTGTGAGTGGGCCTTCTCTAATTGCAGCAAGCAGGGGCTACTCTCTCCTGGTGGTGCATGGGCTTCTCATTGTGCTGGCTGCTCCTGTTGCAGGGCATGGGCGCTAGGGTGTGCGGGCTTCAGTAATTGTGGTGTGTGGATTTAGTTGCCCTGCAGCATGTGGGATCTTCTTGGACCAGAGATTGAACCTGTGTCCCCTGTAATGGCAGATGATTCTTAACCACTGGACCACCAGGGAAGTCCTAAATTCCATTCTTGTATTTTTTTCTTACTGAAGTCCAGAAGTTATAAGAAAAAGAGCAGGGCTCACCATATACATGGAAAAGAATATACTTCTATCTGGAAGGGCCTTTTATGATCACTTGTTGCCTCTTCCATAAGAGTATCATTTAGAATTGGGTAGATATAACAAGAAATTTATTTTCTTTCCATGATTAATTAGCACTTCTTATTGAATTATTCTGCAAACACATTTCAGGAAGAAAAATATGAGTCAAACTATTGCCATTAACATTCCAGTATTCTTTCCTGGAGAATTCCATGGATAGAGGAGCCTGGCGGGCTACAGTCCATGGGGTCGCAAAAAGTCAGATATGAGTAAGTGACTGACACTTTCACTTTCACTTTTTTTTAGGGATGAAGAAAGTGAATCCAGGTTACACATGACATTCACTGCTCTTCAGAGAGATTATTATGGAGCAAACAAATATCAGTTTAAAATCAAATGGAAATAAATCAGTTTTCCGCTATGATGGAGCCTATAGAGATTCACAGAGCAGCACATTTCCCTTCAAAGATGAGGAATCCCATAGGTCAGCCCACTTTCCACTAGCATTAGAGGTCGCTTCTTTCTTCAATTATGTTTGTCGTATAGTTATGATTGAACATTTTCTGCTTCTCCTGATTTTAAAGGGCCATCACTTCTGGAAAGAGACTAAGAGGTCTGCACATGCCACATTAAACAAATGTACATCCTGATGCTTGGCCTACAAAACATATTCAGATGAGTGGAAAACTGACTACACTTTGAACCTTGTATGTGGCTATACTGAAGTCAGGCATGAGCAGCCATGGCATCTGATGAAGATGGTGGGAACCAAGTCTGGGGCACTGGAACCCCTTTCCAGTGTGGAAGAAGTGGGGACAGGAGTGCCCCACACTTACCTTGCCTTCTTGGATGGTGACCACATCGGGGAGGCCACCCACCACCCGGGCGCGATCTGTAAGCACAGGCTTTCTGGTTAATCACTGAAACTGCAAGCACCAGCCATCACATGCACAGAGCCACCCAGCAGAGCTCATTGTCCTATTTAGTTTCCCTCTCCTTATAGTCCTTGTATACCTGCTTTCACTATGCAAAATAAGCAAATGATCCTGCAGTTTCTGAACATTCCTCTCCTTCACACACACAGGTGCTTCTATCTGGACCTGAGATCACATCACAATCTGCTCTGTAACCCGGGTGGCTGTTCTCACCCTGAGCCTCATGCAGCTCAGTGAGCTCGGCCAGAGTGGGCAAGACAGAGCGTGGCCTCTTCCATGGGCTCCCCTCTGATTCAGAAAGGCTGCATATGTGGAGGCAGTGTGCCAGGAGATCTGGAAGCTGGAGAAGACATGGGCTTTCCTTGGGGCCTTCCCTAAAGAGTGTCCCTTTCTCATTTCTGGGGAGTTCTTCAGACGTTCTGCAGGGCCCCTTTCTGTGACTAAGGGGACAGGGGTAGGAGGGGTGCTGAAATCCAGGGCTGACACCTCCCCTCCCCCGCCCCTGCCAAGCTTTGTGCTGAAGGTTTGACAGCCTCGGTTCCAGGGAAGGACGCCTTTCTGTCATTCATTCAGCACTAATGCAGTGGCACCACCCTCTCCTTTTCAGCCTGCTTTAGTAAACGTGTGACTCTATATCCTTATTTCTATTATACATTCCCTTCTCCACTAAGTCAGGCTAAAGCTTTGAATGAGTCTCGACTGCCTTCTGCTGCTGATTCCATTGCACGTAACACCACCTGTGGGCCCGACCCACTGCCTGGCCCCCTGTACCACTTATGCTAGGTGAGTCATGTCAGTATGAGGACCTCAGTTTCCTCATTGGGTGGCGGTGGGGGGGGGGGCTTGCATTAAACCCATGGATATGAAGCTTGTCTACTCTGCTCCCTGGTGTACGTAGGATTCATCCTGACTTCTGTGAAGATAGCTTAGCCCTCACCTGTGTTATTGGGGCCACGTGGAAGATTTTGTTTGAATTAAGTGTTCTGTGCAATTGTTAAGAGCAGGAATTTAGACAGGCTCTCAGGTCACTTCCAGCTCTGAGATACTGTGGTCCAAAGACCTCAGGAAGGAGCTCATGGAGCAGAGAGAAGGTCAGGCTTCTTGTCCACAGGAGAGTTCAAGAGAGGGGAGAGACGGTCAGCAGACCTCCTGGTTCCCGTCCCTGAGTTCAGGACTGACTCTACAACCACAACCTTCAATGGTTTTCAAATTCTGCTCCCACCCTGAGAAAGAGCCTGAATCATCACGATGGTTCATCTGCTCCTGGAATCCTGTAGATCCTGGGAGTCTATAGAATCCTTTGTGTGTGAAGCACGGTTGAGAGGGGTCAGGAGAGAGCACATTTCTGTGGACACAGGCTTGACCGCTGGGTTAGGGTCACTCAGCCTTATTTGGTCTTTCAGAAAAATGGGACCACTTGTTGGGGGACCAGCTATAGTGATTTACATACCAATCTATAAGTTTCATTAATATTTTTTCTTTTCCTTAACATATTGGCATGGCCAAAAAGCTTGTTCAGGTTTTTCCATTACATCTTATAGAAAAATCCCAAAGAAACTTTTTGGCCAACTCAATATATACGCTTTTCTGACATAGGGCAACTGTTGCAAGTGATGAACAACCTACTGTGTGATTTGCAGCCCAGAGATTTTTCATGTTGAGGCTGGGAGCCATTCTTAGAGTGTAACCTGAGACCTTCTTTTCCAGACAGTCTTACTCAAGAGACTAAAGGACAACACGTGCGAAACACCTAAGGTTTTAAATATATATATAGAAATGAAAGAAAAGGGAAAAAAATGCTTTCACTTTCCTCCATCTGCAGTAATAACAGAAAAATAAAAGTTGTATTTTGAAGCCACACACTAGGAATAAACTCAAAGGGGTTTACTTACTTTTCTCGGCGATGGCAGCTTGTCTGTGGTTGAGAGAAACGAACAAACACACAAACAAAGAAGGGTTTTGTTTTAGTGTTACTGCCAAGTAGCCAACCCCAACTGCAT
The DNA here is from genome assembly GCA_006408695.1 of Aepyceros melampus. Lineage (NCBI taxonomy): Eukaryota > Metazoa > Chordata > Mammalia > Artiodactyla > Bovidae > Aepyceros > Aepyceros melampus. Next base: position 297,792 of record SJXQ01011642.1, read on the forward strand.
TTCTATTTCTGCTGCCAGCAAAGCAACGGGAAGTGCTGCCCCGCCTGCATTTGCCCCAGTACAGGACCCTCTGCCCCGCTGATGCAGACGGGGAGGAGCACGGGTCAGAGACAAAGTGCCTGTGGGGGCGTCATTGGGAAAGAGGGGGACTTACTTCAATCTCTGGAATTCTGCAAAGGCTTCATCGTAGGCTTGAAGAGAAAAAAAGAGAAGTTAGAATGTTCTCACCCAAAACTGGCCACACACAGGGGCCTATGAGAGCTCACAATGTGAGTGCAGTGTAGTCAGTCCAGACCTGACATGGTGGGCTTTGAAGGAGGCTGCACCCAAGAGGTCCCTATGACTCAAAGGCTTAACAAAAGAAGCAAATACTTTCTAGGCAGAAAGCATGAAATAGTGGATTTTAGAAGCTCTCAATTCAGTGAGAAGACTTTAACCCTCCAAACAGAAAAGCAAAGTCGCTCAGCCAAAGATGGAATGGGATGAAACTGTGCTCAGTGTTGTGTGGCAGCCTGGATGGGAGTGGGGTTTGGCAGGGAATGAACGCATGCATAAGTATGCCTGAATCGCTTCGCTGTTCACCTGAAACTATCACACTGTTTGTTAATCGGCTATGTGCTAGTTACTCAGTTGTGCCCAGCTCTTTGTGACCCTGTGGACTGTAGCCCACCAGCCTCCTCTGTTCACGGAATTCTCCAGGCAGGAATACTGGAGTGGATTGTCATTCCCTTCTCTTGGAGAACTTCCTGACCCAGTGATCGAAGCTGGGTCTCCTGCATTGCAGTCAAATTCTTTACCATCTGAGCCACCAGGGAAGCCCCCAATACAAAATAAAACAATTTTTTAAAAAAAAAGTTGGAATGGGAAGAAAGGTCTGTTTCAAATATGGGTTGGTTCTGTTAAAGATCCTGAGCAACAGAAAAGCTTTCCTCTCATTAAATTATTCTGCACGTTGCAGTTAAACACTCTGTTCTGTGGTCTGGCCCGTCCGCTTGCAGTAGGTCACAGCGTGTGCCAGTGCTAGCCTGAAGCACTGCTCTGTGCTTTTCAGGAGACGAAATAAAAGACACAGAAACAAAGAAATGAGAGTTCTAAAGTAATTTTTTTCTGAGCCTACAGAGTAAGGGACTTTGAAGACATCAGGCAAAAATACAGCTTCATTTTTGAATCTTTTTCACCTAGTCATTAAGCTCCCCTGTGGTCGGGGAATCGTAACATTTTATGTCTAGAAAATATGTACATAAATCAGTCTGCCCCCTTTTATAGATGGGAAAAATCAGCACAAAGCCAGGCTTAGAGGCTGTGGAGGTGGACAGCTGGGCTAAACAGACTACTTAGGGCTGCTCTTCTTGCTCACATCACACAAGAAGACAGCCTGGCTGAGCTAGTGTGTTTGTTTCCTGCAGGGGACCATGCTGGTCAGACAACCTAAGGCCTCTTGTTTGAGAGGGATTTGAGAGTTGGATAGTTAAACGAGCTTCAGTGGGCAGAAAGTAAAAGCAAATTTAAATAAGTTTTCAGTGGGATGAACTGGGAGAGTAGCATTGACATACATACACTACCCAGTGTAAAATAGCTAGTGGGAACCTGCTATAAAGTACAGGAAGCCTCCATCCTTTTTAAAAAAAGCCCACATCTTCCACAGCTGATGCTTTTGAATTGTGATGCTGGAGAAGACTCTTGAGAGATCCTTGGATAGCAAGGAGATCAAACCAGTCAATCTTAGAGGAAAGCAACCCTGAATATTTACTGGAAGTACTGATGCTGAAGCTGAAGCTCCAATGCTTTGGCCACTTGATGCAAAGAGCTGACTCATTGGAAAAGACCCTGATGCTGGGAAAGACTGAGGGCAGTAGGAGAAGAGGGTGACAGAGGATGACATGATTGGATGGCATCACCGACTCAATGGACATGAATTTGAGCAAACTCTGGGAGGTGGTGAAGGACAGGGAAGCCAGGCATACTGAAGTCCATGGGGTCACAAAGAGTTGGACGTGACTTAGCAACTGAACAACAGCAACAGCAATCTCCACTGTAGGTTCTAACCTGCAGAGCATCCCTTACCTTGTCCAGAAAGGTCCACCATCTTCTGATGTCCGGTTTTACCATCAAAGAGCTCCATCACGTACTTGCCCTTGTCATTGGGGGTGGGCTCGTTGATTTGCAGCCAAATCTGTTCCCCGGTGACCCCACTCTTAACTCTGTCTGAGTACTTAATAGGAGTCCCACTGTTTTGATCAAAAGAAAACCTTGTTATCGGTGGCTTTCATCCAGAGCTTACCTTTACTTTGTCTTGTATTGAAGGTCTTATCATCAAGTTTTACAGACTTTCAAAATAACAGGAGATCCTCACATGCTCTTCTGCTTCAGCGAAATTATGGGCCCTGAATCACAGAATAAGGATTCCAAGGCCTGGGGTGGTGGGGTCTGGCAGTCTGCACATTGACCTCCCAATAGTGGTCCAGGACTCAGATTGCAGCACCAGTACTTCTCAGGGGTATTAACTATCTTTGTTTCTGCTTGGGTTTATTTGTAGGACTAAGGGAATCTTTAAACAGAAAAGGCCAAACTGCACATATTATTACTGCATGTCTCACGCAGATGGTCTATGGCTATAAACGGGGTTTTTACAGACGAGTTAAAAACGGATCTAAGGAGCTTCATCTGTGGCTGATATCTATTGACACACGTGGTCACAAAGCTATTTAAGACAAATGTAAATATGTGCTCAGTAGTCAAGCCAAGAATAAATGAGAAGCAGAGTTGCTGTCAAAATGAATGAGGCACCTACTCTGACCCTGGATGTGTGTCTCCTCCTATTCTGCAGCTGGTCATATGCAGACCCGCACATCATCTTCTTTACAAGACAATAAAAGCAAATAGAGTCCTTGGATCTGACAGTCTAGAAACACTACTGTTAAAGATGAAATATGAGAAGAAAGGTGGAAGTGGTGTACTCTCAGGGGCTTCCCTGGTGGCTCAGATGTAAAGAATCTGCCTGCAACACAAGAGATCCAGGTTCAATTCCTGAGGCAGGAAGATACCCTGGGGAAAAGAATAGCAGCCCACTTCAGTATTTTTCCTAGAGAATTCCATGGACAGAGAAGCCTGATGGGCTACAGTCCTTGGAGTTGTAAAAAGTCAGACACAGCTGAGCTATTAACACACACACACACACACACACACAATGTACTCTCAATGATGTTAAACTCTATGAAAAGTTCATAAACATGTGAAGAAATAGAAAAAAATAAGTAGTATCTGTAGATCTTCCTGACCCAGGGATCCAACCTGGGTCTCCCTCCTTCATTGCAGGCAGATTCTTTACCATCTGAGCCACCAGGGAAGACCAAGAAAAAATAAGTAGTATACAAAACTATTTTTTTACAGCAACAATTAAGCATGGAGAAAAGACGGGAAGTTTCCTCAAAATGTTAATACTGTGGCTAGGAAAGCCATGGGTGGTATCATATTATAAACTCTTTCTAATTTTAGTATGATAGTAAATATATTTTCTAAAACAAACATGTATTATGTTTGGGGTTGTAATAAATAAAACACACTTAAAAAAATAAAAACCCAAAAATCTCCACGAGAAATTTCAGATTTCAAATAAATATTCAGCATTTTTCTTATGTGCCACATTCTTTAAAAGACATTAAAATTAAAATATCATAAAAAATAAAATGTCATAAAACATAGGGTAAAGGAACCCATCAGTACCCATAGACTTTAGCCTAAGCAGTATATACGTATATTTCCTAGAGAGTTAGAAAGGCAGACAAGTCCTCTACTGTGCTGTAGTAAGTCTTGAGTTCCTTAATCTCTGGCTAACGTGCATAATGGGCTTCCCCATGGCACAGTGGTAAAGAATCTGCCTGTCAGTGCAGGAGATGCAAGAGATATGCGCTTGATCCCTGGGTCTGTAAGATCCCCTGGAGAACACAATGGCAACCTGCTCCAGTATTCTTGCCTGGAAAGTTCCATGGACAGAGGAACCTGGCGGAATACAGTCCACAGGGTCACATAATAGTACCTTTCATTTGTAAAGCATGTCATGGTTTTCAAAGTGTGATTAATTCTCTCACTGAGTCCATCAGTGTATGAGTTAGAACAGGTATTACTGCTCCTATTTTATATGAGGGAAACCTGAGTTTCAGAAAATTAGATGACTTTCCTAAGATCCAAGGGAAGAGAGGAGCAAAGTCAAGATCCAAAACCATTTTAAGGCTTTTTTGCATTACACCACCTACTTACATAAACCCGGGGAGAGCGATCAGTCCTTGGTTCCTGAACCTTTTACTGTCACACATCTGTGTGCACACAAAACACTCATGTAGCTGACACACCAAACGATGCACGAAGCTTATGCCTTACTAGTCTGACAGCAGTTTCCTTAAAACCCAATGTTCTAATTTTTGGGAACATGTAATTCTATTAGAGATGATGTAAAGCCTTTTGATTGATGATTCAATTAATCTATCTTCTCTTATTCTTCAGACGGATATGTTAGAATACCCTAGCTGTCACAGAGGAATTTCCTAGAATCTGATCTATTTTACCTTATAATCACTTTCCTAAAATGTATTCTGTGAGAAATAGAACAAAGGAACGAAACTCCAGGCATTCAAAGTGGAATTTCACTTGTTTTCAATTTTTTTTTAAAGAATTCAGGAAATCAATAGTAGTAACAATAAATCTAACAAAATGCTGTTCTGCATAACATTAAAGTCATTTTCAAGAAAATACAAATGAATGTTTCATGGGACTCAGTTCTGGTGAAATGTTCAATCTAGACCTTTAGGGTGGAGAAGGCAATGGCAACCCACTCCAGTACTCTTGCCTGGAAAATCCCATGGACGGAGGAGCCTGGTAGGCTGCAGTCCATGGGGTCGCTAGGAGTCAGACACGACTGATAGACTTCACGTTCACTTTCTTGCACTGGAGAAGGAAATGGCAACCCACTCCAGTGTTCTTTCCTGGAGAACCCCAGGGATGGCGGAGCCTGGTGGGCTACCGTCTATGGGGTCGCACAGAGCTGGACACGACTGAAGCAACTTAGCAGCAGCAGCAGCAGACCTTTAATGAAACTTGAGTCCAGAGTAGTGCTGTGATGGAGGAGCTCGGAGCCAGGCTTCCTGGGTTCAGCCCTTCACCTATCACAGAGTTGATGACCTCAGGCAAGTCACCTCCCAGAGCCTGAGCTTCCTAGTCACTAAAGTGAGAAGTACCCATCTCACAGAGTTTGAATATTAAATGATTTCATACCTGTAAAGGGCTTGGAGCAGTACCCAGCATATTGTAAATGTTCACTGAAAAATGGACTATTCTCGCCATATTAGTAAACAAGGAAGTCACGCCATGAGTGAGCACAGCCCTTCAAATGTGAATTTCTGAGCCCAGAGGGCATCCAGGAAGGAGAACAATAACTGGGATCAATACCATAAGGTTGCAACCACTCCCTACAGGTGAGCACTGACGGGCTCAGGATGTGAAAAATGCAAGATAGCTGAGATACATATGAAAGGAATGATTTCAGTAAGCCCAGACCTGCACCTTCCCATATAGAGAAAAGCACTAAATTCCTTAACTTGAGATATCTGGTTTTCTTAAATTTACAAAAATACTTTTGATGTTCAGACTACTTTCCCTTTGTTGCAAACATCTATGTAACCTGACTCCTCCCCTCACCTCCTCAGAACAGTTCTCTCAGGGCTACTTGAGAAGCTGTCTTCCGGGCTTAAGTCCTAAAAATTTGCACCAAATAAAATATAACTCTCAACTTTTAGGTTGTGACTATTTTTTAAGTCAACACCACTGAAGGGAAGCTCTAAGTAAACACTGTTGTTTGACTCCTCCCAGGGACCCACAGTGACCTTCTGACTCGGCGGGGTGCACAAGGACTTTGGGAATAAGTGTCCACTGCACCCCAAGAGTGGATGAAGGTGGATGTGCCTCACTGGCTTCTGTGGCAGCCTGCCGGCCTCTCTCAGCCAGGAAATTTCAGTGAAGCACAGGGGTCAAGGTGTAAATGGGAGGCCTGGTTTGACTAAGAAACCTATTTCAGGCCTCAGAATCCCTGGATTCCCTTCAGGCCTTGGAATCCCAGTTCAAGGAGAACTTGAATGAAATCCCTCCACAACTGGAAAAGGAATCCTGGGATTAGAATGGATCTTCAGGCTCAATCTAGTTCAAATGCACATTCCCAAAGTCAATTTGAGATCTCCAAAGCCTTCTGAGGAAACATGCTAATGCCCCACTATGCCGACTGCTACAATGACAGTGATGGTAAAATCGGGCACCGCTTTGGCTCAGGCTTCTGGGGTCAACGAGCTTTAAGTCGCACAAACAGGAAGTTTGGTGCAGGCTGCTGCAGTTTTGTCCAGAGTACAGCATAGGTTAGGTGTGCTTGGAAAAACGAGATGAGAACCTGGAAAAGCATGATTGTGTGGAGGTGGAGGTAACGTTACAGAGGCATCTACAAATTGTGATTTGAGAAGGAGGTGACAGAGGATGAGATGGTTGGATGGCATCACTGACTCAACGACATGAGTTTGAGCAAACTCTGGGAGATAGTGGAGGACAGAGGAACCTGGCATGCTGCACTCCATGGGGTCGCAAAGAGTCGGACACAACTGAGCGACTGAACAACAGCAACAGATCACGGAGACAGATGCTCCGAGCCGTGACTGGCCTCACCACATCCATGCTAGGGGAGAGTGCTAACCTCACGCTGAAGGGACGGCCTGGATGTTTCTGTCCTACACGCCTCAACATCAGACCTGAGAAGCAAGAAGACTCCTTACCTGAGTACCTCCTCAACAGAGGGCTGTTGTTTGCCCTAGTCCTTCGTCTGAGTGGAGAAAGGACTTCTACACAGCAGTTAGGTTTTTATTCACTTACTTGTGGGACCAGTTAACTTTCAGATCATCCACGTAGTAAGTAACAAAAGAGTATAGCCGGATGCCCTCAGCTGTGCTCTGGATCTTCAAATCTGTTGCAGACAAAGCTGCAAGAAGAAAACACATATTTAACACACCTGTAAGCCCATCCCAGTCTTCCCAGGTGGCTCAGTGGTAAAGAATTCCCCTGCCAACACAGGGGACACAGGTTCGATCCCTGAGAAGGGAAGATCCCCTGGAGAAGGAAATGGCAACCCACTCCAGTATCTTGCCTGGAGAAGTCCATGGACAGAGGAGCCTGAGGTGCTACAGTCCATGGGGTCACAAAGAATCAGACATGACTGAACCAAACTAAGCCCACCCCAGAGAATAAGGAAGTATTGCCTTGTGAGAACTTACCTATTGTTCTACACACTTCAGTCATTAGCTCTTTAAAGGCTGTGGAAAGAGATTCATAAAGCTTTAGCATAAAAATGCTCAATGTCAAGTTCAATCTCACACGAATTGTCCCATACGCTCTCAAAAGCATCCTGTCACAAGATGGACTTATTGACCAAGTGGTAATACAAGCTTTTTAGTCAAAGAACTCAATTGCTATCAAGTTTTAAAAGATCTCTGCTCCTATTTTGATATTTCTGTTCTCTTGAATTCTTTGTAAACCATCACCATATTTACATTCTAAAGAAAGAGCCACAGTGAGAATCCCAGGAGTATTTTTTGCTTCAGAATTCTCTTCTTCCTAAGTCCCAGGAAGGCTTCATTTACATTAGAGGGAGTTTTCTTATCTGTGGTATCAATTCACAGTGAGTTAACCATCTAAGTTCCCTGATATTTCTCAGCCTAATTAATGCTTTCTGCCAATAAACAAAAAGCACATTTAGTCCTGCCTCCACCAAGAGTAGGAAGGTAACATCAAAGTCAGACTTCTGCTGTTCATCAGCAATGTTGTTAAAGATCTTGCTCGGGAATAAGACTGGAAATGTGGGCATCCCATGTAGGTTTTCTTTATCATGATATAATTGTCATCAGAGGTCTTGGGAAAATGGAAATTGTTTTCTTGCTCTGCTACTAACTGAGAGGCTTCGCATTCCATGTATAACCTTTCCTGCCACCTTTAAAATAGTGGACTATTTTGAGACATGCTTTTCATGGTAGCATTTGATCCTGAAACAGTCTTCATAGGTTTGAAACAAAAATGATGATTGATGTTGAAAACAGACCTCTAGCGGATTGTCAACTATACATTCTCTGAGGATCAAAACTACATTTCTGACTTGAAAGGAAGAGTAAAGTGAAGTTTTTGTTTTTTAATAAAATTCGCTCTGCTGTAATGGCAATTAAAACAAAACCTATGGACAAAAGATGAGCATGACTTGAATCACCCAGCTCAGTCTCACTAAGAATTCTGGTCACTGGTGTATGGAACACACAGAATGGACCCCGGTGGACTGACCTTCATCCACAAGCTTCAATCTGCTCTTATCTTTTCCTCTGTCGTCTTTCAAGACAACTTCATAAATTCCAGCATCTTTCTTGGAAAACTAAAGGGAGAAGAGATACACCACATTGCAGCTTATTGTAGCCTCAGGATATGGCATTTGCATTTTTCAGGACGCATGATTTATAGAACTGCCATCAAAACACACTGAACAAGCATTCAGCCATGTGAGCAATGACCAGTTCCCAGAGGGACTATCCATCAAAACTGGGCTAGCCAGCAGCCCCGCGTTTTCATCCTCTAAGGTGACAATTGACTTGAGGCTTAAAGTCCTCATCCTTTGCTCTGCCTTCTTTCTAAGAACTAATGAGCACATATATTTGAAAGGTAGCTTCTTTTAGACAAAAAGTAAATAAAAATCTATACTGAAATAAATACTATGTCTGATTGTCTCTGTACCTTTAGGGATCGAGTTGAAGCTGAAAAGCAAACAAAGAACAATTCGCTTAACTGCCCTGCCACTCACGCATCTATGAGAAAAACTAGCTCAGAGAGGCAAGAGTTGTGGTGTCCTGCCAACACTGTTTGGATGTCTGACAAACCCTCACTTATCACAAAGTGAGAGAAGCTTTGTGTCTTTACCGCTTGTTTTTTTGGTGACGTCAGGGCAAGGATCTATGCCCAGGGCAAAGGAACACATAATCTCGTCTCTGTATTTTGGAAGAATGTGGGGTACAGAAGTAATATGCTACATTTTATATTTATAGGCACCTACCTCTGTTATAAGGAGGGTACATATGCCATCCTTAAAGTCATGCTTTTCATCCACTGAAATCTCCCTATCGTCTTTGTACCATATAATACTAGTCTCTTCTTAATATTCGCCACCTAGGAGAGAAATAGTAGTTATACTTCTCAAGATAGAGGAATGCTATTCTTATGAAATTAAATAATTCTTAATGTAGCATTGGATATAAGAAAAAGTAGAGATTTCAAGAGAAATCAACTGAAAGCTGTTTTAACTGTTAGAGTTTAGAATAAAACAGATACAAAAGAATAAATGTAAATCAATAGCATCTTTATTTCCAGCAGAAAAAAATAGACTTTAAAATCATCTCGTAGACAAGAAAGCATAGAAGCATACAAACTAACATACAGACTTAAGTAAAATATAAAAATTTGAAATCCAAAGAAAGACAAATCCCATTAGATTAAAATAATAGTCTGTGTCACAAAAACAAATGACTTTATTAAGGTATCAGAATGTAGAAGCCCCTATCTATAGCTAACTACTTTTGTAAGATAAATGAAGCTTTGCAAATAAATGCGAAGGGGAAATACGGTTAAGAAATCTTTTAAATATTTTTCTAATTTTATTGAGATATAATTGATATAATATTGCATATGTCTAGTGTATACAACATAATGATTTGACATATGCATTTTTGCAAAACGATTACTGCAGTAAGTTTAGTTAGCATCCATCAAGTATGGTTTAATAAATTATTTGTTTAGCAATTTTTAGGAAATTCATTTAGATCCTATATCCATACATCATCTCACAAATTTCAAATGGGCTAAATGACTTCATATGCTTAAAGGGAGCTTAAGCTTTATCTATGATGTTAGAATTTTTTATGAGGGAGAGTATATTCATGTATTTCTTGTATAATTAAGCCTGTATGAAAAAGTAAAGACTTCATACAAATCAAGAAAACAATTTCAGGGGCTTCCTGGGTGGTCCAGTGGTTAAGAACCCATCTTCCAATGCAGGGAATGCAGGTTTGATCTCGGGTTGAGGAACTAAAATCCCACGTGCTGCAAAGTGCGGGGCAGCAGGTGCAGGGGGAGGGTTAGTGAGGATGAGCAGGCAGTGCACAAGGCTTCTTGGGGGCATGAAAATACTCCATATGATACAATAATGATGAATACAGGTTTTCATACGTTTGTGCAAACTCTCAGAGTGAAACAGAATGTAAACTATGGACTTTGGGGGATGATGTGTCCATGTGGGTTCATCAGTTGTAACACTTGTACCATTTTGGTGGGCATGTTGATAATGAAGGAGGCTATGCACCTATAGGGACAATGGTAAGTGGGAAATCTGTGTACATTTCCCTTAAATTTTGCCCTGAACCTAAAACTGCTTTTTAAAAAAAAATTCTTAATTTTAAAAAAGTCTGTTTTTATTAGCTAGGGCATGTGTGATGAATTAAAACAATCGTCTTGACTTTCCATATTTTTTTTTTTAAGTTTTATTAAAGTATAAAGGAGATAGAGAAAGCTTCTGACATAGGCATCAGAAGGGGGTAGAAAGAGTACCCCTTGACTTTCCATATTTTTATATTGTTTTATTTTAAATATTTCTTACCAACCAACGATTATAGTAACATTCACTATGTAAGGGCATATCACTTATCATTTTGGTACAAATGATAAGATATAAGAGGAGATAAGAATGGAGGAGATAAGAAATTGATCTTCCTTTTCTTCTCACATTCTATTTTATCTTTATTCTCTTTGTACCAAATTATTAAAAATTGATTTACTTCTTACCTTGCATTTTAATAGTACATTACATTCACCAGTCACTTCCCAGCTCAAATACTCAGCGAAATGTGGACCTATAAAATTTTAATGACATCAGCAAGCAGCAATGTTAATCATGAATGCAAAAATCCAAACTCATTCTTAAATTCTAAGTGTGATTTATGTTTAAAGTGAAATTTTTGAAATTAAAGATTTAGTTTTAAAATATTTTAAAATGTGTAATAAAATGTGTAATATTTTAATCATTTGTAATGATAAATATTTTCAATTACTTTATTTATCAGGACATTATTAACAAAGCAATAATATTCATTTTAGTTTGTTATAGAAATAATCTTAGAATATTTTGTTCAAGAAACTGAAGATTTCTCTTTATTCACTGCCTACTTTTACCTTGTTTCCTGATCCATTCTTGACGCTGGAATTCGGCTTCTTTCTGGAGCTTTTTATAAACTGAGAATCGAAAAACAAAGAAATATGAAATAGAGTTGGGCGGTATAAGTGTACATGCCAGTCACTGTGCTAAGTTATTTACATTCATTATTATAACACTCACATTAGACCACCCTGTTTGTTTTCCTTATTCACAGATGAGGAAAAAGGCTTAGGAAGGCTAAGAAACTTGTTCAAGGTCATGAAGTCAGGAAACAGTCAAGTAGCTTTGGCTACTGCCAATGTAGAGACCTGGCCAGTGTTTCCATTGCGTTATTAAATACTACATTTTAAATCTTGGTGATTTCCACACTGGCTTATAACAGCTGCCATACAACCAAGCTGTAATGGATGATTAACTGATTTGACATGCTCTGCTCATGCATATTTTCCTTCTTCATTTAAGTAATTTAAAGCAGGTACACATTACAAGAGTTTCATAGTTTCTGAGACATAATACAGTCTGGGTTGTATTGTAGTATCCTTCACTGGAGAATTTTAGTAATAACTACTTGTTTATATATGAGATAATTTAAGTGCAGTCTTGCCTGTGGGCCAGTGATAACTTTGGTGTCCTTTTAAATTAACTTTCATTTCTAGGAAATAAAGTACTATGGAAAGTACTAGCTGTAAATTGCACTTTGAACATTGGAATCCAAACAAGAAATAATTCCTGCTTCTCCCACGTGACTTCTTTCCTGTGGTGGGGTATTTACATTGAAGGAAGTAGCAAAGGCTTTCAGATAATATTCCACAGAACTCTCACCATCTCCAATGAGAACAAGGGTAGAATGGCCAGTTGCTCTTCCATCTTGAACCTGGAAGGTATATGTGCCTTCATCCTCATCCTGTAGTTTTTCCATAAACATTTCAATTATACCAGTGTTTCGGTCAATATGCATCTTATATTTCTTCAGTGTGAAAAGGAAAAGAGAGGAAATATGTGAGATAGGATGAAATAAGCCATGTAAAATAAACACACAAACTACAAAGTATCATAATCTAATAAAATTACTTGTTAACACTTTTTTAATGAACAGTTTCAAAATCCTGTATCCAGAAAAATCAAAATATGTGGAATCTCTGACCTTGACCAGAATTGATTATTAAAACTTTGACATTTACTTTTTTAAATATAACTAAAGTTTCATTACCCCAAATCACAAAATGTTATCAAAAAGTTGTTTTTAGGTCCCCATTTTATTTGGGTAATATGATATAATCAATCTATATTTCCTTTCACATTTCCCACTTGTGAAATGATTTAGACCCCCCACCTCACGTTTAGTGGTTTTTATTACAACTTATCTGCATTCTAAATGGGGCTTTCCCAGCCCTATTAGACATCTTATAACAATATGTTTAAAAATCTAAAAAGTATAAAACCCACCGGCCCTTCAAAAATCTCCTTTTCATTAAGTATGTAGTTGACTTTGGCATTGGGAGACAGCTTCTCAGCTTGCATCCAGAACCGGACCTGGCCTTTCTCCAAAATTTCCACTGCCAATTCTGATTTAACTGGGACCGCTGTGAAAAATAAAATAAGAGTAGTAATTAATTTGGAGGAGGCAATGGCACCCCACTCCAGTACTCTTGCCTGGAAAATCCCATGGATGGAGGAGCTTGGTAGGCTGCAGTCCATGGGGTCGAGAAGAGTCAGACACGACTGAGCGACTTCACTTTCACACGTTGGAGAAGGAAATGGCAACCCACTCCAGTGTTCTTGCCTGGAGAATCCCAGGGACGAGGGAGCCTGGTGGGCTGCTGTCTATGGGGTTGCACAGAGTCGGATGCGACTGAAGTGACTTAGCAATAGCAGCAGTAATTGTATTGATGACCAATTGTATTGTATAGATTTTTTTCAACAAGTGGAAGGCAACAGAAGTAGTGACATAGCACCTTATTCTTGTGAAGTGGAGGCAGTGAGAGCACTGTAGGAAAACTTGCTGTGGAGGGACAGTAGAACCTGGGTTCTCATCTGACTATCATAGATGTACTAAAAATGAGGGTGATGACCTTACCTCCTAGGGTCATTCAGCTAACTTTTCTGACTTTCTACAGTTAGCTTTGGTTAGGATTCAGTTCAGTTCAGTTCAGTCTCTCAGTTGGGTCCAACTCTTTGCGACCCCATGGACTGCAGCACGCCAGGGCCCCCTGTCCATCACCAACTCCCAGAGTTTACTCAGACTCATATCCATCGAGTTGGTGATGCCACCCAGCCATCTCATCTTCTGTCGTCCCCTTCTCCTCCCCTCTTCAATCTTTCCCAGCATCAGGGTCTCTTCCAAACAGTCAGTTCTTCACATCAGGTGGCCGAAGTATTGAAGTTTCAGCTTCAGCATCAGTCCTTCCAATGAATATTCAGCCCTGATTTCCTTTAGGATGGACTGATTGGATCTCCTTGTCATCCATGGGACTCTCAAGAGTCTTCTCCAACATCACAGTTTAAAACCATCAATTCTTCAGTGCTCAGCTTTCTTTATAGTCCAACTCGCACATTCATATATGACTACTGGAAAAACCATAGCTTTGACTAGACAGAACTTTGTTGGCAAAGTAATGTCTCTGCTTTTTAATATGCTATCTAGGTTGGTCATAAATTTTCTTCCAAGGAGCAAGTGTCTTTTAATTTCATGGCTGCAGTCACGATCTGCAGTGATTTTGGAGCCCCCCAAAATAAAGTCTGTCACTGTTTCCATTGTTTTCCCATCTATTTCCCATGAAGTGATGGGACCAGATGCCATGATCTTAGTTTTCTGAATGTTGAGCTTTAAGCCAACTTTTCCACTCTCCTCTTTCACTTTCAACAAGAGGCTTTTTAGCTCTTCTTCAATTTCTGCCATAAGGGTGGTATCATCTGCATATCTGAGGTTATTGATATTTCTCCCAGAAATTTTGATTCCAACTTGTGCTTCTTCCAGCCCAGCATTTCTCATGATGTTCTCCGCATACAAGTTAAATAAGCAGGGTGACAATACACAGCCTTGACGTACTCCTTTCCGATTTGGAACCAATTTGTTGTTCTATATCCAGTTCTGACTGTTGCTTCCTGACCTGCATGTAGGTTTCTCAAGAGGCAGGTCAGGTAGTGTGGTGTTCCCATCTCTTAAAGAATTTTCCCCAGCTTGTTGTGATCCACAGAGTCAAAGGCTTTAGCATAGTCAATAAATTAGAAGTAAATGTTTTTCTGGAACTCTCTCGCTTTTTTGATGATCCAACGGATGTTGGCAATTTGATCTCTGGTTCCTCTGCCTTTTCTAAATCCAGCTTGAACATCTGGAAGTTCACGGTTCACATATTGCTGAAGCCTGGCTTGGAGAATTTTGAGCATTACTTTACTAGCATGTGAGATGAGTGCAATTGTGCGGTAGTTTGAGCATTTTTGGCATTGCCTTTCTTTGGGACTGAAATGAGAACTGTTCTTTTCCAGTCCTGTGGCCACTGATGAGTTTTCCAAATTTGCTGGCATATTGAGTGCAGCACTTTCACAGCATCATCTTTTAAGATTTGAAATAGCTCAACTGGAATTCCATCACCTCCACTAGCTTTGTTCGTAGTGATGCTTCCTAAGGCCCACTTAACTACAAATTCCAGGATGTCTGGCTCTAGGTGAGTGATCATACCATCGTGATTAACTGGTATGGTTAGGATTATTTAGGGACAATAACAGTGTGATGAAGAGTCCAGAACTGTTCCCTGTAGGGCAAGGTCAACTGCTAATGAATTGTGATGAGAGGCAGTTCATTTTCCATCTCTGAGCCTTACCTGCCTCCTCTGTAAATGGATGGAATTGAACCAAATGTCCTCATTCGCCAAGACACTCTCCAGCTCGAACATGCAATGATTTAATTACAGTATATAATTATAATTATATATACTTTCCTCAAAATATTTGGAAAAGAGTTAAGTTTTATTTTTTCAACAATGTAACTCAATTTGGAGGTTCTTTAAGCTGTTTAAGAAATGAATCTTAAGAAAGAATTTAATTTGCTACATACATAAGATGAACTAGCTTGTCATTTAAGTCTATCTATCCCAATGGTATACCAGTTCATTTAAGTTCTTAGATTAAGCAAAATTTTTCAGATGCAAATAAGCAAGTCATGATCAAGAAGCTATATTAAAATAAAGTATGGTTTACTGCACATAGAAAGTAAGGAACTATAAAATATCTCAATAAACTGTGGAAAATTCTGAAAGAGATGGGAATACCAGACCACTTGACTTGCCTCTTGAGAAACCTATATGCAGATTCAGGAAGCAACAGTTAGAACTGGACATGGAACAACAGACTAGTTCCAAATAGGAAAAGGCGTACGTCAAGGCTGTATATTGTCACCCTGCTTATTTAACTTGTATGCGGAGAACATAATGAGAAATGCTGGGTTGGATGAAGCACAAGCTGGAATCAAGGTTGCTGGGAGAAATATGAATAACCTCAGATACGCAGATGACACCACCCTTATGGCAGAAAGTGAAGAGGAACTAAAAAGCTTCTTGATGAAAGTGAAAGAGGAGAGTGAAAAAGTTGGCTTAAAGCTCAACATTCGGAAAACAAAGAACATGGCATCTGGTCCCATCACTTCATGGGAAATAGATGGGGAAACAGTGTCAAACTTTATTTTTGGGGGCTCTAAAATCACTGCAGATGGTGACTGCAGCCATGAAATTAAAAGATGCTACTCCTTGGAAGGAACGTTATGACCAACCTAGATAGCATATTAAAAAGCAGAGATATTACTTTGCCGACTAAGGTCCATCTAGTCAAGGCTATGGTTTTTCCTGTGGTCATGTATGGATGTGAGAGTTGGACTGTGAAGAAGGCTGAGTGCCGAAGAATTGATGCTTTTGAACTGTGGTGTTGGAGAAGACTCTTGAGAGTCCCGTGGACTGCAAGGAGATCCAACCAGTCCATCTTAAAGGAGATCAGTCCTGTGTGTTCATTGGAAGGACTGATGCTAAAGCTGAAACTCCAATACTTTGGCCACCTCCTGGGAAGAGTTGACTCATTGGAAAAGACTCTGATGCTGGGAGGGATTGGGGGCGGAGGAGAAGAGGACGACAGAGGATGAGATGGCTGGATGGTATCACCAACTCAATGGGCGTGAGTCTGAGTGAATTCCAGGAGGTGGTGATGGACAGGGAGGCCTGGCGTGCTGTGATTCATGGGGTTGCAAAGAGTCAGACACAACTGAGCGACTGAACTGAACTGAACTGATAAAGTATCTCTGATTTACACTCGTATCTCTTAAGCCATTTGAACATGAATGAAATTTTTAAAAATTTGGCTGACATCTCCCAATATCAGCTTCTGAATTTCTTGTAACTTGAAAATGTTCTGTACAAAGGCTTCTCCAGCCGAAAGATCTATATCAGAGGTGATTCTTGGACATGCTTTCTGGAAAAGGATGGTTGTTTCTCAAAGTTTTGTAGTCCTTCACTTTTATCAGGGAAAACCACCCATTGCTTTCTCTCAACTATTCTTAAACACATTTCAAAATTTAAAGATATATTTAAATTCTTAAACATATCTTAAAATTTTAGCATATGCTACATTTTAAATTATAAGTAATTATAAGCTTGGTATAAAATTGTACCAGATGTACATTAATATTTCTTTATAGCAAAACTATCTTTTTTTTAAATTTTATGTTTTAGTTGATTAACAATGCTGTGATAATTTCAGGTGTGTAGTAAAGTGATTCAGTTAGACATATACATGAATCTATTCTTTTTCAAATACTTCTCTCATTTAGGTTGCTACATAATATTGAGAAGAGTTCCCTGTGCTATACAGTAGGACCTGTTGGTTATTTATTTTAAATATAGCAGTGTGTATACATCAATCCCAAGCTAACTGTCCCTCCACCCTCTCCCCCAGCCACGTTTGTTCTCTAAGTCTGTGAGTCTGTTTCTATTTTGTAAACAAGTTTATTGCATCATTTCTCTAAAACTACCCTTTTTAAGCTTCAAGGATGCCTTTCCTTTGCACTATTCCATATTCATGTGAATGTCAGTTATAGAGTCATTCCGTGCAGAGCTGAAAGGAGACTCAGACATCATCTACGTGGGTTTCCCCTGTGGCCAGAGATGGGCTC
Organism: Aepyceros melampus; assembly: GCA_006408695.1. NCBI lineage: Eukaryota > Metazoa > Chordata > Mammalia > Artiodactyla > Bovidae > Aepyceros > Aepyceros melampus. The sequence continues at coordinate 315,212 of SJXQ01011642.1, forward strand.
TGATGTCACACCTCGATTGAGCACAGTTACCTCTTCCTGAAACCCTGTGTTCTTCACCTGCTGACATGGCTATTACCTGCCTCACAGGCCACTAAGAGTGACTACGGTACCAGAATGCAGTGAGCCACTGTAAATAACCACTGGTGCTCAAGAAAGGTGAGGTCTCTTTATCCCCTGATTTTACTGATGACAAAACTCAGGAAAGCTTAGTAACATAACCAGGTGGCAGAGCTGAGATCAGGGTTATTCCCTCTACTTAGTGATCTCTTGGTCCTGGCCATCCAATCTAAAGAACACTCGTGTTTTTCCAGTAGGAACAGATCAAGAACAGACCCCAGAGTGGTGAGAGCAGGGGCTAAGCCTTCTCCCTACAGGATGCTCCTGCTTGCTGCAAGTAAGTCTCAAGGGGAGTAGAGAGCAGAGTCTCTTCCAGAGAAGTGTGATCTCATTCCAGGGAATCTCATACATGAGTGATGCAGTTACAAAGAAGCCCAGTGTGTGGGGGTGGGTGGCAGGGACACGCTCTCCCGGAAGCCTCCAGAGCCCTTAATGCTCACTGCCCTGAGGAATACAGACATCATCTGGGGAGCACGGGCCGCCAAGGTTCACTGGGCAGGTGCACACACAGAAACAGTCCATGTCCTGGTTAGTGTCAGACCACCCTCACCCTGGGTACCTGCTGTGTCCTTTTGGTCTAGTTACTTAACCTCTCTGAGCCTCACTTTCTTCATCTCTAAAATTAGATCACCACAGTACTTACTGACCCTTTTAAGGTCACTGAGGAGTTTAAATAATACATTCCATTTAAGTACCCTATAAACAGCATGTAATAGGTACTCTATAAGAGTGGCTATTAATATTTTGGTGACTCTTCCTCCAGTTGTTTAAACAACACTCTATAACCACCAATTGTAAAATATATTTACTCCTAAGAGGACATACCAAATAGATATAATTTGTGTACATGTGCTTGTGCATATCTGCAAACACGAGTATATATATAAATGTACATATACAAGTGGGACAACAACCAGTCTCTACAAATAAAAAATATATTATGCAGAATGTTTTTGGTTTTTTACATGAAAGTGGATTTATTTCGAAAGACACACATTCCACAGACAGAATGCAGTTCAACTCAAAAGGCAAGAGGCCTGCAGGACATTGCTGATACTGAAATATATCTTCTCTCCCCCACATACCATGAATATATATGTGTGTACATTATATATATATACATACACAGATATATATTCAATAAACTGACTTTCTACACTGCAATTTAATATTACAATTGGCAAGACAGGCTAGGTTACTTTCTATTTTTAGCTTTATATATATATATGCTTTTTTTCCTTCTGCTCAGCCTTAAATTTCCTTAGGCTCTTTTCTCTGGCAGTTAATTTGCTCCAGCAAAATATCTGTTATTTGTAGGCTTAAGGCATATGTTTAGTGGTTTTCAAAATATTTTTGAAAACAGCTTAAAATAGAATTTACTGTGTCCTGGAATAAAGGAACACCACACTATTACACTCTGTAAGAACGAGACCATTTAAGACCTTACAAAATCTCAAGAAGATGACTTAATTATCCATCAACATATACTAAGAAGAAGCGGATATAAACTGAGAAGTTGGATACGCTGCTTTGACCCTGTCATGACGTCTCTGAAGACATTCATGTAGTGACCTGCTGGACCCAACAGCAATGGAAGGAGCTGAAGCTGCGATATTTAAACACTGCTTAACGGGCTCACAGAAGCTCCGTCTGGTTGGGAGAGTTATGCTTTCACGTCAAGAGTTTTTAATGCATCCTTGGGTTTTCTCTGAGCTGACCCAAAACACCACACTTGGTCTCTAATAGAAGGGTCTCTGAGTGTGCTGCTCCCCTCTCTCCTATAGCCAGCAACCAGTGTTGATGCTCATGTAGAATAAAATATCTCAGCATAAATGACAGGGACAGCAGGCAGTTACTACCTGCAAGTCCATATGATCACTGGACTGTGGGGAGTCTTGCGCCTCCAGTTCTATGGTAACACCCTAACTTCTCTGCTCTCTATCCTTTAAGCTAAATGTAAACATTGTTAGGAGCAGCTGTTGCCTAGACACTTGGTCAATGTTTACTATCTGACTAACTAGATTAGTGGGTGCTGCTCTTTCTGTTTTGCATGAAAGACAGTGGGAGTGTTCATAGGCTCCGACTGTGCTGGGCACCATGACTCTCTCTTCCATTCCCCTGCCTCACAACACAGGGAACAGAAAGGGAGGACATCTGTACGGCTGGCAGACAATTCTTCTGCAAATGGGTTTGTCTAGATCACTGCTTAGTTTCAATAAATATTTATATTTTCCCTGAAGAGTTCAAGGATCAGTGAATGCCCTGTTGATTGTCTCTCACAGTGCCTCTATATGATGGTGGTTGTTAATGATTATAATAGCCATTCCTAGAAAAGAAACTAAGACCTTGGGGAAGTTGGGGTGAGTTGCTCAGGTTCACAGAGCACAGAACAAAGAGAGTCCAGGCCAACCTCTACTCTTACAATTGAAAAGAAATAGCTTTTTAAGACACCATTCATGGTGTTACTTTTCCAGTTTTATGGTGAATAAGCTTACAGAAGAGAAGTGGTTCTCCGCTGGAATTCAGAAAGCCTGCATCCGGCACCCTCACCCCGTAGGCACCCCACTGCGCTCTGCTGAGTAAAGCTGGTTTTGCAAACATTCTAGCTGAGGCCAGTAGTCACCAGCACCCAGCCTCACCATGAAGCATGTCATGTATTCTCTGGGAATGTGAAGAGGTCAGACAACTGGTTTTAGAGCTTTGTTTTTTAATCACAGCTCTGCTGAGAATTTCAGGAAAACTAGAGGTCCTCTCCCTAGAAATGTGCAAACATACAACATACAATGTTTTGCCTATAGCTTGGGGTCAGGGTATAGTTTCCTGGGTCCCTGAAACTCCTGTATTAGTGAAGAAGTTTTATCTTAGGGATTAAGGAAGGAAGTCAAAATTTCTGAATTAAAAGAATGAGTGATGCTATCCTCAGTTTTTTCAGAGTGTAACTTTTCAGATGCTTCACTGCTTTGGCCAGTGGGTACCAATGTTAAGAGATCCAATCAGGTCAGTGGAACTTTCCAAGTATTGTTTCAGACTGCTTTCTCTTCTCTTAGGTGTCAACTGTGGAAATTAATCTTTTATGTAGAGGGTGCTTCATTGAAGGGTTTGATGATAGTTCAGAGAGATTCTTACTCTGATCAAGGCATCTTTACCTTATTTTCCAGTAATTTAAAATGGAAGGTACTGTCTTTGTTGTTGTTTAGTCGCTAAGTCATATCCGACTCTCTTGCAACCCCATGGGCTGTAGCCCACCAGGCTCCTCTATCCAAAGGATTTCCCAGGCAAGAATACTGGAGTGGGTTGCCATTTCCTTCTCCTGGGGATCTTTGCAACCCAGGAATCCGACCCGGGTTCCCTGCATTGGCAGACAAGCCATCAGGGACACCCACAGGGTACTGTTTTTAGATTGTCTTTATTTAGAGGTATGGTTCTTCTATTAAACACTAACATTAAATTGGTTAGAAAGAGCTGTTTGCCTAAAAGATATACAAATTACTGTGTCTAGAAGATATTTATATGTGTATACATATAAGTAATATTCCAAAATATGTAGCAAAAGATGAAGAATGTAATTACTCAGCTGTTACACCTATGTAACCTGACAGTGCTCTACGTAGCAGAGCACGGGATGTGTCTCCTGTCACTGTCCTTTGTATTTCTGGAGAACAAAGTGAAAGCCAAATCAGCTCCTTTGGAAAGGGCATCTGCAGCTACCAATGTATGTTCCATTATACGTTCTCAAGAGAGTGTCCTCTCTTGATCCTGTCAGTTGTCTAGTGTCATGGCTGAACTCTGAGTGTATTGTGTACACTTACTTGGGAACTTGTGTTCTTGGCTGAGAGCAAGCAAACGTTTCAATTCTGTAGAGAGAAAACGAGAACAATTACAGCTTGAACTGCTAAAACTGAAGTCACTTAATCCTGGAGAACCACTGAGAAGTCAGAGCGGAGTCGACTCATGAATGAACTGATTTTGACCTACCTTCCTCATCTATCAAGTAGCTGGACGCTATTCCATCAGTGTCTGTGACATCGCAGGAGTAAATGCCCAAGTCTTCGGTCCCGAGGTCTTTGAAGGTCATTTTCGTCCTTCAGAACAGAATGCTTTATGAGAAGCGAGGCTGCGTAGGGCCTGGGGGCTGCGCCCTGCCCTGTCTCCAGCCATCTGTACATGCTGCTCCCATCATGTGGAGCATGTGCTCCATCTGCCTTGCTGACCTAATGCTCACCCCCTCTTGCTGCTTCCGGGAAGGCTTTCCTGACCTCCTCCCACAGGGTGATGGTGATGGGACAGGGAGATGGTACCGATCTCCCATCCCCAAACTACGAAGGATATCAATGCATATCCCAAGCAAAGAGATTTTCAGCTGATTACCCCTTGCTGGGCAGCCTGAAAATCCTTTTCTTCACAGGGCAGAACCACCCAATGCCCCTGTTATGTCACCCCTTGCACTTTCTGTTTTGGAGGTTATTAATCGGCATCAGTATAGCCTACTTCACTGACTATATGCCTGCACTTTCTATCTTTAGGGATGAGATCTGTCCACTGCTGTGACTTCCAGCATCCATACCTTATCTGGCACATAACATGTGCTTAATAAATACTTGTGGAATGAGTGTATGGGTCAATGGTCTAGTTCAGTTTGTTTTCTAACTTTTGTGAGTCACATAGCTAGTCAGTGTCTAAGGTCATCCAAACATTTATATGTTTGTCAAGTTAGGGAAGAAATAGTTTCAGTTTGATTGTCTTTCCTTTGACCAAAATTATGTTCTACTTCAAGCATCTTACAGCACAGTGACAGCAGAATGTCTTAATTATATAGAGTATTTCCTTGCTGTTATCCAACAAAATTACTACTTATTTCTTTTATTTTGGGATGTATTGGATTTTTTTGTAATAGAAATAATACTTGGGAATATTGTGCTTTGCCAAATATAATCTAATCTGGTTGGCACTATAAAGATACATGCTTGATAAGTAAGACGAAATTAAAAAAACTCAGAATCTTGAGGATGAAGGAAGTAGCAGATCATAAAATTAATCTCCTTCACTTCTCTGTTTTATAGAGAAAGAAACTGGTGGTCCATGGAATTAAAAGCTGTCCCAGGTCATACAGTGGCTCCTGGTAAAGCTGGGCTCCTGGTGACTTGAGATCACCTCTCCCATGCTTCTCTCTCCTATAGAGTTTGTTCCAGGGCAGTACTGTGTCTCTCACAAGTGGTGGTGAAAAACCAGAACAGATTATACCTAATCCATGTAATTTACTAAAACTTGAATCAGCAAGTTCTTCCTTATCCATCTCCCCATAAGGATCCTCACCATTACTTTAAGATTTCAAAATCTCATAGAATAATGAGAATCATCTTTAAAGTTCACTTTAATGCCAATCAAAGCTTTTCTTGCATCATAAATGATGCCAACTAAAAACTTGCTTGCCATCTGCCTCTAGAAGGATGAAGCCACTGGCCACTGCAGTTGCTGACCTTCAACACACCCCAAAAGGAGTTCAGGCCAGAGATCAGGAATGAGGCACTCTATGTTCTGGGAAAAACTGGCAGAACAGGACTTCAGATAGTTGGGTGTTTTTCAGAAGATTTTATGAGCTCAAATTCTTGCCAAGTGAAAGAAAGGATGAGATGGTTGTATGGCATCACTGACTCTATGGACACGAGTTTGGGCAAACTCATAGAGATCCTGGAGGACAGAGGAGCCTGGTGTGCTGCAGTTCATGTGGTCGCAAAGAGTCAGACATGACTTAGCGACTGAACAACAATTTCTTGCACCTTCTCATATCTCGAGAAGCACTAAAGTCATTAACATCTGCTCCTCATGACTAGCAGCAAGCTTCTGCCAAAACATGTGCTTGACTGCTAACTTCCCCCGTCACCAAAATCACATCTATTATGACCTCTCCACCTACTTTGTTGGAGCAGTTACTCAGAACTATCTGAAAGGCTGTCTCTTGGGCTATAGTCCTAATTTTTGTCCCAATAAAATGTCATTCTCACCTTTTTTTCAGTCAACAATAAGATAACATATGAGAAAGCATTTTAAATGGAGTAATGTGAAAAGTACTTTATAAGGATTGTTATTTCTTAAGGTTTACACTGGTGATCACTTTTTACACTACCAGATAAAAATATGTGTGATTTCATTCTCTTAATTGAAACGGAGAATAGCTTGCTTCACTCTCCTTTCATGAAAAGGAAACCCATAGTTACAATTGAAACAGTACGTACTTGTTGCCTTTGCTTTCAACCTCTAATCTCGGAGAGTCCTCCGTGGGCACGTAATCTTTGGACCAGGTGAACTCAGAACTTGGGGCCATCTGATCACATTCAAAGTTCAAGGAAATGATTCCATTGTCATCCACACTTACAACAACTTCTTTGGTTCCTAGAAGATGAAAAACAAGGTGCTGATATTTCCTGGTAGAAGTTAATCAAGTAAGAATTCCTCACCTCCTTACTTTAGCCTTAAAGCAAGGCTTTGAGTCTGTGCAAGTGAAAAGTCCCAACTGCTCACTGTGACTGACAATCCTGCTACAATTCAACTTTGTGTTGCAACACGGAATTAAGCGAATGTACCATGTTTCTTAGGTAGTGTTAACACCATGGACAGTACTGTTTGGTCAGAGCTGAACAACAACTGGTTGATATGACCAATGGAACAGTTAGGAGAGTGTGTTGACCATAATAAGAAGGGCAAGGCAGCCCTGGGAAATGCCTAATGCATGACTTTTGCTTCAATAAGACCCATATCTGGCTTCCCTGGTGGCTCAGAGGTTAAAGCGTCTGCCTCCAATGCAGGAGACCTGGGTTCGATCCCTGGGTTGGGAAGATCCTCTGGAGAAGGAAATGGCAATCCACTCCAGTATTCTTGCCTGGAGAATCCCATGGACTGAGAAGCCTAGTAGGTTACAGTCCACGGGGTCGCAAAGAGTTGGACACGACTGAGCGACTTTCACCAAGACCCATATCTAACTAATCATCAAGAAAGGATAGATAAGAGAAAAGAAACCAAAGGGAAACTGAAGGAGAAAAGGTAGAGATAAGAAGAACTGCCTTTACTTACATGTTCAAAGTTTGTAAATCATTTAAGAATGAAAAAAAAAAATCCATGAAAACAAGTTCTGCTGATTAGATAACCATAAATTAATCTAAAGATGCTATTCTAGGTTAGAACAATAGATACCTAGAAATGATTGTTATTGAACAGTATAGAAATTTAAATGGAAGTGAATTTCAAGAAATTCAGATGTTTCAAGATTAGTTTTTATATTTTAAAAGAAAACAAGTTAATATTTTAATATTTCTGAGAGTTATAATAAATTACATCTGCATACAATATAGCAATTCAGGGACTTCTTGGGTGGTCCAGTGGTTTTAAGAATCCACCTTCCAATGTAAGGGATAGAGGTTCGATACCTGGTCAGGGAACTAAGATACCATAAGTTGTGAGGCAACTAAGCCCGTGTACCACAACAAGAGAAAGCCTGAGCACACCAAAAAAAAAGAGCCTCTGGGCAACAACGAAGGCCCAGTGCGGCCAATATGTATACGTATATGAGTAGCGATTCAAAGAGCTTGTATAGCATATAAAACTTTCATATCTATGCCTAACTCCAATTTAAAAGGTAAAATGCTCTTCTTAAATTGCCACTCATTCTATTACCAGTCGAAACTTGGTTTGTTTCCATACATTAGGAAAAATATTTTATATTTAATTTCAGAAAGGTACAGCTTCAACTTTTGAAAAGCATAAAAAAGACTTCCAATAAATACTTTGCAAATGATGAAAAGTTTTCTTTTCTCTATTGCATTGTTCAGTAAAACCTGTCAGGAGAAAAACAATTCCAAAACTCCTTCCAAGTTAAGGGCAAAAGCAGTGCCTAAAGAGTGACTGGTGACATGAAGATGTTGGCTCCTAAGCCTGGCAGTTAATTTAAATTGTGTCCTTATTGATAGTAGCATGTGCTTCAATTACAAGCCTCCAAAAAGTGCCTTAAAACATGGAAAGTTTAGAGAAGACTAATCTAGGAGATTTTTAAAAATTACTTTTTAAAAAACAAAGGGTTATTTTCACATTTAGCTATATATATAAATAGAAGTAAGGATCAGTTAAAGATTTGATTGTTGCTTAAGTGAAGTGTCCCCCATGTATTAATTTTAAGGACTGTGTCTACTCCATTGGAAGTCGCAGACCATGTTTTATTTCTATTCCCGGTAACACAGGACTAATTCTTACAATTCATTGTTGCATAACAAGCAATGAAAAAAATGCTCTTATCAAAACTTAAGAAAGGACTAACACCTAAGAATTCTGAGGTGTAAGTAATATAGTACACAGTTAGCATGACTGAATCACAGAGAGTGTAAATGGAAAATTTTCTGAATATCTGAATTGTTTTAAAGAGGAAAGGAGATGTAACAGAGGCTGATTGGACCTTTTTTGTGTGATTTACATGATATATAGTTTGGAGGCATGACAGATTATTCATATTAATCATTCATTGTTTTACTTATACTCTCTTTTAAAAGGAAGTGAATCATCCATATGCCTGCTGTTTATTATGTTGGAGATATGGCTTAAGTTTACACAGAAAAAAGATATTGCTTAGGTTAAGAATCTTGATTTTTTATTAAAGAGAAAGATGTGACTTTTCGGCAAAGCTGTCATAAAATGGAAGGCATATGAACAATATAATTAGTTTGACTTTTCCTTCAAGTCCATGGATAACCTTTGCACTATAACTCCTGACTCAATCCAGAATTTTACCCAGGACCAAGAAGTAACACAGACAAGCTTCTCAGAGCCAGTGCTATTGTAACAAAGTCCATTAACTGGCCTTCCTGGATACTTGCTGGAGAATTCCACAGACAGCCACTTGGAACCCGTACTTCGCTTGAGATGATTCTAACAAGCCTAGTGGGTTGGTTTCTCTCAATAGATTAAATCCGAACAAGAGAAGCAAGTAAGAAACTACCATCAGGAGAACGAGAGCAGGAGAGGAAGCAGAAAACTAAAAAGCTGGCACAAAGAAATTACTTAGTAGAGGACAAACAGCTCCTCATCCTGTAAGACATAACTGTATTGTAACACTGGGCAATAAATAAGGTTGATCCTTGTGGCTCCAAGTTACACAGAAAAAGGTAAACAAGTATATTGTATCCAAGAAGTGTATGAAACGTGTGTACTGAAATGTGCCATCTATTTTATGAGAATTTTAATCTAAGAAACTTAATACAAAATTTTACATAGTTAATGGTCTAGCAATAAATTCTCTGGTAAATGAAACAACTGGCTATTTAAAACAATACTTTTTTCAGATTTCTGAATGGCCAGATTTGGTCCCAAATCCATGCAACTTGAAGAATAGAAAAACTCTGCTTAGTTGCTGTCACAATTACCTCAGTTATTGAGTATAGAGATGTCTCATTGAACTATTCTGGAAAATTAATTTTTGTAAAGTACTTGGACATCTTTTGTGACAATATGAGATAAAGATGCTATTTTTCTAAGTCCCAGGCATTATGTGTGTTTCCACTTTAACTTATGAGTTTTATATCATTATGTTGTAGTTGGGTTTTAATGTAAGAAATTTAGTAATTTATGCTTTTAGAAAACAATGTGGGTTGTTTTTTTTAAGTCTTAGATCAAAGTTTATGATTTGAAATTAAGTAACTGCCTGGAGGGGCAAAGTAGAAAGTAGGGATTTGATGTAGATGTAATGTCGACGAGTAGCTAAGAGAGTTTTACTCATTTATGAGGCTTTTCTTGATTAATCATATCAAATCAGAACATGGTAGGGACTTCCTGATGGTCCAGTAGATAAGAATCTGCCTTGCAATGCAGGGAACGAGGGTTTGATCTCTGGTCGGGGAACTAAGATCCTTAGGTGCAGGGCAACTAAGCTTGTGTACTGCAACTACTGAGCCTGAGCACCACAGCTAGAGAATCTGCGCCACGACAAAGATCTCCTGAGCCACCGCTTAGACTTGACATGGCCAAAAACAGTCAGGACATGGCAGACAGTATCTGTAGGGGGTAAAAGAGAGGCATGAACATTTCCTCAATTGTGTTCTTGTAACTGTGGCTATAATGGGTGCTACTGGTTGATTTATTAAAATAAAGGGGAAAGTAAAAAATAAAACTCTCTTCCATACTTCTATTTTAAAAATCAAACACTCATTAAGATGAGTGTTTGGTTAATTTTCACCTTTCAAAAAGTTGCATGTTTATCAAGGGTGAAATGCTGCAAGGGCAGGGATTTTGCCTTCCATACTTCCTGTACTTCTTTACATGTGCCAGGGGCTGGACTCTTAAGGGATTTAAAAGAGAAATGTCAGTTTAGAATTGCAGTGTTCAATTTTATTGGAACTAGTTTTAATAAAGCGTAAGCACAACACCAATATTTTGAGAAACAGACAAGATGAAATAAAAATACCAACAAAGAAAATATTCTAGTCACAGTGGGTTTCTTACTTATGCTTAGAATTCAAAGCTTGGTCTCCTCCCTGACAAACAATGATGCTGTCAACTGGCTGAAAGTATTGTTCTCAATGTGATCATAATCTCAAACTTTTGAAAAGTCAGATTAACTGAAAATAATTCAAGCACTAGTTTTCTAGGCATATTTCTTTGCTCCACAACAATTCCCATTAGAAAATGTTTAACTGAAATAACTTAAGAAAGAACACAGTTTCAACAGTATCACTGTGTAAGTATAAAACAACTTTATCTTAAAACGATTAAAGCAACAAATTATAGCTTTTTCCCTATTTGTCACATGAATTACAATGTTAATGCTCTCATACTCTTTCAATATAGCTTTTCAAATTCAAAGGCTTCTTTTACTGTTCAGCTTTAATTAATTTGTTAACACAGTTCTTTGAATAAGTGTTTTTAAATACTAACTTAGTAGACCAAGTGTTTTATAATAATACCTATAATGGAAAATGAAAGTGAAGTTGGCATTTGGAAAAAAAGTGGCCTCTTTCTGCATTCTGGGTTTAAAAAAAGAGGGAAGAAAAAGGATTTTGGAAAAGAAAGAGATTACTTGTGACAACAAAGAATAAAGGTGAAGAGTTTAAAACAAAAGACATCCTTTGGAAAATTTAAAAGAAGACAAAACAAAAATGAGCTCAGAGTTTCTCATACCTGAACAGGCAGGACATATCAGATTGTAGATTATCTTTGTGTAGTAAAGAAAGTAATCACATTAATCTGGAAAAGCCGTTTTTTCCAACACATTAATATCTTAAAGGAATTAACAATGGCTTTCTTTAAATGAAGGGATCCTGGATACATCCTGGACAAAAAATTCTAATGGGATTTTACAAAAGATACATGATATTGAAATGGATAATTCTTCCTATAAATACTCTAGGGAAACCAAGAGCAGTGTAATGACAGCATTTCTGAGAGGCCCCAGGCTGGTCCACAACTACACTTATGGAGCTGAACCTGGCTCAGTGTCAGAATGAAAGACATGCAGCTACAACATCCTCAAATTTTCTTTTTAGAATGTCTCACGGCCTGAGTTTTTGCAAGCCCTGAGCTGCTGTCAATCCATGGTTGAACTCGTACATGACTAAAGGGCCACATTCACTAAAGTTGACTAAAACATGATCAAAATGGTCCTGATATTTAACAGGCAGGCAGCAAGTTAGATGTTCTGCTGTCAAAGCAAAGGAATTTCTATGGATGTTCTCATCTGAATGAAAGGCCATCTCACTTGCTCACCGAGCCGAACCAGAAAAGTAGACCAGAATTTGTCAGGCCTTAGATTTTTCTCAAAAACAACCTTCAAATCTAATAACAAACATGAAGAATTCAGTTAACAGCAGAGAAGATCTGGCTATAGAAAATGAAAGAGATGATTCTGGTCTGAAAAGGATTTAAGAATTGTCTCTAGTCAGCTGCCCCAACCCTAAACACATTCTTAACATGGACACAAGGGGATACTGGGTTGCATGGGATGGCATTTTATTTTTTGGCTGCATCTCACAATAGGCAGAACTTCCCTCATCAGGGATCAAACCCTAGCCCCATGCAGTAGAAGTTCAGAGTCTTAACCACTGGACCAGAGAAGTCACTGGAGTGGCATTTTAATGGTTCCTCAGGCTTGCCACCCTCCCCAGTAAGTGAATAGGTTAAGGGAGGTCCAGGGCTAAAGTGAAATTTTTAGAAATGAACTCCATCCCACTTTTCTCTCCTTTCCAAATAGTAATCTTTTTTTTTTTAAGATAAATTTAAAAGTGGGAATTCACCTTCCCAAACACTTAATAATTTGATATGAGAATTTTCTCATGTAATTTAGTCTTTTACATCTGCATCATGGGTCACTTTTATAAGCTTTTATTCTTTGCCTTCTCCACTGGTGTGCATGAGTGCATGTGCATATGTGTGTGTGCCTGTGTGTGTGCATGGGTGGTGTTTAAAAAACTGGAGAGTGGGACAGAACGGAAGCATTAAAAGTGAATGAACTCTATCAGCGGCATGTATTAATAATACTGAGCTCCCCTGTGTGGACCGCTCACTGACCCACCACCTTAGTGCCACATCAGGGCCTCCACTGAACCTCTCCCAGTTCACTCTTCGTAACTGGGCATTCATTATGAGATACTAGGGTTAGGTTTACAAGCTGTGGCTACAAAACAGAGTCACACTCGTTTGCCAAAGCATGGTAGCCATCCATTATTTTTTTCATCTATACACCAAGTACTAGGCTCTCGACATACACAGAGAAAACACAGTTCCTATTTTGAAGGAGCCCACAGCCTAATGCTTATAAGTCTATTTAACTTATATGCAGAGTACGTCATGCAAAATGCTGGGCTGGAGGAAGCACAAGCTGGAATCAAGATTGCTGGGAGAAATAGCAATTACCTCAGATACACAGATGACACCACCCCTATGGCAGAAAGCAAATAAGAACTAAAGAGCCTCTTGATGAAAGTGAAAGAGGAGAGTGAAGAAGTTGGCTTAAAACTCAGTATTCAAAAAATGAAGATCATGGCATCCAGTCCCATCACTTCATGGCAAACAGATGGGGAAACAGAAACAACGACAGATTTTATTTTGGGGGGCTCCAAAATCACTGCAGATGGGGACTGCAGCCATGAAATTAAAAGACATTTGCCCTTGGAAGAAAGGCTATGACCAACCTAGACAGCATATTAAAAAGCAGGAATATTACTCTGCTAACAAAGGTCTGTCCAGTCAAAGCCATGGTTTCTCCAGTAGTCATATATGGATGTGAGAGTTGGACTATAAAGAAAGCTGAGCACCGAAGAACTGATGCTTTTGAACTGAGGTGTTGGAGGAGACTCTTGAGAGTTCCTTGGACTGCAAGGAGATACAACCAGTCCATCTTAAAGTAAATTAGTCCTGAATGTTCGTTGGTAGGACTGATGCTGATGTTCCAATACTTTGGCCACCTGATGCGAAGAACTGACTCATTGGGAAAGACCCTGATTCTGGGAAAGATTGAAAGCAGGAGAAGGGGAGGACAGAGTAAGAGATTGTAGGATGGCATCACTGACTCGATGGACATGAATTTGAGCAAGCTTTAGGAGTTGGTGATGGACAGGGAAGCCTGGTGTGCTGCAGTCCATGGGTTTGCAAAGAGCTGGACACGACTGAGTGACTGAAGTGAACTGAACAGTCTAAGGCACAATTCACAAGCCTGGTTTCATACTTGAATTACCCAAGGAGCTAAACAAACAAACAAAAACAAACCTATGCCCAGGCTCAGTCCTGCAGACTCTGATTTAACTGGTCTGTACAATAGTTTAAAATAGAGTCAGTATTTTCAAAAAGTTCCTAGCCTGATTCTAATGTAATGTACTGTCAAGGTTGAAAATTACCTTCCTAATGGATGAAAGAGAACAGACAGTGAGTTCTCTAAATTACCCAGTTAAGCTAATCTTGAATAGTCAGCCTGACTTCCTGCTTTAGAATCTTTCAAAACTCCACCTCAAGGCCACTGAACATCCTCAGCCCTACCAGGTTCATGACCCCATGGACTGTAGCCTACCAGGCTCCTCAGTCCATGGAATTTTCCAGGCAAGAGTACTGGAGTGGGTGGCCATTTCCTTCTCCAGGGGATCTTTCCAACCCAGTGATTGAACCTGGGTCTCCCACATTGCAGGCAGATGCTTTCCATCTGAGCCACCAGGGAAGCCGTACCAGGTTCTACGACCAGTCAATTTTCAGAAATTAGGATTGGTCAGTAGGTTGTCAACCCACTCCCTGCTCATTATTCCTTCTGGAGCTCCAGTCTTCTAGCCTGCCTTGCTCCTGGTGAAAAGTCCTGACTTCCAGTAACTCAGTTCCTGCTGAGGACTCTGCCTGTGTCTGGGTTCTCCTGCCTCTCACCTCAGTTCCCCTGCCTGCTGCAGGATTTCTGATAAGAACACAGGCAGCCGGTTCTACCCTCCAGATCACCTGCCACACCTTGGCAGGTCTCTCTCTTGTCTTCCGTCTGATCTAGCTCACCTTGCCTCCACCTGCAGCCCAGACCTGACACAATCCACACAGATACTGTTTGAAAAACGATCAAGACTAGAAGTGCGTCGTATGTACCAACAAATCTACTCTAAATATTTTCCAGCTCATTCTCCTTATAGGCTCGTTCAGCTATCAGATTTCTCCTGGAAGCGTGGCACACTTTTGATCCTCATTACCAGCGTGACCAGACAGTGGGCAGTGGCTGAGTTACATCTGCTGGCACTTTCATCAACTTCGAAAGGGGACCAGTGACCCTACCAATGCCAGTGGATTAGGTTAACTTTTACCTGGAATTCAAATTACATTCGAGGTATCTTGTTAGATGCATTTGAGGTTTGCTGTTACATGATAAGCTTTATTTTCTGTCTGAAATATTAATAATGTGTTCCAAAAAGAGTTGTTCTTCTGAAATAGCAATCCAAGTCTCACATTCTAAACCCTGAAACTGATAACCAATCCTCATCCCCCATCCCGGGCCCCAAATATTTTAGCATAAAATGAATACCTGGTTAAAGGTAAAATTTGGTATTTAATAAAGTTAGTAAACACAGACAACCATAGGATACATAAAAGTTTTTTTTGTCGATCTTATGTGCTTTGATTTATTTGGGGTTTTCTTGGAGTATAATTGCTTTATGGTGTTGTGTTAGTGGGAAGCTACTATATAGCACAGGAGCTCTCGGTGCTCTGTGATGACCTGGATGGGTGGGGTGGGGTGGTATGGGAGGGAGGTCCAAGATCGAGGGGGTATATATGTATACATGTAGCTGATTTACTTCTGTGTATAGCAGAAACCAACACATCACTGTAAAACAATTATATTTTAATAAAAAATGCATTTAAGTTTTTACGGGGATTTATGCGATGGCACCCCACTCCAGTACTCTTGCCTGGAAACTCCCATGGATGGAGGAGCCTTGTGGGCTGCAGTCCATGGGGTTGCTAACAGTCAGACACAACTGAGTGACTTCACTTTCACTTTTCACTTTCACGCATTGGAGAAGGAAATGGCAACCCGCTCCAGTGTTCTTGCCTGGAGAATCCCAGGGACGGTGGAGCCTGGTGGGCTGCCGTCTATGGGGTCGCACAGAGTCGGACACGACTGAGGCGACTTAGCAGCAGCAGCAGCATGAAACCTTAACACCTTGTTTGTAGCCTGTTTAACTATGGACAATATTTTGTGACCCTCTATCTAAGCTTCCGTCATGCTGTGCTATAAACTGTTTTCCCCTAGACTGCAAGCTCAGTAGGCAGTGACAAGTCATTTTATTCTACTCACATGGTGCCCACACAGCACCTGGCATGAAGCCGGTGTGCAGAAAGCATATGAATGTGCCTGAACATTCATGCAGAAATGAATGTGCCTGCTGCCTGTGAAACAAGGACCAGTGTCTCCTGGGTTTTGGGCTCCTTCATGGCAATGCTTCAGACTTCCCTGGTGGCTCAGTTGCTAAAGAATCTGCCTGCAATGCAGGAGACCCAGGTTTGATCCCTGGGTTGGGAAGATCCCCTGGAGAAGGAAACGGCAATCCATTCCAGTATTCTTGCCTGGGAAATCCCATGGACAGAGCCGCCTGGTGGGCTACGGTCCCTGGAATTGCAAGAGTTGGACACGACTTAGCAACTAAACCACCATAGCGGAGGTGCTTCAGGTCAGCATCTTGACCTGGTATCTCCCAGGAATCTTTCCTAGGTTGAGCCAGTGGTTCCTGAGCAGGTTAATCTGGTGCTGTTTAGTCTGCAACTGTTGTTTGTAGTTATATTCTGGGAATTAAATGGCCACAAAACAACTTTGGGGGCCTTATTCCGCACCAGTGAAACAACATTCTCCCCTAGCAGCCCACCAGCAGACCCTTTTTTGAAGGCAAGGTTTCCATCATGGTGGCTTTGCTAATGTCCTGCCTGGCTACCTGCCATCCTGAGGGTTATTGATGAGAAAACAAGAAATCAATTTAAGCTTTTTTTCAGTCAATCCACTGCTTAACAGGTGCTTTTAACTCATCAATGACTAGTAATCTAAATGTTCTTACATGAGTAGCCTTGCAGTTGGGCCCTTTGGCATGTCCACTCAGCATCTTGTATTTCTACACAGTTGGTACCTGCAGGGTGTGATTTCTATAGAGATCTGTGTCCTCACATCTTTGTGTGTTACCTTTTATCTGGCACATGCGTTCCCAGCATTTTTCTGCTTTCTCATGACATTTTGCAAAGAGTACTTATATGAGGTATGGCACTCTCTCCCCACACACCTACTACACTTTGGTACAAGAAGGTCACTTTTGTCACACCCAGCTCTAGAGGATAGTTACAAGAGTAGCTGAAAGTAGTTTATGAAGTAATATGTTGAAAGGGGCAGGTACTTTCTCAAAGGGTGCATTTGACATTCTCTTTAAGCATCATGAAGCGAGAGCAGAATTTTCTATATTTATATTCTTTTCTTATCATAAAAACAAATATCACATTATATATCTGCTCTTTATTTCAATCTAGAAATAGGAAAGAGCTTAAGTGAGGGTGGTTGACTAGAATGAATATACACTTAAAATAGATGGGTAATACTTTTTTTAATCCTCTCTCATTTCCAGTGCTTTCTTTCATGCAACTTTAATGAACTGACATATATAACTTTGAAAAGTGATAGAGACTAAATGACAAAATAAGTATTATATAATGATCTGGAGCTATTTGCCCAGTGAACACTGTAAACTTTGTTCTCATACAAAGGGAAAGACTGTCTTTTCTAGTCCAATCACGGCATCTGGAAACTGGGCCGCGAGGGCTGCCTCAGCTCTATAGATCAGTCAGTCAGGACTGCTGTTAGCTTAACCCAGGGGTCAGCAAACTATGACTCGTGGGCTATATCTGGACCATTGCCTCTTTCTGTATGGCCTGAAAGCTAAGAACGGTTTTTACATTTTTAAATAGTTTTTAAAAATCCAAAGAAGATTAATAGTTCAAGATGTGAAAATTAGTTACAATTCAAATTTCATAATGCAATATAATTTATCATATTATATAATACATCTATCATGCACAATAAAGTTCTACTGATACAGAGCCACACTCACTCATTTATGTATTGTCTGTGGCTACTTTTGGGCCACAGCAGAGTTGAGGATAGTGACAGGCACCATATAACCATAGAGCTGGCCCTTCACAGAGAAAATCTGCTGATTCCTAGTTTAACTTAGTAGCTACAATGATAAAAACACTACTTTTCTTTAAGGATCATGTTTGCTCCCTGAGAGGTTCCAGCTCCTTGTGTGGTAGAAAAATATTCTTGTGGGAGTTAATGGCCACTGTATAACAGAAATAATGTCCCAGGAATGTATACTTTAAACAGTTGGTCCAGGAAGCATAATTTGATCAAGAATTTCCATGTTTTTAAGTATGAACCAAAGCAGCCCTAAAAGTGAAGTGAAAGTGTTAGTTGCTCAGTCGCGTCCAACTCTTTGCAACCCCATGGACTGTAGCCTGCCAGGGTTCTCTGCCCAAGGAATTATCCAGGCAAGAATACTGGAGTGAGTAGCCATTCCCTTCTCCAGGGAATCTTCCAGACCCAGGGATCGAACCTGAGTCTCCCACATTGCAACCACTTCAAACCTGGCTCACCCCTGGCCTGAGGTCCTGTGATGGGGTAAATGTTTGTCACGTCCAATGGTCATACTTGGGATTCCCTAGCTCAGCTGGTAAAGAACCCACTGCAATTTGGAAGGCGTGGGTTTGATCCCTGGGTTGGGAGATCCCCTGGAGAAGGGAAAGGCTACCCACTCCAGTATTCTGGCCCAGAGAATTCCATGGACTGTATAATCCATGGGGTTGCAAAGTCAGACACGACTGAGCGACTTTCACTTTTCACTGTCACACTTATCAGTTGTTTGGACAGCACACAGTGATGATTTTGAAAATGAGGAAAAACGTGGAAGTAAGGTTGAACGTTACTGTGGTATCTTACACAGATGAGATAAACTTTAACGAAAAAGTAAAAGCCCACCTGGACGGGTTTCAGCTACAACAGGCCCAGCGAGGTCAGACGGCTTCCCGACACCCGCCTGGTTTATGGCTCGAACTCGGAACACGTAGCTCTCACCCTCCTTGAGGCCTTGCACCTACAAGAAGCAGATATAGAAGCGATGATCATTTGGACAGAAGTGCTCTTCCCCTGCGGAGAAGGCGATGGCACCCCACTCCAGTGCTCTTGCCTGGAAAATCCCATGGGCGGAGGAGCCTGCTTGGCTGCAGTCCATGGGGTCGCTAAGAGTTGGACACCACTGAGCGACTTCACTTTCACTTCTCACTTTCATGCATTGGAGAAGGAAACAGCAACCCACTCCAGTGTTCTTGCCTGGAGAATCCCAGGGACGGGGGAGCCTGGTGGGCTACTGTCTATGGGGTTGCACAGAGTTGGACACGACTGAAGTGACTTAGCAGCAGCAGCAGCAGCTCTTCCCCTGTGGAGGTGATTCAGTTATACAGCACAGGATTTGGGTTCTAAACTTCATCCTGTCAGAGACTCAGTGTGTGTCTTCAGCTAAGAGTTTCTTCTTTCCTGACCACGTATAAGTAGACATTTCCAAGATCCCTTGAAACTCAGATGTTCTTTCTTTTTTAGATAATTTAACAGCCACCAACATCAGAAATAGGAGACTGATACCCTTATGTTTTACAGGAGTAAACCGCCTTATTCTTTGCTCAAATGACAAAGTGTTCACAAGAGCATATGGGCTGCCCTCTTTTCCTGGTCCTTTTGGAACATTCCAGAAAATTTCAGATAAAAGTTCTGGCAGAAGAGGGGAATTACAAGCATGGATCTTAGATCATGCATCGCTTTCCATTTGTTTAAAAGCATGTTAAAGCATTAGAACAAAAACAATTAGAAACTGTCCTTGTAAATATAATATAGCTATTTCTCACTAAATAGACAAGCAACTAACATGGCTGCAAATTTTGGTAATTTGTGAATAGCCAATGTATTCAAATTTCAGGTCCTCACATTGTCATGCATCAAGATGTTTGCTGAGGACCTATATTATAAGTGTACCACTGAGCTAGAGTTACAAGAGTGTGAGGAAAGTAAAAAATATATATTTATAATATGCTTTTATATGACAGTCCCACTTCATAATTTTTTGTGACTTTCTTTGGGTGCAGCACAGTCTCATAAATAAATAAACAGTATAAATATTATTAATATTTTACAAAAATTACCTTTTTTAAAACATTTGACTTTTAAAACCTATATCATACTTTAAGAAGGAATTTATTATACACAGAGGACACAGTTTTTCCCATAGTGTTGTGATGGAGATTAACATCCAAAATGGGATTTAAATCACACGAAGCTAGAATATATTTACTCAGCTAAGCAAAAGGTTTGTGACCGTGCATTAGGTGAGCTATGTATTAAATTGCTGGGGTTTTAATCTAATGATTTAATTGTGTTGTGTTTATGATAACAGAATGTTACTGTTACGTTAGCTTTTACTGGAGCTAATGGATTTCTGAGATAATTGTAATCTGTAAATGAACTTGAATTTAGGCACAAGCTAAATGCATAAAGTTTGATGTATTTAAAGTCCATATTTAGAGATAATGCCAGGGAACTGTGGATCTACAAAAAGAAACAGAAACACTTCCTGCTGTGATAAAAATAGACCAGTTGCCAGGTGCCGCCATCTCTAAACCTGCTGCTCAGGTAGTATGTGACTGTGAGTTAGATTTCGGCAACATGGCACAGGAAGGGAACCCAGTATCCTGAGTCTAGTCACTGGGGTGACTTCAGGGATGACTTCCATGACTGCAGGGCAATGACTGCTGAGCTTAAAGCACTAGAAATGCGCTACATGTGCACACATCACATCTATTTTTTCCTTTTCTTGGATTTGTTTTCCTCCTTAAAATTTCCAAAAGAACCACATTCTCTTGTCTTCTTCATGTTTGTCCCTTTCTAATTATTCATTTCCTTCTCACCACACTGTATCAGCAGATTGTAATTACCAATAAAAAAAGGAAGTGTGAGCTCAGCTGGTTAAATTTTTTGATGTAAAGCAATGTGCCTTTAACTCCTTCTAGGAACCCCCAGACACTCCGGGCTCACATGAACAAGGATGCTTCTGGCAGACACCAGCTAACCTACTAGGTTGTGTGCAACGGTGCTAAAATCTCCTATTCCTGGAGTTATTAACATATCTCCTTTCCTCACTTAAACTTGATAACGTTTTTGAACGTGTACATTTTTTTTCCCATTTCAGGCTTGAAACTTTTCTGAATATGAACCACCTGGAAGAGGGACTCCACATCATCATGGGTAGGGGGATTATGGGAACCTCAACTTTTCTAATGTCTTTACCATTTGAATTTATCATCATTAGCATCCATCTATTTTATAACCATAAAAGTTAATATTCTTTTTTCCCTTTAAAAATTGTGGCCAAACTCTAGGGTCATTTCCTTACAGAGAGTCCAACTCTTGCTTTGTGAGGGACACTCAAGCTCAGTCTCTCTCTTCCCCCTAAATTTGCCTTTCTTCTGTTTCTTGTATTTTTTTTTTAATGAGTAACATTAACCAGTTTTTGATCTGCTTAAACTCTCTTATTTCCTCTTCCTGTCCATTTTTTTCTAGGCTCCTGGCCCCCGTTTGCTTGACTTCTCATCCTTGTTTGGATCCTGTCTGTGGAACTCTTGGGACCCCTGTGCTGTGGCTGATGGAGGATTTAGAAATCATGGGAGCAATAAGCACACCCCACCACCATCTAGGATGTGTCTGACCTGTTTTTCACTTGCTTTTGGGGTACGTTTGCATCCAGGGCCTCCTGGTTCTCTGGAGCCAAACCACATCCTAGCTCCAGAACTTCTTTACCATTTCTCTGCCCCAGGAAACGTGACCTTCCTTATTGCCTCATGGTTTTGTAAGGGGCTGGCGAGTTTACTGCATGTGCTGAGTTAATAGCATGTTGGATGTAAGAGTTTAAGGGTCATCTCTATTGGAGAATATATTTATATTTTTATGAGGACTATAAATGCCTTGACCCCAGAGCACTCTCTGTGACAGATGGTGTTAACTCTACTGGCAGGTTGACAAGAGAAGTCTCTTAAAGTAGGTATACTCTGAGAATCCTCTAAGGCCTACCCTCTGGGCAGTGGCCTATTCCGCCAGCAGATAAGGCTGCACACTGAATGCCCAGGCAGCGTTCTAACTGTGGTCGTACAGTCACACTTCATTCTGAGTAACGGGGATTGGAGTCATATTTCCTACAGTTTCCAAGGCTCTGCTGTGGACTTGGGGTGTCCGTATGCCATGACTGACATCAGGGGAAAACATGCTTTTGAGGTTTCCATTTGGTACTAGTGGCTATAGCAGAACCGTCTCTGGTAGATGGGAGTTAGAAACTGGTTTGGTTAGAACACTCTAGAGGAAACTGGAAGGCAGCGACGTGGATAAGGGTGAAGTCGAGGTCAAGAGTTGAGTCATTCTTCTGGCCCCTGAGAGCTCACGTGAGCACAGGTGTGAGAGGGCAGGTGAGGTAAGGCCACACATGACTCAAGGGATCGGAGTTTAAGGCTTACAGGTGTGCTGCTGCTGCTCATAAGTCACGTCAGTCGTGTCCAACTCTGTGCGACCCCACAGACGGCAGCCCACCAGGCTCCCTCGTCCCTGGGATTCTCCAGGCAAGAACAATGGAGTGGGTTGCCATTGCCTTCTCCAATGCACGAAAGTGAAAAGTGAAAGTGAAGTCGCTCAGTCATGTCCAACCCTCAGCGACCCCATGGACTGCAGCCTACCATGCTCCTCCGTCCATGGGATTTTCCAGGCAAGAGTACTGGAGTGGGTGTCATTGCCTTCTCTGTCACAGGTGTGAACTCTATGAAAATAACACCCTCAAATCAAAAACACGCTCAAAAATATGTGAAGTAGGAATGAGAAAGTCACCTTTTGGGGATGGTAAGTAATAACATCTTAAGACTGGAAGTAGTGAAAATATGAGGTGGGTAAGTGGAGGTGAAGAGGAAAACAAGAGAGAGGAGAGGTAATTTCTAAAGCCAGGCAAAGAGATTTGGGTCAAATTAAACCAAATTGTTTTAAGCATCAGAAACTTCCCCAAACTCCAGTTCAGTTCAGTTCAGTCGCGCAGTCGTGTCCGACTCTTTGCGACCCCATGAATCACAGCACGCCAGGCCTCCCTGTCCATCACCAACTCCCGGAGTTCACTCAGACTCACGTCCATTGAGTCTGTGATGCCATCCAGCCATCTCATCCTCGGTCGTCCCTTTCTCCTCCTGACCCCAATCCCTCCCAGCATCAGGGTCTTTTCCAATGAGTCAACTCTTCACATAAGGTGGCCAAAGTACTGGAGCTTCAGTTTTAGCATCATTCCTTCCAAAGAAATACCAGGGTTGATCTCCTTCAGAATGGACTGGTTGGATCTCCTTGCAGTCCAAGGGACTCTCAAGAGTCTTCTCCAACACCACAGTTCAAAAGTATCAATTCTTCGGCGCTCAGCCTTCTTCACAGTCCAACTCTCACATCCATACATGACCACAGGAAAAACCATAGCCTTGACTAGACGGACCTTAGTCAGCAAAGTAATGTCTCTGCTTTTGAATATACTATCTAGGTTGGTCATAACTTTTCTTCCAAGGAGTAAGCGCCTTTTAATTTCATGGCTGCAGTCACCATCTGCAGTGATTTTGGAGCCCAAAAAAACAAAGTCTGACACTGTTTCTACTGTTTCCCCATCTATTTCCCATGAAGTGATGGGGCCAGATGCCATGATCTTCGTTTTCTGAATGTTGAGCTTTAAGCCAACTTTTCCACTCTCCTCTTTCACTTTCAACAAGAGGCTTTTTAGCTCCTCCTCACTTTCTGCCATAAGGGTGGTGTCATCTGCATATCTGAGATTACTGATATTTCTCCCAGCAATCTTGATTCCAGCTTGTGTTTCTTCCAGTCCAGCATTTCTCATGATGTACTCTGCATATAAGTTAAATAAGCAGGGTGACAATATACAGCCTTGACGGACTCCTTTTCCTATGTGGAACCAGTCTGTTGTTCCATGTCCAGTTCTAACTGTTGCTTCCTGACCTGCATACAGATTTCTCAAGAGGCAGGAAACTCCACCCACTGCCAAATGGAAGCCTACCAGGAACCCAACACATGACACCAACCAACACTGAGACGCTCTGTTTTATCTCTTTGACTTTAAAATTACCTTGTTAGAAGACCCCTTTTTCTTTAAAAAAAAAAAAGAGAGAGAGAGAGAGAGGGAAACTTTCTCAAACTGTGAGCATCCTCTGACCTTCAGGTATGTGTGTTTCAGAGCTGCCTCATTTAGTCCTCGCCACCGGTCCTCTCTGGCACTGGCCTCCTTTATGTCCACAAAGTAGCCAGTGACTGGAGTCCGTCCTGAGTGGATGGGAGGTTTCCACTGCAGAACCAGGGAGGTTTTCCTGACTTCACTGTACTTGACACTGTGCGGTGGTCCTGAAGAGTGAAAGAGAGACCCATGTGTAAAAATGATAATAGAAATAAGAAAACGCCAGTGTGTGTAAACCTAGAGCCATATTCACGGTCTTAAACTGAAACTTACACTGGTGTTCTCTTGTAAAATCTACTATTCCCATGGAAACAGTATCTTGCAGTCATTTCGTACCAAGTTTTCTTAATGGCTCTGCATCAGCCTATTAAGACCCTTTATGGGCAGCAAGTGGTTAAGGCCAGTTAGAGGTGCCCTCCAGCGGCCGGATGAAGGGTTGCCCTCAGGCTGTCCTCAGGCCTGTGTTCCTCACCATTTACCAGGACAGTTTAATTTGGTTGCAGATTCAGCTTCTGATTATTTTTGGCTGACAATCTGAAAATGCACCCCAATCTCAATTACAATGAAGCAAGTAACTCTATTTGATGGCTTGTGAATATATAAAAAGAAATACCTGGGACATCCCTTGGGGTCCAGTGGTTAAGAATCAACCTGCTAATACAGGAGACACAGGTTTGATTCCTCATCCCAGAAGATCCCACGTGCCTCAGGACAGCTAAGCCTGTGCACCACAACTACTCGAGTCTGTGCTCGAGGGCCCGGGAGCTGCACCTACTGAAGCCTGCACACCCTAGCCTGTACTCCACAAGAGAAGCCACCACAAGGAGAAGCCCACACACCACAGCTAGAGACAGCCCTTACACACAGCAATGAAGACCCAACCCAGCCCCCAAATAATAAAGACATAGTTTTTTCAAAAAGAAAAAATATATTGCAAAATAGCTCCCCACTGGAAGGATACCCACAAAGCTTATATTCCATATAGGGGTAAAAACAAACTACACTTGTGGTTACAAAGAACTTTCACCAAAACAAAGATGTTCAATTCCATGGGTCCTGAATCTGTGTTAAACCTTACTAGGCACTTCACATTCTTTCATCTCATCCATTCCTAAGACAACTAACAGAAAGCTCAGGGAAGCCAAGGAACTTGATCAACCTGTTCTGGAAGGAAATCAAACATTCCCTGCGTGTGTTCTTTGTACTCTTGGAAGAGTCCCAGCTACTCAGTGAATACCTGCGTCTTTGCATGACTATCAGCTGCTATCAGGTGATACAGTTATTTGTTTTCTTTTTTTTTAACAACAAGTGATTTCTAACCAATCAATCAAAATCACTGAAATGACTCATGATGGCTTGAGAGCCAACAGCAAGTGCGAACTCAATCATGCTATCCCTTGGGGCTTTGTTATGGATCGCTCAATGTTGTCTGGGCCCTTTACCTCGGCTTAACAGTCACAATGAGTCATCCTTGTCTCCTGATGATGCCTGGTGTGGACACAGGTTTGAACAGTAACACCAGTACTTTACTCTGGCATGGCATGTTCTGTTATGCAGAGAGCTTCCATGACTGTTGTCCTGTGTCATCCTCAGGAGCCAGGGAGCCATCCTAACAGTAGCTCAAGCCCTGTTTTCCAGGCAAGGATCACTGCGCTGCTGCTTCCTAACCCCCACGTCTAAGAATAAGCAGACCTAGCTCTCAAACCAACCTGCCGCTTAGTGCCTTTGTGACCCCCTGATCATCATTTAACCTGAATCTGTTTCTTTATCTGTAAAACAAAGGGATGACAAAACGTCCTAAATGCTCTCATCTGTCATCAGGCTTTCTTGATTCATGATTTGCCCAGCACTTCTCAGTAAGTCAAGGGTGGATCTGGGAATAGACAGGTCTTGGGGATGGAGAACTGCCCCATTCATTTCTCCTCTGATTTGGGAGCACTCACCTTGCAACCTCTTTTGCTAATTACATCGTTTTCTATCAGATCATTTTCCATAGGCCTGCTCAGAATTTGTTGGTCTCTAGTCTGGTGGGCTGCCATCTATGGGGTCGCACAGAGTCGAACACGACTGAAACGACTTAGCAGCAGCAGCAGTCACTCACATTTTAACTTTATTCAGGAATTGCAAGAATTTAAAAACAGATCCACTTTTGTGTAGGAGGCAGAAAGAACTTAAGAAATAGCACCAGCTTCAAGAAAGTGCTAGGAAAGGCAGTGTGTTTACCTCTTGTATTTACTGAACCTGAGTGAACACTTCTCTTGAGTTTCTCTTGTAATCTTTGTATTCACACTTGATAGAGATGGGATGCAGATGGATCCTGGCTAAGTTAAGGCAAAGCGATGGTTCTCCAAGGATGCTAGGTTTCACCAGAGGAAGAGGGTGGCCCTGGGAGCAGACTGAGTTCATTCAGTGTGCTCAGGGTGGCCTGGGGTTCCAACGTGGTTGATGTTGGTGCCACAGCAGGTATTGAACAAGCTGAGCATCGAACCCAAGTGGGAGAGCTTAGTCATTCTGTGGCACTCAAGTATTCGGGTCTTTGAGGTTAGTGACATTGGAAGCAGAATAAAACCATCCACCAAGTACATTAAAGTTGCTAGTCTGACTCTGAGCTTCGCTAGTGGCTCAGTCGGTAAAGAATCCGCCTGCAATGCAGGAGATCTGGTTTGGATCCCTGGGCTGGGAAGATCCCCTGGAGGAAAGCATGGCCACCCACTCCAGTATTCTTGCCTGGAGAACCCCCATGGACAGAGGATCCTGATGGGCTGCAGTCCATGGGGTTGCAAAGAGTCGGGCATGACTGAGCGACTAAGCACAGTCTGACTCTAAATGACTTGGCGAATTAGTTAGTATCCAGTCTTTAGATTTGTTCACTGTTGTAGCTGTGTAAGAGTTAAAAGCATAGGTGAATGTTTCTGGCTTCCACCTATTTTTTTCAGCCAACCATTCTCTATGACAACCTCCAAAGTAGAGTATTTCCAGTTCAGTTCCAGGATTTTTGTTGTGATGCAGAGATGGGGAAAGGTTGACATAGAGAGACAGGGCTGGGGAGGTAAGTAAAAGATTTAAGAGGATCAAGGCAGGACTTAAGTCCTAGGCAGGCACATTGGGTCCTCCGTGTGTACAGTGAAGAGTTGGGAGCCAGGGAGGAGGAGACAACAGGAAGGAGGCCAAAGGACCTGGGTCTGGCGAAGGGGATCGGAGGAGATTGATAAATGAGAGGCTCCAGAGCATTAAGAGAATGTGCAACAATTCAGGAGTGCAGGAAGACGCTTTAAAGAAATGTAGCTGGGATGTGTGAATTGAATGTCTTTCAATGGTCTTTAAGAAGCATAAGCAAAGATGGGTATTTCTGTTGAATAATCAAGTAGCATTCAACCCGTGGCTTCTGTCCATCTTACTCCATACAAAGGCTGAGCTATGGGGACTCTAGGATTTATCTGGAATGTAAGAAATTTATACTCAGTTTTATATTGGTTCCTATTAATAGATTCGTAAAAATATTTTACATAAACATGAGAGGCTGAGAGAATCTGTCTCCCTTAGAAGCTATGTAGCACTTAAATTTAGTTTCAGATTGTAGGATCCACTGGAAGAAGCTCTGAGCCTCGGTGCTGAGACACGGTCTCCCCGAGTTACCTGGAACAGCAATGGTCCATTCTTCACATTTGAAGCTGGCGCTTACTGCTGAGGGCGCCCCCAACCCGGCGATGTTCATGGCTGCCACTTGGAACTGATATACCATGTTCTCCTTCAGGTTGCTAATCTGCAACATGGACAGCATCACAGAGAGTGAAGGTTTCAGGTTTGTTTCAACATTGCATTTATTTAGAGTATGCGTTGGACATACTCGAGGGTGATCCCCAGTGAGTCACACCCTTCTTGTAATCTCCTTGTGAATGTAGGTGAAACCTGAGACTTGCTTCTGGGCAACAGAACAGGGCAGGGATATTGGAATATCAGTCCTGTGATTGTGTTGCATCAAATGGCAAAGGAGGAGATAGGTTTCATATGTAATTAAGATTACTAATCAGTTGGTTTTGAGTTAATCAAAAGGAAGATAGTTTATCCTGACTATGATACTGCAATTTATAATAAGAAATACATGTTTTGTCTTTTGTCTCCATTCCTGGCACAGAGCTGTAAAACACTTGGAATTTCCCAAGTGATGAGAGTGACAAACATCTTTTACTGTGTTAATGAGGTGACTTTTGGAAAGCATCTAAAGATGGAGCCTGACTGCCAGGGCAGCTAATCATGTGCTTAGAGGGCGGGAATTTTCAGCCTCATCCCAGACCTCTGGACCTCTGGAAAGGGAAGATGGGCTGGAGATTAAATTCATACATGCCAATGATTTAATCAATCAAGTAGTCTGTGTAGTGAAGCCCCCATAAAACCTGCGTCTCTATACGTATCCTGCGTTGGCAGTTCTTCACCACTTGCACCACTTGGGAAGCTCCCAGGAGGCCACACGCTTACCTTATATGCCTCATCACTGACAGCTTTGATGTTGGCTTCTCTCCATCTTCCTGGTACCCCGTCTATTACTTCACGATAGTTCACATAATAACCCGTAATTTCAGCCCCTCCAGTCTTATCTGGCTGCTTCCATCCAAGAACCATTGAGTCACGAAAACTTTCAAGACAAGTGATGTCACAGGGTGGAGATGGTGGTGCTGTTGTAACATGAAGAGTTTGTGAGTGGACAGAACTGCTTCTGGGATTTTACGTCCATCAAACTGTCTCATTGATGCCATGTGGGAGGGCACTAGGTCTTGAACGTAAAACTAAAACGTAATACCAGTAAGCAACTTGGTGTCCATTTGATGTTCAAGGAAGGAAACTGACACACAGTAAAAACTGCACCACTGTTATTAGTCCAAAGATAAAAAGAACCTACCTCCCCTTTCATTCCCAAGAAGAAAGAAGCTTTGAAATATTAACTGCAAAATGTTAGTGTTTCTAATAAAATCCTGAAAAACTATCAATATTCTGAAGAATGAGGCATTCCCCATATGAAGAAATATTTTCCCAAGATATGTATTTTTGTTTTAAAATAATACTTTATATATTTTTACTGCTTAGTTTTCATCTTGCTTTATGTATCTCAACTCTAAATTTTAGGACAGAGGTCCTATCTCTTCATTCCTAAAACAATAGCATGAAAATGTAAGATATTTTAGTTTTTTTATGTGGCTTTGTTTTTATTTGCTCCCTGAGAAAAATGGCATATGTATATCAATTTCTGCCTTGATTCATTTATTAAGAATTTCCATATATTTCCAAACAGCTAGCATTTCACCACTCAGACACATACGTCCATGTGAGACCTTACAACTATATAAGTTCTGTCTATACACAGGAAAAATCATATTCTGGAGCTCAGCTAAATGCAGCAATAATTTTTTTTCTTAAACTAGGAACATTCTCCATGTGATTCTTCTCTTAGTATAACACCCTTTACTCTATTATTTTAAACCTGATATTGGATTATTATTCATATGGCATGAAATACTACATAGCTACCACTATGTTTATTAGCGCTTATGAAAATATTTGGATACTATTTTAAAAGTTTCCCTTCATTTATGTGGCTTTGCTGATCGAACTTTTTCTCAACTACTGAAAATACAGTTTTTCCAATAAAAAAAGAGAGGGTAGTTGGTGAAAAGAAATCTACTCGATATGCAGTAACATTATAAAGAATTTTCTGAGTATTTATGTGGGTTACCAGAGACAGGAACCATCTCATTCTTATTCAAAAAGATTCTCAGAACAATAAAGATTAAAAAATTTTTTCCCTCTCTCCCTCCCATCACCAACCTCCTGCATTCACTACATTTAAAAACTCTTTCTCCCTCTCTGTTTCAGAGCAGTGTTGAATATGAATTTTCAAATGAGTTCACCCCATCTCATCTTGAGTTAAAGGGGTAAATAAAGGTGTCAAAAAAGCAGAAGTTACAGAAGTTAGAGGTGAGGTAGGTATAGGGGATGGGTGAGAGGCATGTTACAATTTGTCAGTATATACTAATTAATTCTTTTTTATTCAATAAGAGAAACATTGTCTCTTGGAATATATAAACCACAAGCACCAAATATTTTGATTTAAAAATCTGATTACTGATAATTAGTCTTTCTATTTTAATTCTGGTTAGATAATTAGCCTTACTGATAAATAGTCTTAGTTCTGGGAATGTGAATAATATATAATAGAATATAGTGATATGTGATTATAATAACATGTTAAACTTTTCATGACAACTCAAAGACATATTGTTACTTATGTTTATTTGAATTAAATGTGAAGGTAATTTGAAAACCTAAGGATAAATAACATAAGTTAATAACTATGACCCTAATAAAAGGTCAGTTCTTTGTGAAATACTTTTCCTATCCATTTACCAAAATGATATTTCAAAGGACCTCTTACAAGCTACGATTATCGAATTTTCCTGCTCTCATCTCTAACTCTCAGCAAAATTAGGCCAAAGGTGTGTCTATTTGACAAGCTAGAAGGGACTCAATAACCAAATTACTTTAAATATTTCTATTGTCATTAAGCATAATGAATTATGTGTCAAAGCCAAGTTCACAGAAAACTACTTCTATGACTCGTTAAACAAAGGGATTACAAATGGGTAACTGAAAACACATAAAATTAAGAATGAACACTGATGAAAGTGAACACAGATGGAGGAAGGTGATATGGACAATGAGCCGTGAGGACACTGATGTGAACAGATGAGACGCTCTTACTGTTTCAGCGCTCACCTAGGTCCTTCTTCTTTCTCAGAGGCTCAGACTTACTTTTCCCCTCAAGGGCTGCTTTCTTTGATGGCAGGGAAAGCACTTCCTGAACTGTTTCACTTACTTTACTCACTTCTGTTTGGCCCAGGTTGTGAGCACTACTGGGTAGTGAAGGTTTGTTAAGTTTGCTACCAAGCAAAGCATCTTTCTTAAAGGTTGGCCGGGAGGTGTCATGCATGCCTCCCCTGGAGTCTGTTAGTCCACCAGGTGTCTCATTCAGTTCAGGCCACACAGCTGGAGACACTCCTCCCCCTACAATTGCCAGATAACAACAGAAACACTTTGAGCCAGGACGAAGTACAGATCGCACTTAGAATAAAAGAGAAAAACATTAGCACCGCACATAGAACAAAAAACAATCTTGGTTTAAGGGAAATCACCTGAATTTGCAAGAAATATGCAAAGCATACATTTCACATAACTAACACCAAAGAAACATTTCAACTTCTCCATATTTTGGGAAAAGAAGAAACGAGAACAATAAACCAGAGACAGAACAAGAACCATTTGGATTTGCAGGACCTAAGTAAATATAAGAACAAGCACTTCTCAGACATTTCTTGAGATATAAGTTCCGTTATTCAACAGAATGGGGGGTAGGGGGAATGCACAAGAGACAAACAAAGATCTTGATTATGTAACAATTAGAGTTATGTACCTTATTGTATAGTAATGGTCTGTACCTCCCATTCTCAAAGAAACATGTTCACTATGTCCTTATAATAAGAACATATTATAAGGAATGTTAAAAAGTAATATGGGGGAATTCCCTGGAGATCCAATGGTTAAGACTCTGTGCTTCCACTGCAGAGGGCACTGGTTCCAACCCTGGTTGGAGAATTAAGATCCCACATGCCTTGTGACAAAAAAAAAAAAAAAAAAAGTAATATGAGATGCTAACTGAAGACAACTGGTATTAAATAATCTTTCTATTTACATATGTGCTACTATATCACAGATTTCATTTTTATTGCTTGAACTACCTGGGTCCCTTCCCCACCTTAAGATTGGGAGGTACATCATTATACATACATATAATTACTTTATTACTGGTTTTAATCTGTTGGTTACTTTGCCAGCAGAGATGAAACATATGATTAAGCAACCACACATGTCTTACACGAATTTAGTAGAGTTTATAGAAGGCAGGTTAATGTGCTGCTGTTACTGAAAACAAGCCAGGCTCTGCTGCAGATGGAATGGCTTTTAGGTATGAGATGATCTGGTTAAGGGTGATACACCACCTCACGGAATTGGATGGCCCTCTGTATTCCCAGGAGGAGCACCAAGTTAAAGTGGAGTTTCACACAATGGGAATGAATATCTGAGGAAGCTTGGGCTGATGAAGATGGAAAGGCTACAGAAGCACAGAATCTGGATAAGTGATAGAGATCTGTGAAAGAACAGCTGTGGAAGATTAGAGGTGGTCTGGAGTCAGAGACAGCGACCATCTGAGGATGGGATCGTTGGGCCATCTTAGAAACTTGACACAGTCTCTGGAGAGGATGGCATCTTTCGTTGTAACTTAGAAAAAAATGATTCCCACCCCCTGCACCCGTAAAGCTGTGCATGAAGAACGTACCAATAGCAGCTTTTACTTCAATTGCTTCTGAATCCTGTGAGTATTCACTAAGTCCAGCTGCGTTAACTGCTCTGACCCGGAAAATATAACTCTGACCGGTCTTCATCCGTGACAAGTAAATCTGAAAGGGAAGAAAATTTTTAAAAAGTTTCCCAGGAGGAAAATTAGGGGACTAAACTAAATTCTATTAGTTTAATAGAATGATCTGGCTTTATGAAAACCATTTTTTCAAAAGGAAGAAAAGGATGTAGAGAGATCCAGGTAAAATACGTACATTAAACAAGAAGGCATCTCAGGCAATTTTCTAAACTCACTCTGTCAAACAGTGAGGAGTCCTGGTTTTCCCCTGAATAAACACTCTATCCTTTTTGAACCTGTGTGTACTTATCAGTAAAATGGAGATAATAATGCCTACATAGTAATTCTTGTGTGAATATTGACCATAAATTATATATAGTACAGGGGGAGGAATAAATTAGGGATTAATAGACACACTACTATATATAAAATAGATTAATATCAAGGTCCTACTGAATAGCAAAAGGAACTATATTGAATATCTTGTAACAACCTATAATGGAAAAGGATTTGAAAAGAATATCTATATCTATATATAAACTGAATGACTTGCTATATACCTGAAATATTATAAATCAACTAGACTTCAATAAAAATAAAAATTTATTTTTAAAAAATAAATTTTAAAAAGTATAATAGTACCCATTACAGGCCCTGGATATAAGAGGCGCTGACTAAATAATAGGTGGTATTAATAACATTATTAATGATTATTTCAGGGTTATATTTATAGTTCTAAAGCATTGGCTGCCCCTTGTCACAGAGGCTTACTCGCTGCCTCCCTGCATGCCATAAAAGGTAAAATTACTTGAAAAATTATGCTAGAATCTGAAAATTAGGTGAAAAATTGACTTGAGAATTGTTATGTACATTTTAAGGTTCAGTAATGAGGTGTGAATCATGGGTAGTTTCACACATAAAACAACCTCACTTTCTTAATACTTATCAGGGCTATAAAAAAACCTGTTTCATGAATCACAGTAACATTCAAATCCATCCTAAGGACTAAGTAGAGGAAATTATGGCCTGCTGATAACTCTGCCACTATCGCAAGTTGAAATATTTAATACAGGCAGCCATAGTGTAGGCCAGCTCAGTCCAGTAAACATTTACCAAGCACTTCAGTGTTCCAGACACTGAGCTAGGTTTTGAGGATAGGTAACAAATGGTGTCAGTCCTTGAGCAGCTCCCCTCCATTTGTGGAAAGGCAGTCAATGCCTACTTGCCATGAAAGTTTCTAAACAGTCCCTGGAAAATGCAGGAAACTCAGTAAACATGAAATGCACAAACAGGTTAAATGAATCTCTTGC
Source organism: Aepyceros melampus (assembly GCA_006408695.1). Lineage (NCBI taxonomy): Eukaryota > Metazoa > Chordata > Mammalia > Artiodactyla > Bovidae > Aepyceros > Aepyceros melampus. The sequence continues at coordinate 348,925 of SJXQ01011642.1, forward strand.
AAAACATACTGCCTTCTCCCATTAACTGGTTTGTCTTCATTCTCTCGTGTTCTGCAAAGGAATGGCTTGACCTATGGGGGTCCTTGGAATAGAACTGGCCACACCAGAAGCTGCCTGACAAACCTGCTTGACAATGGGGTGGGGGAATTCTCCCCTGAGATTGATCCTAAAGTAAAGGAGGCTTGCAATTTGGGTGTAGGCCAGAATTCATCATCAGTTTACAAAGCTGGTTGGCAAAATATTCAAAAGCAAGGAAGAAAAAAAACCAAAAAACCTCCTTACATTAGAACTAGATACAAGATCACTAAGTATTCTGAATGTCTTTATATTGGTGTGTGTATATCTCCTCAGCACTGGATTTACCATACTGATGTTCAAAATTCATACAATACCAATACTTTTTTCTGCTCATTTAAAATGCAGGCATAATTAATGGCACTGGACAGCTACATGAACAAAAATCAAACTGGACTATTTTCTGACATTATACACAAAAATAATCTCAAAATGGATTAGACTTAAATGCAAGACCTGAGACCATGAAGTTCCTATAAGAGAGCATAGGCCATATACCTTTAGACCCTGGTCTTACAACATTTTTTTTGGATCTGTCTCCTCAGGCAAAGAAAGCAAAAGGAAAAGTAAACAAACGGGACTACAGCAAATGAAAAAGTTTTTGTACAGCAAAGGAAACTATCAACAAAGAGAAAAAGCCACTTACTGAATGGAAGGAGATATGAGCAAATGATACATCTGATAAGGGTTAATACCCAAAATATACAAAGAACTCATAAAACTTAATATAAAGTGAAGTGAAGTGAAGTGAAGTGAAGTGAAGCCACTCAGTCGTGTCCGACTCTTTGTGACCCCGTGGACTGTAGCCTACCAGGCTCCTCCGTCCCTGGGATTCTCCAGGCAGGAATACTGGAGTGGGTTGCCATTTCCTTCTCCAGGGGGTCTTCCTGACCGAGGGATCGAACGCAGGTCTCCTACACTGAGGCAGATTCTTTACCATCTGAGCTACCAGGGAAGCACCCCCTCCTCCAAAAAAACCTTTATAATTATGAATGATTATGAAAGTACATTTCTCTAGGCGTTTCAACAGTATTGCTAGTGTACTTTTTTCCTGGAGGGGATTGGTATGTTCACTTAATATAAAACCCTCCCCAAACAACCCACTTAAAAAATGGGGAGAGGATCTGAATAGACATTTTCCCAAAGAAGACATACAGATGGTCAACAGGCACATGAAAAGAAGCTCAACATCAGTAACCATAAGGGAAATGCAAATCAGAACCACAATGAGCTATCACCTCACACCTGTCAGGATGAATATTCTCAAAAAGACAAGAAACAAAAAGTTTTGCCAAGGATGTGGAGGAGAGGGAATGCTCATTGTTGGTGGGATGTAAATTGGTATATGGAAAAGAGTATGGAGGTTCCTCAAAATATTAAAAACAGAACTACCATACCATCTAACAGTTCCACTTCCGAGTATTTTTCTGAAGAAAACAGAAACACTAACTTGAAAAGATACACGTGTCCCTATGTTCAACTGCAGCATGACTGACAGTAGCCAAGATATAAAAGCAACCTAAGTTTTCATTGATAATGAATAGATAAAGAACATGCGGCATATACATACAATGGAGTATTACTCAACCATAAAAAGGAAAGGAGGCTTGTCATTTACAGCACGGATGAACCCAAGTGGGATTATGCTAAGTGAAATAAGTCAAATAGAGGAAGACAAATACTGTGTGACTTCATTTCACTTCTATGTGAATCTAAAAAACAAAACAAATGTACAAACAGAACAAAACAGAAACAGAGTCTTAGATACAGAGAACAAGCAGGTGGTTGCCAGAGGGGAACAGGGTTGGGGGTTGATGAAATAAGTGAAGAGGATTAAGAGGTACAAACTTCCAGTTAAAAAATAAGTCATGGGGATGATATGTATAGCTTGGGGAATATTGTCAAAAATACTGTAATAGCTTTGCAATGGTGGCAGTGGGTACTCAGACTTATTGTGGCGATCATTTGGTAATGTATAGAAATACTGAATCACTATGTTGTACACCTGGAACTAACATAGCGTTGTAGATTACTTATACTTGAATTTAAAAAAAAATGTCTGGATAATTTTTGTTTACTAGAGCCTAGATTCCTTGGAATCTAGTATCATATTGGATATTAAAAGTGAACAAAAGGTTTCAAAGGATATACAGTATAAAGTGCAAGAATCAGAAAAGAGCTATGAAATGACCTCTTATCATAGTTACCATTGTGGGTTTCTAAGTGTTTAATGTCACTAGTAATCCTTTCTTCAAATGTATGGCCATAGACACATTCAATTTTGAATTCATTTCGATACTCAGAGCATAATGTTTTCAATAATCTCCCTGCATTGGACGTTTATGCTGCTGTTTGGGTCCATGGCTGTGTTTCTTTTCTGCAGCCCCTGTGCCTCCAGCGTCAGAACCCCAGTCCCACCTCCTGACATAGTGCGGTTACCTCGTGCCCTTCACAGGGTTGTTGTTGCAAGGCTCCCACTTGCCAGAGCCAACAATGCTTGACTCTATGTAGTACCCAACCAGCTCTTTAGCATCTTTGGGTTCCTCCCATGTAACGACCACTGATGTGTCTGTGTTTCTGCTTGGGATGATATTGCTCGGAGGCTTGGGGATGTCTGAGAAAAGAAGAAAATAATGGTCACGTTCAAGGTGGCTTTAAAACTTCATTCTTATCACATATGCAGAAACATGAACATGCATATATAAATATTATACTAGTAACCACGTCAGAACACAGTTCTTTATATTCGTTAGAGCAGAAAATGTTTTAAATATGCTAGTTTGGGAGCATAATGAAAAACTAAACACTGATGAACATACCAATCCCCTCCAGGAAAAAAGTACACTAGCAATACTGTTGAAACGCCTAGAGAAATGTACTTTCATAATCATTCATAATTATAAAGGTTTTTTTGGAGGAGGGGGTGCTTCCCTGGTAGCTCAGATGGTAAAGAATCTGCCTCAATGTAGGAGACCTGCGTTCGATCCCTCGGTCAGGAAGATCCCCTGGAGAAGAAAGTGGTAACCCACTCCAGTATTCTTGCCTGGAAAATTCCATGGACAGAGGAAGTCCACGGGATCGCAGAGTCGGACATGACTGAGTAACTAACACATATGAAGTTCTTTTTAATGTATCAGTCAAACACAGTCATCAATTAAATTTATAATATGAAAAAACCTGTCACTGTTTTTACTTTTGAACATATATGTATTTCAGTACAATTCTTGCTTTTGAATTTTCTCTCAAACTGAAGTTAAATGAGTTTACAGCAGCTCAAGCAAACTCTACACTTACCAAGTTTGTCGCCAACCACGGTCACTTCCGTTGCCTCTGACGGCTCACCAACTCCTGCCGAATTGGAACAGCGGACTCGGAAACGGTAGGATTTCCCCTCAGCCAAGTCGAACAGAGCGAAGCGGGGAGATTTCACAGGGAGCTCTGTGTTCACCCGCTGCCAGTTTTCAGTTCCCGCTTCACACTGCAGCCAGAACAGTGAGGTCATTGAAGGCACAGAAAGAATAAACTGAAGCACTCTAAGCCAGGCACCTCGAAGTTCATTTATCTGCCAACAAACTACTACCTGTCATGCAAGTTGGTCTGGAAAAGAGATTTGGAGGAAGTGGGGGATGAAACATCTCAAGTCCGCAGGATTACCTCAATCAAATACAGCTGTATTGTTGGACAAATATGATGGCTTGTTATTTCACTTCTTTTCTTAACTAAATAAGGCCATTGGTCTACTTACAAAAGTCATAATTCATTTAGATGATAGTTTGGGGTCAGATGGGCTTTCCAGTTGGTACAGTGGTACAGAATCTGCCTGCCAATGCAGTAGATGAAGGTTTGATTCCTGCGTTGGGAAGATGCCCTGAAATAGGAAATGGCAACCCATTCCAGTATTGTTGCTGGAAAATTCCATGGACAGAGGAGCTTGGTGGGCTACAGTCCATGGGGTTGCAAAGAGTCAGACACAATTAAGCACAACAGGACACAAAAATTGGGGTAAGATGCTTTTTTAGGGTATGTAATTAAGTTTAATATGCTATCTTAGATACTTACATTTCCATTATATTGTTATGACCTGAGTTATTTTAATTGTGTTTTATATAATGACTCATAACAACATGCAGGTCTGTGCTCACATATCACCTTCTTGATCATTGCCAGCCCATCACTGACCTGCAAAGGTTATTTGCTCCTTCCCCATCTCTCTCTATCCCTTACTTCCCTGCTTTATTTTTTACCGAGAAACTTATCAACACTTGAAATTAAACTATTTGTTTGTCGTCTCCATTTTTGGAATGTAAATTCCAGTGAAATGAGTTCAGGAAGATACCTTGTTCACTGCTATACCCCAGAGCCTGGAACTGTCATCTGATACATAGTAGATAATCAATGATTTTTTTTTTCTGAATGAATTAACTTTTCTGAATTCTAGATGTATGAAGTTAGTGAAAGATAAAGAATTTTTTTTTCTTTTTTAGAATATGGACAAAGCAGAAGTAACTTTGCTACAGAACATCTGAATGGTTTCAAGAGATTTTTCCGGAAATCTAAACCTGTGATAGACTGACCAGCTGTCAAGGATGATAACTTTAGGGGACAATAAGTTTCTTAGTACATCACTTAGCATAACCTTCATTTAGTTGAAATGAGAGGCAATCTGGTATGATGAAAAGGACCCAGAGGCATTGCTTCAGGTCCTTGCTTTGGTAACAGCGAGCTATGTGGTCCTGGGAAAGTCACATGAGTGTCAACGTCTGTAAAATAGGCAATTTGATGAGGTAACCACTAACATCCCTTGCAGTACCTTTTATGATAATGTGCCTGTTGTATGTGGGAGGCAGAGAGAATAAATTCCCCTTTAAGTTGCTCTGCTACCCACTGAGGAATAGAATCCTCCCAGACTTTTATTGTTTAGTTTATGACTTTGATTCATTTTTGGCATATACTCTGTGGTTATTGAAGTTTAAGATTTTTTTTTTTGATGTGGACCATTTTTAAAGCCTATATTGAATTTGTTACAACATTGCTTCTGTTTTATGTTTTGGTTTTCTGGCTGCGAGGCACGTGAGATCTTAGCACCCCAACCAGGGATTGAACCTGCACACCCTGCCTTGGAAGGTGAAATCTCAACCGCTGGACCACCAGGGAAGTCCCTATTATCCAACCTTTTGAGAGAAGACTTAGGCGTGGGAAGGTTGGAAGGCAGGAGAGTATAAAACTTGGATACATGGACCTGAGCCAGACTGCTTAGGTTCAAATCCTGGCTCTGTCTCTTACTAGTTGTGTGATCCGGGGCAAAGTATATACCTCATCTATGCCCGTTTCCTCATCTACAAAGCAGATGTAATAAAAATAAAAGTATTTCCTTCATAGAGTTCCTGGAAGAATGAAGGGAGTTAACATATGTAGAGCTTAAAACAGTGCCTGTGTGTGTATGCTCAGCTGCTCAGTCGTGTCTGACTCTTTGTGACCCCATGGACTATAGCCCACCAGGGACCCTCTGTCCATGGGATTTCCCAGGCGTGAATACTGGAGTGGGTTGCCATTTCCTCCTCCCAGGGATCTTCCGGACCCAAGGATTGAAGCAGTGTCTCCTGTGTCTCCTGCATTGGCAGGCAGATTCTTTTATCACTGAGTCATTTGGAAAACAGTGCCTGGTCCTTGGTAAACATCAGTTGTGTTCATTCCTTTGGTAGAAACAGAGCTACCAAGTCATACAATTATTGTCTCTGACTTGACCAGACTTCTGAAAGGGGAAATGAGAGAAAGCACTGAAAACATAAGACATCTAGGAAAACTTTGGGGACTGAAAAGAACACAGTAGGACGGAGGGGTTGAGCACAATGGAACTTGATTTATCTAATTCCCCTCAATATCAACCGTTTCAGGGCTCACAGACATGGCATAACTGCTTGTAAGCCCATCACCATGACAGGCAAGTTCATGCTTGATGTACGTACAAATCCCGGGTAAAAGGTTCCTTGAAGAAGAGCAAGCACAGGGATAACCAAAGAGGCAGCACTGCTTTGGGCTTGAACATCCTGCGGATGGAAACTTGTCATGGGAAGAGAGTATGGGAAGATTTCCCTTGTGAAAAGTCAACGGTTTAGAAGTGGTTCATCAGAAATAATGTGAGGACTTCCCTGGTGGTCCTTATTCTTGCCTGAAATCCCATGGACAGAGGAGCCTGGTGGGCTACAGTCCAAAGGGTCACAAAGAGTCAGACACAACTGAGAGACTAAGCACAGGTAGGCCAGTGGTTAAAAATCCGCCTGCCAATGCAAGAGACATGGGTTGATCGCTGGTCCTGGAAGATCCCACATGCCATGGGGCAACTAAGCTGGTGTGCCACAACTACTGAAGCCTGTGTGCCCTAGAGTCTGTGCTCCACAACAAGAGAAGCCACTGCAATGAGAAATCCACACACCACAACTAGAGAGTAGCCCCTACTCTCTGCAACTAGCAAAAGCCCAGGCCCAGCAAAAAAGACCCAAATAAATAAATTTTTTTTTTTAATGAGAATTTTTTACTCGGCTCCAAACCATAGTCTGGCACTCATCTGGATGGCTTTTCTGTAAATGTGCCCCAGGTTTCTGCAGTTGTGCTGCTCCTCTGGTACATCCTGGACCCTGTATGTTGGCAGGGCCTGTGCAGACCTCTTTATCCATGCCGTACTCACAAATGTCCCTTTTGGCTCACTGGTGGAAGAACACTCAAATTTTTAATCAGATTCAGGTATTTAGGTCTGGAGAAGCTACAGACGTTCATGGAGAAATCTGAGTTTATGTGACCAGAGGAGATGCTCAACAGAACCAAAGTTGACTCATCTCAAAGAAAGGCCTCAGTAGTAGGCTGTTACTGTGTCATTATTATAAGAAAGATGGTAATTACTGCCACAGAGCTTATCCAGAACTATCTTTGTGTGGAGCATTTCAAAATGATTCACTGAAGGAATTCATATTAAATACACCAGGAAGTGAATGTTTATCACTCTTGACTTGCCCTCTATTAAAAACAAAGAGAGAGAAAGAAAAAAAAATTTAATCAAGAATGATACTCAAGTTATATTTCATTTGAGGCTAATGTCTAGAAAATGTAAAAAATGATAAAACAAAATTTAAGCATTATTTTGGTAAAATCAGACTTTCTTTGAAGATGTACATATTGGCATGTTGAAGAAATGACCCTCTTATTTTTATTCACCTCTAGGGATAGGAAGGAAGTGAGGCATGCCCCCCAAAGCCATCAGCCAAATGTCCTCATGAATAAAACTGTTAATAAAGGAAAATCACAGATCCTGTGTTTTTGACTCCAATATAATTTTCTCAAGAGCTGCTGGTTAGAAATAATTACAGGGCCAGAAAGACAGTTGAATATAGATTTTATGTTGTTACCTAACTTACAGGTATTTGCCTATACCTATAGTCCTTTGATGGACTTTCTGGGGGCTCACATATGCAGCATATGTGAGTTTGATTCTGGGGTCAAGGAGATCCCCTGGAGAAGGAAATGGCAACCCATTCCAATGTTTTTGCCTGAGAAATGTCATGAACAGAGGAGTCTGGAAGGCTACAATCCATGGGGTCTAAAAGAGTCAGACACGAATGAGCAACTATACCACAACAACAGAGCTAGGGAGATGCAAAAAGCGGTGAGAAAGCACTGCAGCACAATGCTGCAGAGGCGATCTACAGTTCCACGAATGCCTCTCTTCTTAGAGGGGCTACGAGCTGGGGTCTGCGGACCTCTTAGGGGTCCATGGGTGACCCTTGCTGCTAAGTCTCTTCAGTCGTGTCTGACACTGGGCAACCCCATAGATGGCAGCCCACCAGGCCCCCCATCCCTGGGATTCTCCAGGCAAAAATACTGAAGTGGGTTGCCATTTCCTTCTCCAATTCATGAAAGAGAAAAGTGAAAGTGAAGTCGCTTAGTGGTATCCGACTCTTAGCGACCCCATGGACTGCAGCCTATCAGGCTCCTCCATCCATGGATTTTCCAGGCAAGAGTACTGGAGCGGGGTGTCATTGCCTTCTCTAGGGATCCATAAATCCCCTGAACTTTCAGGCAAAATTCTGGGAAACACATTTTTCTGTGGAAACAGGTAACAGTTTATAAGAGTTTTTAAAGTTCAGAACACAACAGAAACTTAATCTCTACTTCTTTAAAGAAATGTTGAAGAAGTGCCAGAGGTAATGATGCTGCTCCCAGAGTCTCACCTTTTCTATAAAGTACAGGATGCCTTCATGGCCCCGCTGGCGGGGGGGCTTCCAGCTCAGCACCACATAGCTCTGTGTGGCCTCAATGACGGAGAGGTCTGTGGGGGGCCCGGGAACAACACCCTCTGAAAAACAACAGGGAAGCTTGAGGGACACACATTCGGGAAAATGGCATTGTATTGTTAAGACCTATACTGCATGTGAAGTAGTGTAATATTACTTGAAAATAAGGTGTGATCAGACGTAAATTATACTGAAAAAATTCCAAGATATTATTACATCAAAATAAATAATTATAGCTAATAAGATAATATAGATAAAATGAAATAAAAATATTCAAATCCAAAAGAAAAGAGGAAAAAGGAACAAACAGATGGAATGGATAAAAAACAAATAGCAAGATGTTAGATTTAAATCCAGTCATATCAATAATCACAATGATATGTAAATTGTTCAAATATACCAATTAAAAGGTGAAGATTACTAGTTTGCCTTAAAGAACCAGACCCAAGGATATGATGCCTACAAGAAATGTGATTTAAATACAAAAACACAAACGAAAAGGACAGATATCATATGTCATGCTAACACATCAAAAGAAAGCTGAAATGGTCATGTTCCTACCAGATAAAGCATATTTCAAGCAAAAATGCGTTACCATGGATAAAAGGAGTGATTTTCTGATAATAAAGTGGTCAGTGCATAAGAGGATATAATAATAAAAATGCTTTGAACCTAGTAGCAGAGTCTCAAAATATATGAAATATATGAAACAAAACCTGATAAAACTACAAGCATAAAAGTCCATCATTTAGTTGGAGAGAGTAAGTAGATAGAAACAAATGAAAAATAAAAGACTCAATAGAAATCCTAGCAGACTTTTTTTTAGAAATTGATAATCTAATTTTAAATTCTACATGGAAATGCAAAGACTTAGAGTAGTCAAAGCAACTTGGGGAAAAAATGATTAGAGGTCTTATATTACCTGATAGCAAAACTATGAAGCTAAAGCAAAAGAAAGAAAAATAAGAAGCTTGTAAAAGCTACAGTTCAAGACAGTGTGGTACTGATATAAAGAAAATAAAATTAACAAATAAGATTCAAAAACAGATCCACAAATATGCAATCAATTGACTTGGACAATAGTGCTAAGGCAATTCAATGGGAAAAGGACAATCTTTTCAACAGATGTTGCTGAAATACTTGGATCACCATATGCAAAATAATAACACTTAGACCCTTAACCCACACAATATAGAAATAATTAATTTGAAATGTATCATAAATTGAACGATAACAGTGTAAGAGCTGATGCTGTGACATTTCCAGAAAAAAGGAAAGAATATCTGAGTGAACTTGGATCTGGCAAAGATGTCAAATAGCATGCAAAAATGGCAAATACACACATGAAAAGATGCTCAACATTACTCGGGAAGTGCAAATTAAGACACTATGCACCTACTATGAAATGCCACCATGACATGAAACACCAACATACGCTGACTAGAATGGCTATAATTAAAAAGACTGACCATACCAAGTACTGGGACAGTGAGGAGCGACTGGAACTCTCAACTGCTGCTCAACTGATGGGAATGTAAAATGTATAGTTATTTTGGAAAAGCATTGGCAATTTCTTTAAGAATTAAACAGATATATATCGATGACCTGCGCATTCAGCCCCTAGGTATTTATCCAAGAGAAATGAAAGGGTATATCCACAAAAACACTTACCAGAGTGGTTCATAGAGGCTTTCAAATGTGTAGGTATAAATAAACTGGAATGAACTGATATATACATCAACATGGATAAATATAATTATGTTGAGTGAAGGCAATCAGGCAAAAATTAGTAGGATTCCATTTACGTAAAATTGTGAGCAACATAAACAACAGTGACAGAAAGCAGATTAGTGATAGCCTAGAGATGAGGAAGGGCATGAGGAAATTTAAGGGGTTGTGTATATGTTCATTATTTTGATCACATTGGTGATCTCACAGGTAATTTTACACATGTAAAATTTATCACATTGTATGTTTCACAGACATGCAGTTTGGTCCATGTCATTGTACCTTAATAAATCTTAAAAAAAAAAAAAAGATTCTCTAATATTATGTTACTTCATGATCTCCAAATACTTCAGTACGTTTTTTCAAAACATCTTAAATAATATACACCATACCTTCCACAATAGCTAAACCGCATGGCCGAACATTGGCAATACTATCAGGGGAAAACGTAGCTTTTACCTGTTGGTTCTTCCTCAGTGACAATGATCTGTCCAGTCCAGGGTGCTGAGGGGCGGCCTAACAGAGATAAGTGTAAAAAATCAGAAACATTCACAAACACAATTCACCTCCACTGAGAAACTGATAAACGGTCCAGATTCATCACAAATGGGTTTGTTACTAGCTTACATATGTACCTTCCTAATGAGTCTTACCAAGCGTGTGCATAGTATTTGGGGGCAAGGGGCACAGTCCTGGGAATCAAACAACTCACAATCTGCAAGAGCCCAGAACTTGCCGGGACGGAGTCCCTGTTTCTGGAATTGTACTCACACAAGCAAGGGGAACAGCCTGTGTCCATATACTCTTCAACGTGTATCTCCTGAACCATGTAGGCTCTCTCACCCTACTTAAGAGATAGCATATACCTGGGAGAAACCTCTCGAGAACTATGCAGCCTGGCTGTTTTGCATCTGTCATATGAAGATGAAAGTGATGGTGGGCGTTGTTGATCATGCAGTGAAGCTCAACCAAAGGGATGTCTTTCCATTACTTTTAAAACTTACTTACAAAGGGAAGCATTTTTGATCCCGAGTAAATAAAATGAGTGACTCAGGCAGTATAAAGTCACAGAGGAAATTCATTTCTGTGATTGTAGAAAGACATCAGAGAGAATGGTTCAACTCTTGCTTTAAACGAGGTACTTTCCACCAGAGTGTGTACAAAAACAGGAAGGTGAAATGCAAGATAACTTATTTTCAATTCCGGCAAATCTTATTTTCATTGAAATTTATAAAGGAGGAGTAAATGAAAATATGAGATGGAATTAAGAAAGATGGAGGGAAGCTGGATGAAAAGCGAAAAGTGAAAATGCAGGTGAAAAGTGACTGGAGAGCAATTGAGGAGCCTGATCAGAGAAAGTCTCCAGAGAGTGGGTGGCATCATTTTATTAGATTTTTTAGTGATGCCACTGCATGTACTTAAAGTCAAGAAAACCTATAAATGTGGTAAATGGCACAGACCAGTAGTCCTCAACTAGGGTGATTCTGTGCCCTCAGGGACATTAGGTAACATCTGGAGATAATTTTGATTGTCACGATGAGGGTGAGGCGGTGAGGCTTCTAGTGGGTAGAGGCCAACGATGCTGCTAAGCATCTCACAATGCACAGAACAGCCCCCACAACAAAGAGATACCTGGCCTAAATGTCAGTAGAGCCAAGGCTGAGAAATCTGGGATAGACTGAAGTATGAAGGTCCAAAAATTCTTCACTGTCATTTTATGGTCCCCATTGTTAAGGATGCTATATTGGTCCCCATGAAACAAAAGCAGATCATAATTTACATACCACTATTTTGACATGGAGACCTGGAGGCTAACTATATGAAAAGATTATTTTTGACTGCCTAATATGGAAACTCGAGTACAGATCAGATATAATGTTGTAAATGTGTTATTCCTTTGATATCAAAAGCTCAGATCATATCATATCAGTATTGCGATATTAATGCTATCAGGGATAAATTCAGCGTTAAGAAAATTACAATTTTAAGAAACTAAACCAGAAAGAAAAGTATATTTGAAGTGTTCTAATAAAATGAATAAAAATGCTCTTCAAGCTCCAGGTTTTCATATTTTCATTTCAAACATAGTGCCTGGAACTCAGCTAAATAAGGCAAAGACTCTAAATAAAATAAATCCCTTAGTGAATAGATAAATTAAAAAGCAGAAAAAGTTTTTGTTTTTGTTTTCTTCCCCCTAGCATTTTTCTGATCAGTAAAGGATTTCTTATTCTCTTCTCCCTCTGGTGGACGGGGGAAGAATAACCTTGCAATGGGATCTACTGCAGTCATTTTTAAAAGGTCATTCTGAAAAATGAGAAACACTTACTCTTCAGTCTAGCTTTCTCAGCCGGATCCAGAGCCGCCACGGGCTCGGAGACTCGAGAGGGCAGGCCTATCCCAACTCTGTTCACAGCTCGAACTCGGAATATGTAAGAACGGCCTTCGATCAACCCAGTGACTGGGAAACGAGCAAATTTCACAGGAATGTCATTGCACTGAGACCAAGTGTCTGTGCCCACCTCACATCTAAGGGAGAGAGAGAGGACAGGAATATGAGAGGAAGGATGGCCAAGTATATGGCTTCAGGGCTGCAAAGCCACCCCAGTGCTTCAGGGCTTCGCTCTGTAAAGCATCCACCTGGCGCAGCCTGCAGCAGACACATAACTGCAGGCACTCAGCTCCACTCAAATGCAACGGATCTACTCTAACAGGAAAGAAACCTCAGAGCTTTCATGAAGACATGTACATCCTTCCACCTCACTAAAAGCGGGCAGCTGAGGGGTCTCCTGTGCTGAGCAGAGGAGCTTTTTTTGGGAAAAAAAGAAGCAGGCAGGTATGCACAGTTTTTACATAGCAGAAGGGGGAGGACCCCCCAAAGATCCCCCCAGATAAGGTCTTCAGTTCTACCACTAGTGACTTCTTTCTTTATCGTTCTTAGCATTTTCTTTTAAAAATGGAACTATGGTTGAGAAAGTTAACACCTTACAAGACACCTCTCTGTACTATAGTCTGGAAAGAGCTCACCGGTGGTCACTACATGCGGTGTGGGTGGGACAGCGAGATGGGCACTGTATTTTTTTCTTATCAGATGAGACTGATGAGATGTAGGGAAATCCTTGGGCCTGGCAAGGGAAGGCTAAGTCCCTGGAACTTCTGATTTCTTACTGGGGGCCTTTACAGCAGCTGATGGCTGGGGAGAGAGGGGTCACATTCCAGGAGAAAAAGATGACAGTCCATATCATGCTTTCGACCTGATCAAGAGAGTCTGTGACCCCAGAATGCAGAATTAAGTAACTCACTATTTTTTATGAGCAGAGCACTGCACTTTGAATTTTTATCACTTCCCCAACTCGGCTTTCTGTCCAAAGGGTATAATTTCCTAAAGGATTGTCAAGGGGGAGGAGGGTGCCAATGGCAGTGCAAAGGCAGTTAGTTGGAGTGGGGGTGGGGGTACGTTATTTTCACTTCCTTACCATCACCCTTCCATTCTTTGAGATAAATGGACATTTTCTTCAATCTTATGTGAAATGGTATCAAATAAGGCTTGGAAAATACTTTGATGCTGGGAGAGATTAAGGGCAGGAGGAGAAGGGGACGACAGAGGATGAGATGGCTGGATGGCGTCACTGACTCGATGGACGTGAATCTGAGTGAACACTGGGAGTTGGTGATGGACAGGGAGGCCTGGAGTGCTGCGATTCATGAGGTCGCAAAGAGTTGGACACAACTGAGCGACTGAACGGAACTGAACTGAAAGGCTTCAGTCTGTGCCTTCCACTCCCTCCCCCTGAATTTTCCTTTGTAAGAATTCTGGAGTTGCTGTGAACTGGCCAGGGGGAGAGCTAGAAGGCTTGGACAAGCAACAGACCTCCCCTGCCTCCAGGAATTCTGCCAGGAAGCTCCCTCTTCCCCTGAGCAGATACTGTCTCGGTGACCAGTGGTCCTGGAACTTACTTCCAACTCTCATGTGGGCAGAAAGGAAGGTGGGGAGCAGCTGCTCTGGAGACTTCCACAGCAAGAACACAAACTTACCATTTTGCCACTAGGACGTGGTGATGGGTCATCTACTTGCTTCCTGTCTGTAATAACAGCACTTAAAGAGCGGCTATGGGTTAATGGGGCAGGCATGTGAAGTGTTTAGAACAGTGCCATGCACACAGCAAATGCTTAATAAATATTCACCACATTATGGTTATTTTCATTATGACTAAAGCAAGAAGAAAACAAGATGTACTGATTGTCCCTGGTCTTTCAATGATCAAAGTCTGAACATTCTTTGTAAATCTACCAAAGACAATAATGCAGAAACTGTAAGGATGAAAAAGAACCTACCTAAAATTTCACAAGTCATCATTACTCAATGATGAAATAATCTGGAAGCATTTAGTATAGGTTAAATAGTGTATGTGAAAGTTGCTCAGTCGTGTCCGACTCTTTGCAACCCCATGGACTATACAGTCCATGGAATTCTCCAGGCTAGAATACTGGAGTGGGTAGCCTATCCCTTCTCCAGGGGATCTTCCCCACCCAGGAATCGAACCAAGGTCTCCTGCATTACAGGCGGATTCTTTACCAACTGAGCTGCTAGGGAAGCCCTAAATAGTGTATAACTTATTATAAATATTTATCTGGCTGGTTCTGAGCCCAGTAGGCATATACTTACTTATTTCTAGAAATATTAAGTTTAATCCAGCTTGGTACAAACCTGTTATACTACAGTGGCACAGGTTATCTGTTCCTAGTGGTCTTTACAGTCAGACTTTATTACTCAAAAATGAAAGAGAACTGGAGCAGCTATTTGAAAAGAAACTAAATCAGACAATAATGGTTTTAGGTCAGTGATCTAAATTTGTTGTGTACATTGGCCAAGCTCACTGGCTAATTCATGTGTGGTGGTTTAGTCGCTAAGTCGTGTCCACCTCTTTGTGACCCCATGGACTGTAACCTGCCAAGCTCCTCTGTCTATGGGATTCTCCAGGCAGAATACTGGAGTGGGTTGCCATTTCCTTCTCCAAATTCATGTGTAAGGCCCATTTACTATAAACGTAAAGCCTCTAAATTTTTGAGAATGTAAACAGCAACAATTTGTAGATAAAACATAGTTTAGTACTATAGATATTTATTACTTTGTCAAGCTTGATTCTTGTGATGTAAATAAAATTTTGTTAGTGCCCCTAGAATATTATTATTTAATATTCTTAAATTACTGACATACTGGGAACATGGACATTATGTGTGTTAAACATCAGCTATTTCATTTCTGAAGTAGCCTCTATCAGGTGTACAGATTCATAATATTCTTAAAGTCAATATTCATAAAGTCAAATTAGCGACTTGGGCTGGTAGCAGAATTGAAGAATTATCTTTGAAATTGAGGTAAGCAGATAGTTAAGTATATATTCATACCACTCTGTTTGGAGACAGAGACAGAGAGAAAAAGAGGGAGATAAGAAAGATAAAGATAAGAAAGAAAGATAAAGAAAACACTTCACCAAGAAACGGTGGGAGAGGGTTTTCCAGGTTGTGCAGTGGTAAAGAATCCGCCTGCCATTGCAGGGGACGTGGATTCGATCCCTGATCTGGGAAGATTCCACATGCTATGGAGCAACTAAGCCCTTGTGCCCCAACCATTAAGCCTGTGCTCTAGAGCCTGGGAACTGGAACCGCTGAAGCCTGTATGCCCTAGAGCCTGTGCTCCACTAGAGAAGCCGCAGCAATGAGAAGCCTACGCACCTCAACTAGAGAGCAGCCCCTGCTTGCCACAACTAGGGAAAAGCCCACAGAGCAATGAAGACCCGGCATGATCAAAAAATAAGTAAATAAAATAAAAATTAAAATCAGTATATTAAAAAAAAAAGAGCGAAAGAAATGGTGGGAGAAACCAAGTAGGCATCTCTGTAACCAATCACTCTAACTGAAGTCATACTAGGTACTAACTTATCAATAAAATATCCCAGAATTGGACTCCCTCCATCCACAGCCGGCTGCTTCCAGGTGATGATGTGTAATCCTTGTTAGCATCCAAGCACACCACGTCCAGGGGAGAGGCCGGGGCTCCTTCAATCTCTGCATCGGCATCTGGGGGGATACAGAAGGACCCCGTGAGCCCTCTCAGATGCATTCTGTTAGCCCCCAAAGCCAAGGTCATAATGCAGACCTTTCTTACCACATCGCTGCAGTGGCTACATCGTTGGCCAAGTAGTTGTTTATTATTGTCGTTGCTGTTCAGTTGCTAAGTTGTGTCCAAATCTTTTGCAACTCCACACCCCACAGACTATAGCCCACCTGGATTTTCTGTCCATGGGATTCCCCAGGCAAGAATACTGGAGTAGGTTGCCATTTCCTCCTTCCTGACCCAGAAATGGAACCCATGTCTCCTGCTTGGCAGGCAGATTCTCTAGCACTGAGCCACCAGGGATCTCCATTTGGCCCCAGTATAGCAATCATCAATTTTGTAATTTGCTTAACAAAATAACAATGTGTGCTTTTCACCATCAGTACAAGGAACATTATGTCAGAAAGGGCTCGGAAAAGGACCCATGACCTTGGCCTCATGGCCCTTGCCTGCCCAAAATATTCTAAAAGAAAATAACTATGGAGACATCAGAGACTGCTCTCAGAAAAGTCTAATGTAAATTATGCCAGGATGTCTGTTCTTAAGATAATTATTGTGCAGTGTTACTCAGAAACTATAAATGGCTCCAAGGGGGAACAAACGGCCCCTTCCGTCATCTTCTAGAGCCACAAGAGAAGAACCAGGAAGTTTTGCCCATCCCTCTGCTGGGACTACCATTTTGGAAGAGAAACAAAAACATTCATTTTAATTAAATGTTTGTTCCCAAACTGAAGATACTTGCGAAAGGAACTCTGATGCAATACAAACATCTGAGCTTAGTTTATCTGAGTTTAGCAAAAGTCCAGGACTATACAAGAAACAGAGTTCAGTGACTGCCCAAGAAACAGGATCTGCTGACTGTGGGTCCCCTCAGCAGTGTGTGCACAGATAAATTAGTGGCTTGGGGGTGTTTTAGGTGGAAAGTAAGGGGAATGAAAATAACCATTTAATAGTCTTTTAAGTGAGAACGATTAAGATAAGAGGCAGAATCCCTGGGGGAGGAGATCCACAGTTGCCAATTCCCGCTGACATCTGGTCAGCACTTTGATAACTGGAATTAGTAGGAGAGGAGGCTGAGACTTGCAGGAGCCACTCACCCAGGGAAAGCACTCTTGTTGACTGAATAGGAAACAGTTTCTTTTCCAAAAAGCTACACTTATGTAACTCTTGTAAGTCACCAAAATATTTGCTAAGAGGGCTGAGATGTTTGTTTGTATGCTTTTGAATCGAATAGGTGTGCGTTATCTGTGAAGGGCTCAAATCATTTTGGTTCTGAACATTCTGTTTCTTGCCCCATGAACTTGTGTGAACTCATGAACCTGCAGGGTAATATGTCCTGTGTAAGTGCTATAGGAGAATCTAACTAAATCATCGTGCCTGATTTAGAATCCATGCATGCCACACGATGGCAAATGGGCATTTGGGGAGGGCAGGGGAGAAACGTCTTTCCTTCCAGGCTTTCAGAGCACTGGATGCTGGGGAGAAGGTCAGCTGATGGTGAAGGTGGAGCTGAGCTGTGTGCATGCTCAGTCGCTCAGTCATGTCTGACTCTTTATGACCCCATGGACTATATGGAGCCCTCCAGGCTCCTCTGTTTACAGCATTTTTCAGACAAGAATACTGGAGTGGGTTTTCATTTCTTCCTCCAAGGGATCTTCCTGATCCAGGGATCAAAACTGTCTCTTGAGTCTCCTGCCTTGGCAGGTGGATTCTTTACCACTAAGCCACCTGGGAAGTCCCGGAGTGGAGCTAGCAGGAGGTAGAAAGGCTGACCTTACAGGCCCTTAACAGGCCTAAGATTTGCTCAGCTGCAATGAACGCAGCCGGCAACCTCTAGTCATACCCTCCTTTTTTTTTTTTTTTCTAAAGCAAAAGGCCCATAGTGTAACAACTGGTAAACTTGGTGCTGATAGATAAATTCATTGTGTGTAAAGAGCCTGGCAGACAGTGAGCATTTAGGGAGTCATTTCTCAGCATTTCTACAAAATTGCTTGGAATATGCCATTTGTTGTATGGATTTGAAAATCTTTCAAAACACATATTCTGTATAGCAGCTGCTGGAAGTCAAATCTGAAACTATTACGTTGCTTCACACTTGTACTCTTGCCTTCGTCAGCTGCTGCAGGCGCCTGGCCCACGGCACCCATCTGGTCAACGTCAATTCTCTTCTTAGCCTCTGCCCTTTCTTCTCCCAATGCTCTAAATAGTCAAACTTTTTGTAGCTTTGATTAATTAGGCCAAAGATTAGCCTGTTCCTCTTTTATATTTTGATTTCGGACACAACTGAAGTGACTTAGCAGTAGCACAGGCTATTTAATAACTTTTTTCAAAATGTAAGTAATTCTATTGTTTATCATAAAAGTAGTGCATGCTTAAAAATATATATGATAATAAAAATATATGTTAAAATCCCTCTTAATTCCATAACTCAGAGATTACTACTATTAATACATTGGCCTAAACTTTTCTGGATTTTTTTCTATATAAACTCAAAAGTGCTTGTTTTTCATAATCTAAATCAACTACATTTCAATTTTTTCAAGTGATTGTTTTTTAAATAAAAGTGGGATTAGACTATATAGTTTCGTGTAAACTGTTTTTTAAATATATTTTCATATTAATTAGTATAAGTATACACCCTTAGGGGCTTCCCAGATGGCACTAGTGGTAAAGAACTCATCTGCCAATGCAGGAGACGTAAGAGCCATGTTCCATTCCTGAGTTGGAAAGATCCCTGGAGAAGGGTACGACAACCCACTCCAGTCTTCTCTCCTGGAGAATCCCATGAATAGAAGAGCCAGGAGGGCTCCAGTCCATAGGGTTGCAAAGAGTGGGACACGACTGAAGTACTTAGCACTCACACATACACCATTAGCTTTCATTGTTGTGCAGTATTTCCATTGTTTTTATGGACTATTTATTACACGTTATTTCCAACTCTGATTGGTGGATACTAGATTCCTTCCAGACTTTCCCCAAAACAAACATTCCTTTCTCAGTTTTGTCCACTAAAATTCTTAGAACTAGAACTGTTGAAAGTGTGCACTGTTGATATATAGTGACAAAACACCCTGAGAAAAGCTGAACCAATTTACACTCACCAACAACATGTTTATCCATCCATTCCTTCATCCTAATGGATTCTAAAAAACTTGTAAATCCTTTTAATGTGATAGATCAATTTTATTGCTTTATTAGCAAAAACTTTTTCATCCACTTATCTGTCAATTGTAATTCTTTTTTCATTACATTTATATCCCATCCTTATTTACTTTATCATCTTTCTCTGCTCCCCCCAACATGTATGTGTGGAAGGGTGGGGAGAATATATAGAAGTCTCAAAGAATATATATTAAAATGATAATTTTGGATATCTCTGGATCGTAGACTTATGTTGGCTTTTCTTTTGTCCTTTTTTGCTTATTTACATTATATATTTTTTCAAAAAGAACATACAGTATCTATGTAATAAAACCCTGGCCAAAAGTGTACATCTCTGAAATGTGTTTCTGCGGACATACGGTGCTTTCTGCACTGATCATTCTGGTTCAGAAGCTATTTCCTAAGCAACAAAATACCAGAGCTCTAAAAAAAAATGCACGGAAATGGCTTCATGTAGCTCAAAGTTTAAAAAAAAAATAAAATAAAATGTCACTTAAAACACTCTGGCAGTTTCTCAAAAATTAAATACAAACTTAACATATGACCCAGTAATTCCAGTGGTAGCTATCTAACCAAGAGAAATGAAAGCCCAAGTCAATGAATATAAATAGAAATCTTCATAGCAGCATTATTCAGAGTAGTCAGAGAGCAGAAACAATCCAATTGTCTATCAACTGGTGAATAGACACACAAAATGAAGCATGTCTAGTCAGCAATAAAAAGAAGTAAACTACATCCTAAAGAACCTCAAAACATATGCTCAATGAAAAAAAAGACAACAGTGAAAGATCACATATTCAGAAATGTTTAGAAAAAAGTCACAGGGAGTAGATTAGTGGCTGCTTGGAGGCTAGTCTGGGAATGAGAGTGGGGAAGGGACACAAGAACTATCTCGGGTGGGGCGGGGTGTGATGGGAATGTTCTAAAGCTGGATTGTAGATGAGGGGCTGATGGTGTACAGCTCTATAAATATTCCAAAAAGCACTGTCCACTTAGCATGGTTGACTCTTATGGTGTGTAATTACATCTCAACAAAGATTTTTTAAAAGAATTCAAAATATAGCATTTAAAATAAATTTATGAGGGAAATCGTCTTCTAAAAGTTGCATTCACAACTCAATTTTTGAGGCTCGTCTTTGCAATTTCTTTCCATGAATCTTCTCAACATCTGATACATTTTAGAATCTTCCCTTATTTTGTGGAATGAAGACCAGCTTAATGATAAACTTCAATCCTTCCACCTGTCTGCAGTTAGTAATGTGAAATTTGGCCTCAACCTGCAAAGGACCAGGACCCTGGCATGGCCACTGAGAAATGTTCTTGAGGAGACCCTGGACTATGTCTGAGCTCCTAAGAAAAGAGCACAGAGGGACTCCTCAAGGCATAACTCAGTGCTTTCTGAGTCACCAAAGAGACTCTTAGTTCAGGTAAGACACTTGAGAGCAGAGGCAAAGACTCTGTTTGCTTATTCAGTTCTCATCTGGCCAGGACTATCAAGGTGGTTAAATAAATATACTTGCTGATAACTTCCAATGTGTCCATTTTCACTGCAAATGACCCAGAAGGCTACCCCCTTTTTCCCCTCGCAAGATCTGACTTTTCCCAAAATACACGGTTTTCAGTTGGTAGAGATATTCATGTATCTTTATCAGTTGCTGATCTGAGGCAGAATCCAGTGATCCTTTATTACTGCTGAGTACTGCTATGGTGTAGACTGCTGACCGTCCCTGGTGTCCACTCCTCCTGTGGCCTTTTGGTACTGGAACCCTTGAGCTTCCACGGGTAACATGCTGTCCAGCTAGAACTTCATCACCCCAGCTCCCGAACACACATGGAGTGTGTTCACCAAGAAGTGCTGTGTGCCTCTCTGCATCTCCCCTCCCACAGGCTGGCCTGGGAGCACGGGGCAGCACACAGGGCCAGCTGAGCAGCAACACTGATGGGACCAGGGGCTCTGAACGAGTGCTTTGAGCAGGACCATCTGGACCACCCTTCTACATTGATGGACACAGGACAGAAATAAAATTCTTGTTTTCAAGTTCCATTTCAGCAGCTTAGCCTATTCCCTGACTAAAATCTTGGGTTAGCCACCAGAAGACCTGCATCTTAGTACCACTTCTGTTTCTAAATAACTGTGAGATTTCTGCATGCATGCTAAGTCGCTTCATTCATGTCTGACTCTTTGCAACCCCCATGGACTGTAGCCCACCAGGCTCCTCTGTCCATGGGATTCTCCAAGCAAGAGGACTGGAGTGGGTTGCCATTCCCTTCTCGACCTTCGATCGAACCTGTGATTGAACCCAGGGATCGAACCTGCATCACTTGCTTCTCCTGCATTGGCAGGCTGGTTCTTTACCACTAGTGCCACCCAAGAAGCCCGTGAGGCTTTTGAGAAATCAATTTACTTTGCTGAGCTTTAGTTTCTGCATCTTAAAATGAAGGGGAATCCTAACATTTTGTGAGCCTTAGACTTCTTTGGAAAACTGGTAAAGCGGAAAGAATAAAGGTCCCTTCTTCAGAATAATGCTTTTAAACACATATATAAAATACATGAGCTTACCAAAGAAACCAATTATCCTGAAGTACAGTTTTAATCATAGACTCCTCTGGAGTCTGTGGATCCCAATTAAGGATACCTGGATGGCCTCTAAAGTCCCACTGTGATCAAAATGCCTAGATATTCATGATTCTATTTAGTGTCAGGGATTTAAAAAAAAATTAGCAAGTCTACCCATATTGTTTATTTAGTTATTCTTTGTAAATCGTGATGTTTTGACATCTTAAAAACAAACCTTTCTGGTTGCAGAGAGATTACCTACCCTATCTTCTGGAGCTAGCCAACTCTAACTTGTCCAGGGTGACCTCCTTCATCCAGCCATGTACCCCAGGAGGAAATAGTCCTCTGACTTAACCATCTCAGCACCAGGCACCAGACAACTAGGCACGACCCCTATGGCTTAGGGTCCACTGAAACTGTTCACCCTAGCCAATCCTGAATTGTTTATCCCACCCAGCCTTGCCTTTTCCACAGGAAATCCAGTAAAGACTGCGGTCCGAGCTCTCCCGTCTGACCCTTTTGCCTCCTGAGCAAGCAACGCGGCTGCCTCTCTGTGGGGCCTGGTGTGGTTCTCCAGGACCTGTGAGTGTAACACACTCTATTTTCCTGAGCCCCTCCTCTGTCTACTCGTGTGGCCACACCTGACTGACAGTCACATAAAAGAACATAGAGCACTTCCCTTGTGGCCAGGACATGTTCATGGTCTTCCAAGTGTGCTCACATCTCATGTAGCAAGAACATTTCCACTTGTACATACCCTACCTGTTCAAGACACTGCTGAGAAAAGAAAGACTCTTAAAATCAACAATGATAACGTCTTAAAGATTCAGTTGTAGCATCTTGCTCCCTAGTTCATTAAAGCTATAAGAGAAGGCCTGGAATGAAATAATAAATTAGCTCTCCAAAACAGATCAAGAGTGAATCCCCATTGCTATTTTATTGTTCCTTCCTTAAACCGAGATGACTCTTCGTTCACATCATGAGGACGTAGCCTCTTAAGCACCTGCAAAGGCCTGCGCTGGTGGCTCGCTGAAGAAGAGGAAGGTACTGACACTAGGGACGGCAGCGCAGTCTGGAAACCGGTCGCCTTCAGGCTGGTGCTTTTAGAGTTAACCTTTCACATCCATTCTAATGTTACCGGATGCTGACATCCCTGTGCTACATCATCTGGGAGAATTTTTAAATTTTTTTGGCCGCACCATGTGGCTTGCGGGATCATAGCTCTCAGACCAAGGATTGAACCCTGGCACCCCAGCGGTGGAAGCAGAGTCCTGAACACTGGGCCACCAGGGAGGTCCCGGGAGGAATTTCCAAACAGCTCTTCATTGTTACCCAGAATATGTTTGGATAGATTGATATGGACTCAGTGTTCTAAACATTCTCAGATGTTCTGCTTTTTGGCAGGCCTTACCTCGAACGAAGACGTAAGCACTGTACTGTTCATAATATTCTCCCATTCGCGCACGAACTGTGTAGAGACCTTCGTCTTCCTTGTTGAGATGAGAAAATGTCAGTGTTGCCCGATCTCCACTCCAGTGTGTTTGCACCCATTTTGATGGAGAAACAGGTGCCCCTGGGGGGAAAAGTGTAAACAGATTTATTGACTTCTTTCTCCATTACTATCTTCTTCTTCCCTCCTCTCAACTCGCTCTTCTCCCCATCTCTCTCTCTCTTTATTCCTCTTCTTCTACATTGAAAGCTATCTATTAGAGGAAGTCCGTAGGGTTTTGAGTCCTTGTGTCATGTTTATATTGGTTAAAATGCTAGACCAGAAGTGAAGGAACCACGGCCAGATATATCATCTGGAAGACCCAGGGCAAAATGAAACTGCAAGGCTCCTGGCTCAAAAAGCAGAAGAAAAAAATACAGTTAAGGAACTAAAATATAAAACTTTTTCCTCTAAAACTAGTTTATTATTTATAAAACATAATAGGGTAATACAAATTGCAAGAAAATAATTATTTTCATGCCATAATTCTTACATACAAAACAATATTTTGTGATACATTGACTGATAATACAGAATTTTTGACTTATTTTTTGCGACCTCAGTTATTAGGCCATCAAATTTATACTTTTAGCAACTTTATTTTAAATTAATAAAATTGAAAGTAACATCATTCAGTCTTTGCAAATGCAAAGTCACAAATAAGTTTTGATTTATTTTATTTTGAGAAAGATCTTTCTGCTGATGCAACTATTAATGCTGCTGTTAAGAGTGCTATATAGTTACAGTATTATACAGTTTTATACTATATACAATTATATAGTTATGGTTATAAAATTAACATTAGGTTAATCCTCTGATAAACTATTTTAAAATATAAATTTTTGTACTCTAGAGCGGCAATTCTTGAGGAACAATTTTTTCTAAAAAGATCTGTCTCCTTATAAAAATAGTTTCATGTGTGTCTAAATTTAATTTTAAATATATATTTACATAATGGCATCTTAAATGTTTCCTCTTACATGTCCTGTAAGTTGTGATGACTTCATGATTTGTATATAATTTAAATGCCTATTTATACATTTTCTTACTGTACCTTCAATTATGAGAAAAATTACTTAGAAAAATCTTTCTTGTTAATAACTGCTTCATCCAAAGTTTTGTATGGAAATAGTGTTCGTTTTCACTGAATATGGCAATCTTTAAATTTAATTTTATTTCCAAGCTTGTGGATATTTGCTTTGCAATGTTGTAGCAGTTTTCATAAACAGAGAGTCCAACTCAGAAGAGTTCTAACAACTGCCTTCTGTGCCTTACTGCAATGTCGTATACATGCTTCTATTTTGTAATGTTTTATAGAAAAAGTTTACTGTGTGATTGCTTAGGCCAGGAAGTTCATGTTTGTGCAGATCCCACAAAGACGGGTCCTGGAGACGGACAGGGGATCTGGGCTCCCACTGGGGGCTCCCAGGCTGCATCTGGTGGGGTCTCTCCTCTCCTCTAGGGCCACGTCCAGCAGCACTGCTGCAGCTACCACTGCAGCCACTACTGGCTTCACTCCAGGCTCAGGTCCTGGTCCTAGCCATCGCTTCACGATGGCCCAGCCTGCCCGGTGCCCACACAGACACTGAAGTTTAGGCCAGCTGTGTGGTGAGCACGCTGACCACCACCCACAGTGCCTGGGAACCAACAGGACTTCACTGGATTTCACTTTATCTTACCAAATAAAATTAACTTACAAAATGAATATATATCCAACTTGTAAAATGAAAATACATTTTTTGTAATCCTTTCCCTGTATTACACAGTGATAAGAAATTATGATTTCCACAAACATGTTATAAAAGTTCTGCTACTCTAAAATATGTGTAAAAACTTTTGTAACACCCAATATGTTCTGTCCTCTACTATCTAGTTTCTCCAGTTCTGGTAAACAGAACTGCAGTCTACAGACATTCATGCTTTGGGACCAAGTCCGGTCTGTGACCTTCTGTGAATATGAGCCTCAGTGAGAATTCATCATTAAGGCTTACCATTTCGGTACCACTGGATCTCCGGCTGGAAATGTTTAATTTCAGGGGTGATAACTACACGGCAGCCCAGACTCATTGTCTCGCCTTCTCTCCCGAAAGACACTTCAAACTTGTCATCAAAGTGGATCTCAAACCTGGATGCATAACCGTAAGGGGTCACGGCAACTGGGCACAACAGAAACAAACATCAGTAATTTATTTTTTCTCATCAAAGAGACATAAGCATTTTAATGAGCACAGGCCGAAAGCAATCCCAACAAATCTATCAAATGATTTATAAACCATATTTTCAAAAGTTCCAGCTATTGTATCTCAATATAAATCAAATGACAAGAGAAGGACTTGATTTTGTATGTGATCCTCCTCACTCCCACCCAGCACTCCTTCTCGTGCATGGGATTGATACCAATGATTACAACTAGGCATATTAATATTAGGAGCCATTCCATGAAGTATGGAGAGACATCAAGGCAATCAGTTAGGTGAAAAACTGACCCATGAGTCAATATTTCCATAACCATTTTCAAAACCACCGCTTATTTTTTTAATGTTTGGAAAATAAGAATTTGGGGCTTGACTATCATTTCCAGTCTGAACAGTGTCAGCATCTAATTACTGAAGAACCATAAGGGTTTTACTTTTATTGTTTCCCATGAAAAGTTCTGATGCAGATGACATGATCGAAGTTCACAAATTTATAAATTACTATGCATCAGAATACTAATGATTTGTTATTAAGCCACACTTAGAGCTCATTTTACATTGCATTTTGTAAATTAGTGTGTGCATTTATTCATTCATCATCAAATACTACTCTGCATCAAGTTCTAGTGTCCAAAGATAAAAGATCCAGCCTAGCCTTCAAGTGGCTCATGGGTCAGTGGGAGCAAACAGTTAACAGTTAGTGTCAGTGAGTAGATGCCCTTACAGAGGTGTCACAGCCTCACCCGGACACATAAGCTAAGTAGGTGGGGGCTGGGGTACAGTGGGGACTTCTGAAGATGATGCTGCACTGGATATAGAAGGATGAATAAGACTGCCCTGATACAGTCCAGATTCTATTTATGTGTGTGTGCTTGAGTCACACTGCAGGTGTGTATAATGATTTTTCTCAGCTTAAGGAAAGGAAGACTTAAAAGCATTTGTCATTTTTAGCCCATCACATCCAGGCTTTTATAAAACCAGAATAAAGCAGTTATAAGCAGAAGGAGAATACAGTAGCCAAAGAATCTAAAAAAAAAACTAACTACAGGTAGTATTACATACATGTGCTAAATCACTTCAGTCATGTCTGATTCTTTGCGACCCTGTGGACTATAGCCTGCCAGGCTCCTCTGTCCATGGGATTCTCTGGGTAAAAATACTGGAATGGGTTGCCATGCCCTCCTCCAAGGGATCTTCCCCCACCCAGGGATTGAACCCACATCTTTTATGTCTCCTGCACTGACAGGCAGGTTCTTTACCACTAGCGCCACTTGGGAAACCCATTACATACATACTATCAGATATTACAATATAGACTATGCATTTATTTTGGGCTTCCCAGGTGGTGCTAGTGATAAAGAATCCATCTGCCAGTGCAGGAGACAGAAGAGACATGAGTTACGTCCCCGGGACGGGAAGATCCCCTGGAGGAAGTCATGGCAATCCACTCCAGTACTCCTGCCCAGAGAATCCCATGGACAGAGGAGCCTGGTGGGCTACAGTCCATGGGTCACAAAGAGTCGGACAGAACTGAAACGACTTAGTATACCTGCATTTATTTCAGTGTTATGGAATAGCTTATCATACAGTATTGTGCAGAGATGACACAGCAAAAATATTTTCAGACTTACAGCTGAGGGGCAAGGTGGACGCCCGCGAATGGAAGCGAGTGTCATCAAACTCTCCCTTGTATCCTAGAAAAGAAAGCAGCAATTCTTGACAACTGCTCTTGACCTGTTTATATGTTAGCAGTGAGAATAAATTTTTTTAAAATACACTGTGAATGAAACAAGTCCAGCAAACCTACTCTTTACCACAACGGAAGCATATGCGGAAACTTCTCCTTTGGCATTCATCGCCGAGGCCCGGTACTGAGCCGTGTCTTCAAAATCACACCTGAAAGAAGGGATGGGATGAGTGCCTGGTGCAGCGACACTCCTGGTACAGTTATCTCTCAATGTCTGCAGGGGACTGGTTCCAAGACCCCCGTGGATAACCAAATCCAAGGAGGCTCAAGTCCCTTAAGTCAGTGGTCCTCAACATTTTTGGCACCAGGGACCAGTTTCATGGAAGACAATTTTTCCAGGGACAGGCCACAGGCAGAGGCAGGGGGCTATCAGTTCAGGCAGCAATGGAAGTGATGGGGAGCAGCAGATGAAGCTTAGTTCACTTGCCCACCGCTCACCTCCTGCTATGCCACCCCGATCCTAACAACCGTGGAATGGGACAGGTACTGGTCCTCAGCTAGGGGATTGGCAACCCCTGTTTTAAGTAAAATTGAAGTAGTATGCTGAGGCCTCGGTACCCATGGGTTCCATCTCTACAGATAAGGCCAGCTGATGCAACTCCTGACTGTTTTGTCAAGGATCTCTTTGCTATCACAATACACAGCACGTCATCGGTTAACACACCACTCTTTGGGACTCTTGACAAAGCTACACTTTCTAATCAAGTTCCCTGTGGGATTTTACACAGGCCAATAGATCTACCTACCAACAGCTATAGTCTACTATGACTCTAGCTTGAGTTAATTTAAAATGTCCAAAAATAAAAGCCAACGAAGTGTTGAGTATATAGAGCATGAACAGTGTGATGAAAAATTGGTTTAAAGTTGTATCTGGGCAGAAAATGCCTGGTCATGTACCTTTGTAGCAGGTTAAGACCTGGAGGGGCCTCCCTCAGGATGGGTTTCAGTCTGGCTGTTATAGTGTGATGGAGAGACAAAGAAACAGCCTTTCCTTATAGATGCCAAACGGATTCAGGTTTGTCTAATGGTGGTTCTGCGTTTTAGCCTCAAAGTACAAACAAGTTATCTATCCCTCAATTCTAATGTTCAGGCCCACAACACAATACAAAAGTGCCATTCAGAAGTTCCTCTAAGTTATGATGCAGACACAAGGATGTCTTGGGAGACCTGGGTTCGATCCCTGGGTTGGGAAGATCCCCTGGAGAAGGGAATGGCTACCCACTCCAGTATTCTGGCCTGGAGAATTCCATGGACAGAGAGGCCTGGAGGGCTACAGTCCATGGAGTAGCAAAGAGTCAACTCAACTGAGTGACTTTCACTTTCACTTTAGAGAGAGAAGGCTCTCATGCAGAGATGAACAGGCTAAAATTTCAAAACAAGCTGTTTTATCTTTGCCAGGGTTCATGTTCTTCACTGTTCTTCTTTATTTTCATTGATGACATTTTAGTTCTTGTTGAAATTTTACAGACATAAATAGAATCCCAGGTGGGTCAATATGGTTGCTTCTTCCATACATATTTAATTATAAAGCAACTACACAGCTCGCTGCCGACTTGGATGAATCACCAACTGACAGAATGGATGGGTCTTTAGGAAGAGGTCCCTGCTTGGCGATAATCCCAGGGTCCCAGGGTTCTGCTTGAAGCTGAGTATGACCTGTGCCAACCTCTCTGATCTGAGAAAGCTATATATCTCCTGAGATTAGAATGACTTAAATTCTACTTTGACTTCGCAGCATGTCATGGTTTTATTTGAACCAGAAATGCTGGGAGCTTGTGTAACTTCTTCATCCACATTAGTAGGCTTGGATTTCAAAACCATGTTAGGAGACATGATATACCTTTGAAGACCTAGAAACTTTGATGTGGATTCTGCTTTAAAATTTTTGCTGTTGATTTGCTTTAAAAAATATCCTAATGTCAGGCCCTGCATCCATCTACAGGTTGACAGAATGGGCACATAGTTTCCACACGGTTTCTGGTGAGCTGAAGGAAAAAACAACTTATCTAGGTCCAGCTTACACTAGTGTCACCCACCCCAAACTTCACTGGCCTATACTGATTAAAGGCAAATGTGTATAATGCTGGTGCAGATTTGCGACTCTGAGAAGACAGCTGAATATAAATGCCTATTTTGTAACCAATTTTTCTTGCTAATACCTGAGAAGAACTCTAAAGTACATAAAAGGATTGTTGTTTAGTTGCTCAGTCATGTCTGATTCTTTGCAACCCCATAGATCTATGTAGCCCGTCAGGCCCTTCTGTCTATGGGATTTTCTCAGCAAGAATACTGGAGAGGATTGCCATTTCCTCCCAACGTAGGGATCGTACTTGAGTCATCTGCATTGGCAGGTGGAGTCTTTAACACTGAGCCCCTGGGAAGCCCATACTGAAGTTTAAATAGATCAAATGGATTTTTCCTCATCATCTTTGACTAAATTCAAAAGATCACTTTCGGCAGTAACATGGGCTTGGTAAGAATGTCATGATTATCACTCCTAGGTGTGCACCAAGAGAAGCAATACTTGGGACTGTCCCCCATCCTGATACCACTGTGTAGGGAGGAAGAGGGGAGAACCCCCCGACAAGCAATTGTTGGCAACATACACAGACCGTGATGTTTCTTACGCGTTTATCTCCAGAGTGTGCACTCCATATCGACTTTCGATGATATACTTTCCAGGATGTGCCTGGACATTTATTGGCACCTGGTTTTTATACCTATGAGACAATAGAAACGAGGTGAAGTAAGTTGAGGTGTAAACAGCTTCATGATTAACACACACCCAATTGTTCTTGAAAAAAACATCTGTAGACATAGCACAGAGGTCAATAGCAGAGTCTGCTAAATAAATGCAAATAAAATTCATTACAAGTATCATAAACTTTCTTGATGAATGTGCTTCCCTCCTCCATTACAAAAACTATACTCAAGAAGTTGGCCATTCACAACCTTGTGTTTGAATCTTGCATACATAATTTTGAGTGGAAAGAGCCAGATACAAAAGAGTATAATGATTGTTTGTACGTAAAGAACAAAACAAGAAAGATCAGTTAATGCTGCTAGAAGTAAGGGCAAAGGGCAGGGATGAAGGCGGTCCCTTGGGTGTTGATAATGTTTGGTTTCTTGATTTTGGTGCTTGTTACCTGGGTGTAGGTGGTCTACAAAAATTAACCAAAGTTCTACATTTATATGCCATACCACACTATTTTGTGTACATATTATACTTCAACAGATGAACTTGAAAATGAAAAGAAAGACAACCATTGTTGACACAACAGAGAGGAAGGCTTTGAGTGGGTTTTTTGTTGGCTGTCTGTGTAGGATGAAAGCAAAACATCCTTCCCACTGACATTCCTGCACATTGTTCAAAACCTTGTCATTGCATGGAAAGCTCATTATATTTGTTTTATTCTGTCATGAGCAAACATAGCTCTCAGCTTGGAAGAACTTAGAATATCAGTCATGAAAGAAAACTACTGATAAATAGACGCTAAAAGAGTCCCTTTTACTGACTGCCAACTCCTGGTGAAGCCTCTCAGTCTTGAGAGGCAGGGGCTCCCTGGAGGGGCCCCTCCCGAGACACTGGCCCCGGAGTCTGCACCTTGATTCATCACCACATCCTCATGTTCTCAGTGTGTGCTCATTCAGTCATGTCCAGCTCTTTGCAACCCCATTGACTGTAGCCAGCCAGGCTCCTCTGTCCATGGGATTCTCCAGGCAAGAATTCTGGAGTAGGTTGCCATTTCCTACTGAGGGGAGCTTCCCCACCCAGGGATCGGACCCACGTCTCCTGCAGCTCTTGCACTGGCAGGAGGATTCTTTACTGTCTGAGCCACCAGAGAAGCCTCATGTTCTCAGTAGCCAGTAGCTATGGTGCTGGACCTAGCTTTTCTGCTTAAGCCATTTTCTGCCCAAAAGAGGAGCTAAATTTCATTTGTTTCCTTTTCAGACATTCCACTTCATGTGCTTAGTTATCACAAATAATGCTAATAGCCATAATAGAAACAAGAGTATTTACAGAGAGTCGGGAAAGGCTCTAAGTACTTTATGTCTAGATTAGTAAATCAATCCTCACAACAACCACATAAGGTTGCATTACTTTTTAAAGAATATAAATATATTTTTCATTTGGCTGCGCTGGCTCTTAGTTGCAGCATACAGTATCTTTAGCTATGGCACACAAGATCTAGGTCTAGCTCCCCAACCAGGGATTGAACCTGGGCCCCGTGCATTGGGAGCTCAGAGTCCCAGCCATTGGACCACCAGGGAATTCCCAGTGCTACTACTTTTAACACCATTCTCCAGATGAAAAAACTCAGGCACAGAATGGTTAAGTAGCCTGCCCCAGCTTTAACAGCTAAAACAGCAGAGCTGGGATCTGAACCCAGGCAGTCTGGCTCCTGACAACATGGGATGCTTCCATTTTCAAACTGTTTTCTATTTGTTGTTACTGTTTAGTCGCTAAGTCATGTCCAACTCTTTGCCACCGCAGGGACTGTAGCCCACCAGGTTCCTCTGTCCGTGGATTTTCCAGGTTAAGGATACTAGAGTGAGTTGCCATTAATTTCTCCAGGGGATCGTCCCAATCCAGGGATCAAACTCACGTCTCCTGCTTAGCAGGTGGATTCTTTACCACTGAGCCAACGGGGAAGCCCTGTTCTCTATTTAGCTGCATTTTATTTCTTCAGATTTTTGGACATGGTTATAAGCAGATTTGGGAGCAAGGAAAGCTATAGAAAGGGAAAGAGAAAGGAAATAATCTTCAGCCAGTTCTTTCCTCTCCCCAGCTTGTGTACACACACACACACACACACACACACTCATACTCACGCCCCATGTACCTAAAATGCACCCTTTTCTACACTTTAGAAAATATACCATTCTCCACCTAGCAAAATTCCGACTCATCCTTCAAGGCTCTGATCAAATGCCACTTCAATAATCTTCTCCCTGAAATTCCACACAACATCATTCCCTCCTCTTCACATCAGTGTTACCTGGTTCAAATTGGAAGGTATAACATTAATCAAATTATGGTTGGGTAAGTGTCACTTCTGCTAAACCGTGAGTGCCTTGAAGATGGAGATCTGTCTGATCCTTATTGATTTCTATTCCCACTCTCAAGGAAGCAGCCATCCCAGGAAAATATTAGGCAGTGTTTATTAAATTGGACTGAATAGAGTCATTGGGTAACATCATAAATTCAATTGTGCTTCTTGAATTTTGGCAAAGGAACAGAGTTCTGACAAATCCATCCTTCATGATACGGATAATTTAAAATTAGTGCAGATGAAGAAGGTATGCTGAGGCTGCTTGTCTTGGTTTCCTTGGATGTGAAACGGGAGGGTGGACTGGGAATCGCAGCTGGGTAGCAGGTGCAGGGGCACAGCCTTCTGCCCCTCCCTTGGGAATCATTCCTAGCTGTTTCTGACAGTCCACAAACGGCCTCAGGCAGCTGTCCCCCCACAGGGCTCCAGGCGGACAGGACTGTTTGATCAGAGATGGGCTGTAAAAAGCAATCTGCTGGCTGCTCTTAATTTGGAACATTCCTAGTTTGGATGAATGACAGGGTCAAATGACATGCTCACATTAATCATGAGCATGTTCTCCTGACTGAATCGGTTTAGGTCATTTCACACCCGACGCAGAAGCTTCTTTTTGCTCAGTTTTCTTTGTGCTGGGGTATTTTCAGTATTTCTTCCCAACATAAGAAGATATAAAAGACACACCAAAGGTGTGTGGCTGGTGCTTGACCAAACAACTGAGTGACACTTGATTTGGCTTCTGACCAAGAATGATGCTCATATTTCCATAAAGTTTGAATTAGAACAGCATTTGCAGCTCTTAGGTTTGCTTCACCTTCCTTGTCCTTCAGTCCAGCAGTTCCCAACTTTTTCAGCACCTGGGACCAGTTTCATGGAAGAAAATTTTTCCACAGACCAAGGGGCAGGGGATGATTTCAGGATGATTCAAGCACATTACATTTATTGTTCACTTTATTTCTGTCATTATTACATCAGCACCACCTCAGATCATCAGGCTCTAGATCCGAGTCTGGGGACCGCTACTCCAGTCCTGTGTGACTTAGTATCTCAATGCCTTTCCCTCATTTTCTAATGTGACTGCTTGAAATAGATTTCTTTCTTTCGCTCGCTCTCTCTCTCACACACACATACACACACACATTTTCTCTCCACTGGGACTCTATATGTCAGTGTAAGAAGCGCCTATTTTAAAGCAGCACACAAGGATTAAATGAGGAAGCTATTCAAGTTCTCCAAGGAATTCACCTTGCGAGGCACTCGGGTTCAGAGCCACTTGTGATTGACTGTCTTCAGTATCAAATCAGAGCAGAGAAGGAGAATTTGAGGCCTGCTCTGTGTACACTTCACAGCTTGTTATTTCTGGAAAGTGAAATTCCAAACTGGCCACTCATCGGCTAATTTAGAGAGTAATCTACACCCTGGGACTATTTATCAGGTTTCTGAAATTCTTTTGAGTATTTAGATGTACACCCTTTTCCACATCATTTTCATGTAAAGTGTATGAATGACTAGGTAATGAACTTCTGTTACACATTATTTTTAGAATAATATTCTTCATATATGTATGTAAGGTATACACTTCATTTCCCCAAACAAATGTCTGTCTGGATTCTAGGCTGAATTTGATAACAAGAGGTTACAGTGAAAGCTCTTTGGCAGTGTAAAATGTGGTCAAACAAAAGGACTTCACTCTAACTTTTCTTTGTCAGCAAATAATGCTGCCAAAATGATCTCTATCATGTTGAATCCCCTTCCCTCAAAAGTGTGGTTAGAATGCAACCCTATTGTTTTGAACAAACAGCCATTACTCACTTTAAAAACCAATTAGCTGAGAGCTAACTCTTCTATTAGCATAGAATTTGGATGTAAATAAGAAAAATCTAAAATAAAATCCCAAACCCTTATACTTCAAAAGTAATTATAAACAGTTTTTAACATTTTAAATGCAGGTTGTTTTCCTACATATGGCAGTAATTGCTAAATTTAAATACATTGTGAATAACTCTAATCTTATAAAAAAATTCATGCATTAATTCTACCATGGAATTTATGAATTCTCACAATTTGCAAAAATAAAATAAGACTTTCCAAATCTCCAGACTCTTCCTAAAATACATTTCTCATACTATCTTATCCCTAGGTTTTGAACTATGATCATGTTCAATGACAAGTTTCTTTAAGTGTCTATCTTCACACTATCCCTGAAGTGGCAATGACTTCAGGGATAATGTGAAGAATTTTAAATATGTCTTTTAAGTGTCTTGAGTGAGGATCTAACCCAGGTGCTAAGTTGCTCCAGTCGCATTCGACTCTTTGCAACCCTATGGACTGTAGCCCAGGACCCACACACAAATCCGAAAACAAGGACACTGAGTGTGTGAACACATGAGTGTTACATGATAATAACAATACATTGTTCCAGGAGTTGGCGTGAGGCTCCCTGCAGATTATATAATCCCAATTTCCACTCACAAAAATCAATCTAGACTCTGGGCTCAAAATGCAATTAAATCTGGCTGTCTAAAAAAAGAGGGGGTACAACTAATTTAATTCTCTTTCTTTTAAAGAGAGCCGTTCTCCCCTATTTCATATAGCTTCGTACAATCTGACCAGGCAATGCGAGCATACGATCCAAGAATCAGAAAATATAGGGGTGCCCAGGGAACATTCTCTTTTCTCATACCTGTCTGCCTTCTGCCCAGCTTCTCCCCACAGCTAACCGTTCTCCTTAGGTTTTATATGTCCTTCCAGAGCTTCTTTATGCAAGTAATAAAGATACAAGCATAAATGCTTTTCCTCCCCTCTTTACAACAATATACTGCCTATTAACAAGTTATTCTATAATATAACCTATAAAATTAAACAACTGGTTTTTCACCACATATATATTTCTCCTTCTTTGTTGGCTAGCCCTCCATCTGGATGGCCAGCTTCACTGCTGTGTCTTCTGCAACTAACTTTTCTCCTGCACCCAGGGCCCACAGGCTTCCTTCTGCTCTGAAGGTGAACTGGGAATAGGGCAGTGCTGCTCAGCATCTCTGCACCTGGCCGTGATGAGTGATGGTGATGAGTGATGGGCCCGCCTGTCAGTAAGCACTCTCCAGGTATCTCTAGACTCCATCCAGATTTAGTCAGTATGCAGGGGGTGGCTGAAGAGCAGCTGCAGCATGCTGATATCATTTGTTCATCCTCAGGGATTTCCATGGCCTGAGGCTGCCAGTGGAAACCTGGAACTGAACGTTCCTTGGAAAGGAGTCTTAGGGAGTCAGACCCAGGACACACATGACTTTGAAAGATGTGGCTTAGGACCTAAAGGCTCAAGTGGAGACAGCACAACTGCCCTCAGCAGCACTGGAAACTTGTTTCTGTACTTGACCTTCTTCTATTTAGGAAGGTCATTCTCAATGGTTTCTCTCATACTTGTACTCAGAGTCAGGCCTAAGAGGCAGCAGCTCGGTACCAAAGAGACATCAAGGCCAGCAAATTAATTACCAGCACCTTGGTTTTTGCTTGAGTTGTAGGTTCTCTGTTCATTGAAGGGGAGGATGCTCACTGAAGATTGTGTAATCTGGACCAGCAGCTTGCAAAGCAAATTAGAGCTTCATTCAATGATTATTTTTTAAAAGGCAACACACCCAGGAAGGTATTAATACATTAATCCCACATGAAATTTACTCCCAGAGGTGGATTTACCTTGAAACTAGTGAAGTTGAAGTTGCAGGGTCTCTCATCAGCACAGGTCCCCTTATGGACTAATGCATGTGACTAACTTTATAACCTTTTTTTAATAAAGGATGCTCCTCAAATTATAACCCTCCTGCCCCACAAAACTTTGATCTGACCTTAGCTATTGCCAGAGCCAGTTCTTAGCTATCTGTTAGCTGATTGTCCAAATTTCAGCTTTATCCAAGGGCAAACCTTGCTCGCTAAAGGAAGGTGAACTATTTTCTTAGTGGTCCACTGGTTCTTTTGTTTTCATATTTACTTCCCACTTGACTTGTAAGGCAACAGGGCTTTGTGTGACGTGCTCTGATTCATCCCTCCTGGAAAAGTTTCTGAACAGAATTGATTTGTGTTCTCCAAGCACCGAAGTGGGTACAGGAACTAGAGAAGGCTTGTCCCAGTCAACGACAGCCTTCCAGCCCTTCCTCAGACAAATCTTGTCTCTGTGCTTTTTGTCTTTGATTAAAATGAGCCCTGATGCCATAAAATTCACATGTTAAGGAAATAAATATTCCAAAGCCAAATATGAAAGATTTGAGGGGTCAATCATACTCCCAGCCCCATTAGTGAGGATAACTAAAAACTGACAGCATTTCTATTTTTAAATTTGACTGGAATTTTAAGAGTTGCCAAGTTTAGTCATCTCATATTTTTTCAGTGAAGTTTATATCTTTTTGTTTGTTTTTAAATTACTCCTTTTTCAGCCCAAGAACACCATGTGAGGAGTTCAGTCTCCCATGGAATTTGAGCTCTGCCTTTGTGGGACCTCATTCCTCTGGCTTAGTGACACCATCAGTGGTACATGGCATGTTTGTATTCTAGTGACTGTGTCTCTCACAGAATAAGTAAATGCTTAAGAAATTAATATTTATCTCCTAGAGATCACTTTGTATTCTTCTGAAAGTCATCTTTAATTCTGATGTTTAAAAATCAGGAAAACAGAGATAGGACACTGTGTAATAAACATATCTACTTAAAGACTCTAAGTATTCATTTACATTTTAATTCATGAAACATGAGGAATTTTTTTACTCATCAAGTAATATTTCTTGGAGCTAAAAATTTGTTATTCTTTATGTATTTCTTTTTTTTTTGCCACACCACACAACTTCTGGGATCTTAGCTCCTCAACCAGGGATCGAACCCCCATCCCCTGTTTTGGAAGGCAGAGTCTTAATCACTGGACTGCTGGGAAAGTCCCTCTTTATGAATTTCTACAGGAAAGTTTGAATTTTTTTCTGAGGTAAAAAGTAATCAGTTTTTAAGAGGAAGTGGAGAAGGCAATGGCATCCCACTCCAGTACTCTGGCCTGGAAAATTCCATGGATGGAGGAGCCTGGTAGGCTGCAGTCCATGGGGTCGTGAAGAGTTGGACATGACTGAGCGACTTCCTTTCACTTTTCCCTTTCATACAGTGGAGAGGGAAATGGCAACCCACTCCAGTGATCTTAATCACTGGACTGCTGGAAAAGTCCCTCTTTATGAATTTCTACAGGAAAGTTTGAATTTTTTCTGAGGTAAAAAGTAATCAGTTTTTAAGAGGAAGTGGAGAAGGCAATGGCATCCCACTCCAGTACTCTGGCCTGGAAAATTCCATGGATGGAGGAGCCTGGTAGGCTGCAGTCCATGGGGTCGTGAAGAGTTGGACATGACTGAGCGACTTCCTTTCACTTTTCCCTTTCATACAGTGGAGAGGGAAATGGCAACCCACTCCAGTGTTCTTGCCTGGAGAATCTCAGGGATGGCGGAGCCTGGTGGGCTGCCCTCTATGGGGTCGCACAGAGTCGGACATGACTGAAGCGACTTAGCAGCAGCAGCAGCATGCAACCCAATAGGCAGAGACAAAGGCAGGGGGTAAAGATGAATGGATTCCTGGCTTACTATGTCTGTCAGTCGTGTCCAACTCTTTCCAACCCCATGGACTATATAGTCTGGAACACTGGAGTGGGTTGCCATTTCCTTCTCCAAGCGATCTTCCCAATGTAGGAATCAAACCCAGGTCTCCCGCATTGCAGGCGGATTCTTTACCAACTGAGCCACCAGGGAAGCCCAGCTTACAATAGTATACTCATACTTTTAAAGCTTGGAAATTGATTTTTTTAAACTTCATTTTCATTGAAATATGTTCTTACACTCTTCAACTTTGTTTACTATAAATTATTTATCTTGGTAATAACAGAACTGGCTTTGTTTTTCATTCTCTCACTTTCAAACTCGAGAACCCTGGGAAAAGTTTATGTACAAATAAACTGTATGTAAATCCAGTTTGGTCACAGGCAGGTTGATATCATAGGTAAATTAAAAAAAAAAAACAAACTCACCACTTGCTCTTTAAGAATAACCTTAGGTAAGGGTTTATCTTGTCAGCCTTCATTATGTAAACCAGATGCCAAACAATATTAGAAATGACAGAAAAGGGAGAAGGAGCTGGTTCCTTGTGGGCAGCAATGCCATTCTCTGCAGTGTTTATACTGCGACACAGGGCATTTACCACATTCCCGAGAGTAAGAAAGCAGCATGCAAAATACCCACATTGTAGAATAAGACAGAAAACACCTTTTAAAACTGGCTTACCATCCTCTTCAGATTCCTGCTCTCCATGGCAGATATTCATGCCATATGAGTTCTGATTTTAGGGGTTACCAAGTCACTGACAATTGCAATAGGATATATAATGGACAGAAAAAAGGGGAGCTTCTTTATGAAATGAAAGTTTCTTCAAACCTCATATTAGAAATAGCTGCCCGTCCCATCCCCTTCTTTATTTGGCTTTAGAAACTAGGACCTCAGCTCACATAAGGACTAGAGATGAAGCCCTCTGGGCTTTATTTCTCTAAAAGGTGGCATTGCTTTTCATCACAAAATGTTACCAAATAAATATGCTGACTAAATTTTAACACTTTATATAAGATAAAGACCCATTTGTATAAGAAGATTATAAAGTATCATAATAAATTATAATGGATGCAAAATCATGCTTCCTTCCATGCATTTATTCTTTCTTCACTATTTAAAAAAATTTACTCGAACTTACAGATGCTTTCACTGACTCTTGCATGTTCATAAATCCACATGTTTTCACAGGATTTAAAATTAACTTTGAGTAATCAATTCTATGAGAAATTCAAAAAGATAGCGTACCATGTGAGACGAGGTGCTGGCCAGCCGGCTACAGAGCAGTGTAATTTTATATTTTCTTTCTCCCAAACAGTATGGGAACGAGGTTTAATGACAAATTCAGGAGCATGGAGAAGATTATCTTCATTCAACTTTTTATGAAATGCTTCAGTTTCTTCTAACTGAAAAAAATTATCAAGACATGAAATCAAAGTAACATGTGCTACAAAAATGAAATGTAGAAATCAAAATGATCATTTTTTCATTTAGAGTCTTACTCTGGTATTTGGAGCAACAAATTCCCCTTATCCCTTTTAAAAAATAGACATTTAATTTTTAACATTCTAAGCCTGAGCAACATATTGTACTTTCCAAAGGTAGATTTCTTAAGGTTCTCAAGAACTTTAATTTCTATAGAACCTAAAATTTCACAGAATTTAAAACTATAAAGTCTGTCTTTCTTTGAGCTATACATTTTGATGTCTTTTTCCCTTTTTTCTTAGTTGTTTCTCCACAAGACCACAGATTTCTTCATTTGAAACTAATTAATCTTTATTACACACATGCACAATGTTACATACATTTCTACTTTTTTAAGATTAATTTTTATTGCAGTCGAGTTGATTTACAATGCTGTATTAGTTGCTGCTGCACAGCAAAGTGAATCAGTTCTACACATACATGTAAATACTCTTAGATTCTTTTCCCATATAGATCATTACTGAGTATTAAGTAGGGTTCCCTGTGCTCTACAGTAGGTCTTTATTAGCTTCTCTGTCCACAGGATTCTCCAAGCAAGAATACTGGTGTGGGTTGCCATGCCCTCCTCCACGGGATCTTCCCAAGCCAGGAATTGAACCCAGGTCTCCTGCATTGCAGGCAGATTCTTTACCATCTGATCCACCAGCGAAGCCCATTTTATATGTAGTGGTGGCACTTATACTTTTGTAAGTTATGTTAAATTGTCTTTTCTTACCGTTTTTTTCAGTGACAGCTGTTCCGCCTTTTCTCGAATGGCAACTTTCCTTGACTTCTTCTCAAAGGCCTCTTCCTGGTGAAGCGTGGACATGGACTGCTTAGATACTGAGGACTGCTTGCTGGCTGTTACGCCTTCCTCACTAGCAAGGAGATTCCTCTGGGCTATGTAAGCAGCAGCTTCTTTAATTCTTTGCTCTTCTGTGTCTGTAATTCCACTGACATGCACTTGGCTAAAATAAAATAAGATCAAAATATGGTTATTGTGGATGTCAGTGATAAGATTGCCCAATTTTGCCAAGTTCAAAGCACCAGACCTCAGATGTTATACACTGTGCCCAGGAAAACCTGACATACAAAACACTGGCCCATAGGAGCTAACTTGTCACACATGGACGTGATGGTCACCTTAACAAATGATGATGGCGATAGTAATACCTATTATAGCCAGGGTGCTCTGCCAAGTGCTCTTTGCATAAATTATCTCATTTTCCCCCCCAACAACCCTTTGAAGTAGACTGTACCCTTTCTACTTTAGGCATATGGTAACAAGGCACAGAGAAGTAAGATAACTTGCCCAATATCATTTCTTTGGTTTCCTTAGTGTGTATAAACACAGTTTAGTCTGTAATAACATATTAATTTATGACTTCCTTCTAGAGAAGACAGCATTGTAAAATGACAGACAGTTGTGTGAATGGGATCCTAATTTATGACTAGTGTGCTTTATCTGGATTCTGTAAATCATTACGGAATGCATTACCCAGAGCTGCTGCACGCATAAATAAGCTATAAATGTCTGTGTGATCCTTATGCCTAGCAGTTTCCTCTCCAAAATAATAAAGGTTATGCGGGACTTCCCTGGTGGTACAGTGGATAAGAATCAGCCTGCCAATGCAGGGGACATGGGTTTGACCCCTGGTCCAGGAAGATCCCACATGCCACAGGACATGGAGGTTGGGTGTCGGGGAGAGGGCGGCAACTGCAATTAGGAAAACTCAAGTACACTTAAAAATATATTTTTGACCCAGAACAGCAGGGACATTTGCCTTTAAGTAAGTGCATATGTGCATGTCAGTGATAACCCTGCTATAATCTGGGTATAAGAGCAAGAATATGATGCTAACATCAAAAGCACACTACTGAAAATTTTAAATAAATTTAAAACCTTTCCAATCCTCTATCTCAATTTAAAACCTGTTGCTGACATAAAGTTAGCTCTACTTAGACCGTGCATGTGTGCCAAGTCGCTTCAGTCTTCTTTGACTCTCTGCAACCCTATGGACTATAGCCCACCAGGCTCCTCTGTCCAGGCAAGAATACCTGCGTGGGTTGCTGTGCCCTCCTTCAGGGGATCTTCCCACCAGGGATCAAACCCATGTCTTTTATGTCTCCTGCATTGACAGCCGGGATTTTTACCACTAGTGTCACCTGGGAAGCCCTACCTAGACTGTAAGAAGTGGAATTTTCAAGTGCCATCCAGAAGAAATTGTATTCTCCAAAAATGTACTATATTTGCATTTTCCAGCCCTAAGGGGACTCTCAGCTCAATCATTACAAGTGCCTTGATTTCCTTGTGCAAAAAACTGACATACTAATACCTCTCCAGGGCTGAATGGAGGACTTAGAAGGATGGTTTATATATAATGCACTTACAATGATTTCCAGCAAACGACAGGTACTCAACAAATGTTCATTACTTTCCCATTCTCTTAGATGTTAATGAACATCATTATGAAGTGTTATCTTCATAGTAATAGAATATAGGAGATGACTCCATATAAAAAATGAAGAACTGGAAATAAAACCTAGAATATAAATTTTTTATTCAAACTTTCATTTATCACAGCTTATTCTGTAAATAATTTCTTGACACTGGTCTGGAGGGAACAAAATGGTTTGGTGAGAAAAGGGCAGGAAGAAGCTGGAGAGAGTGAGAAGCTTCATTTCATGCCCACACAGGTGGCGAGTCGTGCCATACAGGTTAATGCTAAGCTGACATGACTTTTAAATGATTTTTTTAAAGCAAAAATTAAATATTTTTTCCTCCAATCTAGTCATCTCCTAAAAGGAATGAGTGCTATTAAACCAACTGTGAAGAAGCTGAGTCTGGGCAAGTATACTTCACAATATAAGCCTGTCTGTC
Organism: Aepyceros melampus; assembly: GCA_006408695.1. Taxonomy (NCBI): domain Eukaryota; kingdom Metazoa; phylum Chordata; class Mammalia; order Artiodactyla; family Bovidae; genus Aepyceros; species Aepyceros melampus. The sequence goes on from SJXQ01011642.1 coordinate 391,286, forward strand.
TGTAAAGTTCAGTTTAAAAAATCAGATACAAAAAACCAAAGATATAAAAAGCTAAAAATAGAATATTGTTTATCCCTTTCCTAAGTAGGTTTGCAGCAATTATGACATCAGCCTCTGAAACAATTGGGAAAGGAACCATCAAAAAGCGATGGGAAGAGAAAATGCAGTGAAACAGAAGTAGGTCACCAAAAATCACGAGTTATTGCCTACTGATTTTCTTGATAGCTTTTGCCCGGAGAGGCAACCTCGTTTTGAACATCACATTACCTTTGTGAATAATGTCCACTCAAAGGAAAATAAACAGAGAAGGCTCAGAAAGTCTCTGTTAAACTTTAATTTGGTGTCCTAGACAAGTCTCCTTTCAAGATTTCTTTGTATATATTATCATTCAAAACTGTTTATATTATAAACAGAAATTTGGCATTACACAGACTTGTGACTTAGTGATTATTTTGTTTGAATTTTATCTCAAAATAGTAATCTATTTTATATTTAACAAATATAAGCCAGGCATTCAAGCTATGCCTGCAATGCTTTTAGTTAGTCTACGTTATCTAAGAATTTTTTTCTTCCTAATGAATAATAATTAAAACCACATTGGCAACCAATCTAAATGTATCATTTGATTTTTTTCTTTTAGTTCACCCAATATTTTATAGTTTTAATCTTTCTTTGTACCCTAATGGACTTCCCTGGTGGCTCAGATGGTAAAGTGTCTGTCTACAATGTGGGAGACCTGGGTTCAAGCCCTGGGTTGGGAAGATCCCCTGGAGAAGGAAATGGCAACCCACTCCAGTACTATTGCCTGGAAAATCCCATGCACAGAGGAGCCTGGTAGGCTACAGTCTATGGGGTCGCAAAGAGTCAGACACGACTGAGCGACTTTACTTTGTGCTCTAACTATAGCAACTGTATACAGTGTCCAATCACTAGCATCCAATACTCTGCTTCTAGTTTCAACTAGTTACATAATTAGAAATAAGTCTCTAATCATAATCTCTGTTGTCATACAGCCATCCTATGTAATAGCAAACATTGTTACAATGATCACATCTCCCACTATGCACAGTTCTGAGGTTCTCAGACCTTTCTCAACCAGTACAAAGTAAATGCTCAGTAAGTGATAGCTGATATTATTATTACTACCTGAAAACATTTATTCTCCACTTCTTTTGAAAATTAATTAATTAATTAACTTGTCTGCACTGGGTCTTAGTTGCGGTATGCAAGATCCCCGATCTTCACTGTGGCATGCAAACTCTAATTGCAGCATGTGAGATTTAGTCCCTTGACCAGGGATCAAACCCATGCCCTCTGCATTGGGAGCATGGGGTCTTAATTTTAAATAGTTCCACCAGGGAAGTCTCTCTCCACTTTCTAAAAATCAGATCCAGGGAGAGAATCCATACATACCGTCCTGAGAAAATAGGCACCATGTAGTCACTTGGCAGATTTTCTTTCTCCTCTCCAGAGAGAAGGCTCTTCTTGGCTCTCTTTGTTTGGGGGCTCAACTTGGACGAATAATCTAACATCAGACTGGAATCTGTAAGTCTGACAAAAAAACACTCTAATGTTAGTTAGTCAATAATTTAAAAAATGTTCATAAGTTTTAAATTTAGGAGTGCTGCATAGACTCCTAGATGGCTAATGTTATAATTATCTTCTATCTTTAGAACTAAAATAGAGTGAAAATGACCTCACATAATGCACTCTATCCAGACATAAGAAAAATAGGTCTGTGGTAATTTCATGGCTTTTTCTCATTAAAGTTTCAGGAGAAAGCAGCTGTGCTTTGGTAATGTTTCCGAATACCCTTTGCTGTTAAGTTTATGTTGGAAATGTAGGCAGCCTACATGAATGGTTTGGATACACTGTGCATCCAAATGCTTTCAGAGGATTGATAAATAAAAATAAAGCAAATTTTCTGTATTGAGAGCCCAGGCAATTCTGAAGCAGGGCCTTGAGGATGAACTTCAGGTTTTTGTATAATGTAGCAGACTCCATTTGAAAGAACACTGATCTCATTAAACAACAGAATTAATATATTTTAGATGAATACACAGCATCAAGTTACTCGGAAAATTACAGATTTGATAAAGAACCTTTTGATAATGCTGTAGTACACACAAAAATCCACCCAATGCACACTGGTGCCTGTGGTGCTTGGAGGCAGCTATTGTTCTAATAAAGCAAAAAATGTGTTAGAGTAGGAAACAAGACAACTGAGATTGCACCTAGAGAAAAGGATTGATGACATTAAAAGTACAATCTTAATCTATATAGTCTTGGATGAAATGAAGTGCATTTTCATTCAAATGCAGAATTTGGCATAAATTTCAGGAGTTTGTGGACTGTCTGAAGTCAATCCATGGACTCAGGTTAAAGGTCTCTCATCTCCATTGTAATGACAGAAAGTCACAATAAGAAATCGTACAGAAATTCTCTGTATGACCTTTGCAATTTTTCTATAGACTTGAATTGATTCTGAAATTGAAAATTAATATTAAAAAGATCTCTAATATATGGAATCTAGAAAGATGGTAAGGATGATCCTATGCACATGACAGCAAAGGACACGCACACAAAGGACAGAATTTTGGACACAGAGGGGAAAGGAGAGGGTGGGATGATTTGAGAGAATAGCACTGAAACATACACGTTACCATATGTAAAACAGAGAGCCAGGGGAGTTTGCTGTATGATGCAGGGAACCCAAGGCTAGTGCTCTGTGACAACCTAGAGGGTTGGGGTGGGGAAGGAGGTAGGAGGGAGGTTCAAGAAGGAGGGGATATATACCTATGGCTGACTCATGTTGATGTATGGCAGAAACCATCACAATATTGTAAAGCAATTACCCTCCAATTAAAAATAAAAAATATATATATTTTAAAAGGTCCCTAGTGTCAAGAAAATTTGAAAAGAAAATGAAGCATGTGAATGGTGTGGCATGGAAAAACCAAGCTGCCCAGTTAAAACAGAAAAAACCTTCCAGAGTCCAAACCTTGATTGTTTCTCAATCTTTTAAAAACATTAGGAAAAGCAGGGATTACTTAGATCAAAAGAAGATAGTGCATATACATAGTACAAAATGGATACACAATAATGCAAATAAACTTATCCTCTGCTAAGCAAGCAACACAGAACTCTTGGGCTTCTAGAAAGCCCTGGGAGTACAGTGGTTCTGGACCTGGGAGTATAGGGTGGGCTACTGGCTTTAATTCCTGGAGTGGAAGGGTAGCATGGAAATGACAGACCTCTTCCTCCCCCACTAACTGCCCCTCCCCCAGGGTAAATATGTAGCTCTTTTCTATGATCAGCATTAACACTAAAGGTTAGAACCTTGAATTCAAGCTTGTGGATTGGTTACCAGTTGGAAGGCTTAGTGAAATTTGTTCCTGGGTGGCTGTTCCAAGCAACAGCAAAATGATTGCATTCTAAACCCTTAGTGAGTTACAAAGTACAGACTGTACTAATACAGGTCTAAGTTTAAAGTGGTATTTTCCATCACTCCTTTAATTCCATTACTCTACAAAATAAAATTATTTATGGAGTCTGAGCTTCTTTTTTTCTATTTATAGAACATTTGCATTTTCTAATTTTTCTCATTTCTCTATTTTTTCTCTTTTTACTATTTATTTTCATTCTACTGTCTACACTCATATCCTCATGAGCATATTTTCAATGTTTGCCATATTAAAAGGGGACATATGTATAACTACGGTTGATTCATGTTGATGTTTGACAGAAAACAACAAAATTCTGTAAATCAATTATCCTTCAATTAAAAAATAAAAGTCATGATTTGTCTTTTTTTTGTTGTATTGTTGTTCCTTCTGTTCAGTCATTTTTTCCCTTTAAGATAAATCTTTCAAACAAACCATTTGTTACATACAATGTGCCAGAATGTGATTATTCTATTCTCACAGGTAAATCACAGCAGACAATTTTTAATAGTTTAACTTTATAGTAAAGATTTATGGGATTATCATTAGTTTTTATGTCACATTTCATTTGGAACAAAAGACTTCATAACAGGACTGTGATTTTATATATTATATAGTATTATTTAGAAAATCCAAAGTACTTAGAAGATATCAAACATTTGCTATGTGCTCTAAAGTTTCTTCAAGCTAACAAGAAGAGTGTATTAAGGATTAAATGTTAAAATACTGTGCTAACAGA
>SJXQ01011643.1:8016-30326 GCA_006408695.1 Aepyceros melampus
TAGAATGATGGTAATGACAAACCCGTATGCAAGACAGCAAAAGAGACACAGATGTATAGAACGGCCTTTTGGACTCTGTGGGAGAGGGAGAGGGTAGGATGGGTTGGCAGACTGGCAGTGTAACATGTGTGATATCATAAGTGAAACGAATCGCTGGTCTAGGTTCGATGCAGGATGTAGGATGCTTGGGATTGATGCATGGGGATAATCCAGAGAGAAGGTGTGGGGCGGGAGGGGGGAGGTGGGGGTTGGGATTGGGAGTTCATGTATACTCGTGGCTGACTCATGTCAATGTATAGCAAAACGAATACAGTATTGTAAAGCAAAACAAACTAACAAATAAAAATTAATTAAAAATTAAAAAGCAGAGACATTACTTTGCCAACAAAGGTCCATCTAATCAAAGCTATGGTTTTTCCAGTAGTCATGTATGGATGTGAGAGGTGAACTCTAAAAAAAAAAAAAAAAAAAAAACACTTCCAGATGTTCAAGCTGGTTTAAAATAAGGCAGGGGAACCAGAGGTCAAATTGCCAACATCCCCTGGATTATCGAAAAAGCAAGAGAGTTCCAGAAAAACATCTATTTCTGCTTTATTGACTATGCCAAAGCCTTTGACTGTGTGGATCACAATAAATTGTGGAAAATTCTGAAAGAGATGGGAATACCAGACCACCTGACCTGCCTCTTGAGAAATCTGTATGCAGGTCAGGAAGCAACAGTTAGAACTGGACATGGAACAACAGACTGTTTCCAAATAGGAAAAGGAGTACGTCAAGGCTGTATATTGTCACCCTGCTTATTTAACTTCTTATGCAGAGTACATCATGAGAAATGCTGGCTGGATGAAACACAAGCTGGAATCAAGATTTCTGGGAGAAAGATCAATAACCTCAGATATGCAGATGATACCACCCTTATGGCAGAAAGTAAAGAGGAACTAAAAAGCCTCTTGTTGAAAGTGAAAGAGGAGAGTGAAAAAGTTGGTTTAAAACTCAACATTCAAAATACTAAGATCATAGCTTCTGGTCCCATCACTTCATGGCAAATAGATGGGGAAACAGTGGAAGACTTTATTTTAGGGGGCTCCAAAATCACTGCAAATGGTGACTGCCGCCATGAAATTAAAAGATGCTTATTCCTTGAAAGGAAAGTTATGAACAGCCTAGATAGCATATTAAAAAACAGAGACATAGTTTGCCAACAAAAGTCCGTCTGGTCAAGGTTATGGTTTTTCCAGTAGTCATGTATGGATGTGAGAGTTGGACTATAAAGAAAGCTGAGCACCGAAGAACTGGTACTCTTGAACTGTGGTGTTGGAGAAGACTCTTGAGAGTCCCTTGGACTGCAAGGAGATCCAACCAGTCCATCCTAAAGGAGATCAGTCCTGAATGTTCATTGGAAGGACTGATGTTGAAGCTGAAACTCAATTACTTTGGCCACATGATGCAAAGAGCTGACTCATTTGAAAACACCCTGATGCTGGGAAAGATTGAAGCCAGGAGGAGAAGGGAACAACAGAGGATGAAATGGTTGGATGGCATCACCAACTCAGTGGAGATGAGTTGAGTAAACTCTGGCAGTTGGTGATGGGCTGGGAGGCCTGGAGTGCTATGTTCCATGGGATCACGAAGAGTCAGACACGACTGAATGACTGAATTGAATTTAACTGTTTTCCTACTGCAATTGGATAGAAATTAACAACAATAATATCAACTTCCAAATTAACTACAGGCCTCTTGGTAAGTAATATTTTTTATTTTTAAACAGGTATTTCTTTTTCCTTGACGTATATTCTGACACAAAACCTAAACTTGTAAAAGCCCTAAGAGGAAGGAAAACTGATAGAGTTCAGCCCAAATCTAATGCCATCTAGCTACCAAATAAATTATTCATTGTAGCTATTTATATGGTGTAATTCTTATACTTACCTGACATGTGCTGACGAGTTCTTTCTACTATATTTTCCTCAGTCAACTTATTCAAATTCAAGTCTGAGAAAAAAGTGAGGGAAGAGTGGATTCTCTCTTCTTAGAAAGTATTTTGATTATGTTATTCTAGGTTGTAGATTAAAATATTAAATTATTATAATAACAGGAAGGAGAGTCTCATCTATGTGGCTCCTTTAAAGGATGAGTATAAATGTAATTAGGGGACAAACTGGGTCATGCAAACCTGCTTTATTATTTCATGAATCACTGACTCAAAGGCCTGGCAGGGACCTTGAGAGTCACATCACCAATCTCAGCAAGACGACATTACATATACCAGACCATCAATCCCATTTTTATTGTCCCATCTCACTGAGAACTTCCCACATTTTGCCTTTTAACTCATGCTAGTGTAATAATCCTGAATATCACAATAGTCTTCCCTAATGAATAGCTGAAATTTTCTTGTTGCTTTCTTGCCTTCTTATATGAGCCCAGAGAAGTCTGGATAATTATCTCTTAATTTTCTCCAGTTAAAACTTATTTTATTTTACTTTCTGGTTTTAAAAACCTTTCAAAATGGTAGTATATTTAAGTACATGGGCTCAAATCCTGCTTCCACAGCTTACTATCTCTGTGACCTTGGGGAAATTTTTAAACCCCTCTGCTTTCATCATCAATAACACTGAGGTAACAACAGTACCTACCGATTAGGGTTCTTCAGTCAGTTCAGTTCAGTTCAGTCGCTCAGTCATGTCTGACTCCTTGATTCACCCCATGGATCGCAGCACGCCAGGCCTCCCTGTCCACCACCAACTCCTGGAGTTCACTCAAACACATGTCCATTGAGTTGGTGATGCCATCCAGCCATCTTATTCTCTGTCGTCCCCTTCTCCTCCTGTTCCCAATCCCTCCCAGCATCAGGGTCTTTTCCAATGAGTCAACTCTTTGCATCATGTGGCCAAAGTACTGGAGTTTCAGCTTCAACATTAGTCCTTCCAATGAACACCCAGGACTGATCTCCTTTGGATGGACTGGTTGGATCTCCTTGCAGTCCAAGGGACTCCCAACAGTCCTCTCCAACACCACAGTACAAAAGCATCAATTCTTTCATGCTCAGCTTTCTGCACAGTTCATACCTGACCACTGGAAAAACCATAGCCTTGACTAGATGGACCTTTGTTGGCAAAGTAATATCTCTGCTTTTTATATTAGGGTTCTTATGAGGGTGAAATTAAATGAGTCAATATCTGTAAATCCTTTGGATAAATATTGTGTGTGCTTCATCATTCAGTCGTGTCCAACACTTTGCAACCCCATGGATTGTGGCCCCTATGTCCATAGGATTCTCCAGGCAAGAATATAAGAGTCGATCCCATTCCCTTCTCTAGGGATCTTCCCAACCCAGGAACTGAACACTTGGTTTCCTGCATTGGCAGGCGTATTCTTTACCATCTGAGACATCAGGGAAACCCAAATACTGTATTATAAAAATGTTTGTTAAAAAATTAAAAGCACATTTAAAAATAAAATCTATAAAATACAACAAAAAAAGAAATCACCAATAACCCCCCTCTAGAGATAACTACATTTTGATGTTTCCTTCTGTCTTATGTATATATGAATAACATCGATAGCACACAATTGGGATGATGCTATGTTTGAAAAAAGGTTCTACATAAAGAACTTCTTTACTTAATGTTATTTTATGGGCATTTCTCCATATCCTTAAAAATCTCTGAAAATCATGTTTAGAGGTTTTACAGTGATCCATTTTATGGACTTACCCTATCTCAGAAATCCCCCTATTATAGAGCTGTGAGATTGTTTTCAATATTTCATTGTTTTAGTTAATCCAGTTATAAATCTTTATAAATAATTATATCTATCTCTGACTATTTCTACTCAACTTGTCTTGAAATGATATTTTGAAGACTCCATTTCTATTGGAAGTAAATGATTTTGAATATCATCTATTATAAATTAGTGAAGTTTTATTAAGTTATGCCTTAGCCTTTGGCTCTGCAAGTGGAAGTCATTGTTCTTTACATCCCTTGTGTCATTGTTTCCAACTTTAATCCACTTTGTAGCACTCCTCTAGGGTGTTTTTTTGTTATTGGATTCTTTTCTTATCCTGGTTTTCAGGATAAGAGGCAACTTTATTATAGGGCGAGATTGTTTTTTTGTAAGAATTTATAAATCAGGAGAATTTATCATGTTCCTATTTATGCAAATCATGAATAATCATCAAGTGACTGGTATAGTATTAATGTTAATCTACAGACTATGGTGGAGAAGGAATGGCACCCCACTCCAGTACTCTTGCCTGGAAAATCCCATGGACGGAGGAGCCTGGTGGGCTGCAGTCCATGGGGTCGCTGAGAGTAGACATGACCGAGCAACTTCACTTTCACTTTTCATTTTCATGCATTGGAGAAGGAAATGGCAACCCACTCCAGTGTTCTTGCCTGGAGAATCCCAGGCACTGGGGAGCCTGGTGGGCTGCCGTCTATGGGGCCACACAGAGTTGGACACGACTGAAGCGACTTAGCAGCAGCAGCAGGGACTATGGAGGTAAGTGAGGTTCTTGTCCTCCCAGAGTTTAATGTCTAACTGGAGAGAATTGCCTAATCCATGAAACAGTGATCAATACGAGCCATCCTGGGCCTCCCTGGGGGCTCAGATGGTAAAGAATCTGCCTACAATGCAGGAGACGCAGGTTCAATCCCTGGGTCAGGAAGATTCCCTGGAGAAAATAATGGAAACCCACTCCAGTATTCTTGCCATTTCCTCCTCCAGGGAATCCCATAGACAGAGGAGCCTGGCAGGCTACAGTCCACTGGGTCACAAAGAGTCGAACACAACTAAGTGACTAACACTTTCACAAGGCAGCCTACACAGGTGAATACAGGTAGTATAGAGATACAGGTAGTAAGCGCTAAGGTCATTTAAAGAAAGGAGAAATCAATGGTGATGAGAGTAATCATCAATGAGGTTGGCCTTGGCAGTGAGAATGGTGGGCATCAGGTGAAAATAACTACAGAAGTGAATGGAAGCTTAGTATAGACATAAGAGCGTGAATTTTTGTGTCAGACTTGGATGGGAAATCTCAGCTCCACCATTTACTTTAGCAAGTGTATTAACCAGTCAAACTCTGGATTTGAATCCCAGCTCTGCCACTTATAAACTGTGTGACATAGCTAATAATTTGGGCAAGCTAATAATTTCATGATAATGCTAAATCTACCTTTGTTCATGGATAACATCAGAATAATCAGAGAATCTACCTCATAGGATCATTGTGGGGATTAAATGAGCAAATATGAAAACTGGAGCATGAAACATTTTAAGTACTCAATAGTGTTAGTTTTCATCATTAACCTATTTAAGCATCAATTTAGTCAATCACTTGTTTGTATGATGCAATAATGATTGTTAACCATAATAGATGGGGCTTCCCAGGTGGCACAGTGTTAAAGAATCCACCTGCCAATTCAGGAGACGCAAGAGACGTAGGTTCGATCCTGGGAGGGGAAGATTCCCTGGAGTAGGAAATGGCAACCTACTTCAGTATTCTTGCTTGGAAAATCTATGGACAGAGTAGCCTGGAGGGCTACTGCCCATGGGATTACAAGAGGTGGAAACAAATGAGCAACTGAATATGCATACACCATAATAGATAAATATGGGTGTTTTGAGAATTGGTCAGATTTGTCATTGCAAAGGTGAAAAAGAAACTGGATCCAGAGATTTTCCCTTGAAGTAGAATGCTTGCCTCTTCTTTTAAGGTCAGTTTATTGTTAATTATAGCCCATATTCACAGACCTAGCTAGGTCTCTCTCTATTCAAGCTTGAAGGCCTAAATTTTCTCTGCCAGACCCAAAGTCAGTTGACTTTTTGAAGATCAAATTCAGCACTCTTTTTAATACATCCAAATAAAAGATGTAATTAATATTCCTAAAAATGGGAATGTTAATTAAAACAGTAACTAAATAAAGGAGTTAATTTAAGTACCAATTAGCTAAAGAAGTATATTAGCAACACTAAAGTGGATGAAAGGATTTAGAAAAATAAACACTCTGAGTGTGGAGGTTTAAAATATAGGTACCTATTTCGACACTCTCTCCTTCATAAGGTGGAGCCTAGTTCCCCTTTCCTTGAATGTGGACTGGACTTACATAGAATGTGGTGGAAGAGACAGTGTTTGACTTCTGAAACTTGGCCATAGGAAACTTTGCAGCATTCTCTTTCTATTTAGTATCATTCTCTTTTGGGGACTCCAGCAGTAACCTTAAGAAGCCCTATGGCGAGGCCTGTGTGTTAAGAAAGCAAGGTCTCCCACCAACAGCTAGCACGTACTTGCCAGCATCGTGACTGAGCTGTCTTGGAATTGACTCCTCTAGTCCCAGTCAGGCCTTGAAGTGCTACAGCCCCAGCCAATATCTTGATTGAAACTTTAGGGGAGGCCCTGAGCCAAAACCACATAGCTAAGCTGGTCTCAAATAATAAAAGTTTATTTTTAAGTCATTAAGTTTGGGGATAATAATTGAACATAATATAAAATGAGATACTTAACGTAATTCACTTGAGGAAGAAACAAGTCAAATACACATAGTTAATTAGATGAGGGTTTTGGTAAGCAAAAATGAAGAAAATAATTAGAAACAGTAAATATCAATCAGGAAATTGACTGGAACCAGGTCACACATTTTGGCAGGGATTATCTAGCCATCCATCAAAGCCATTTCTTCTTTTTCCTGGATATACCGCTGGACAACATTTCTCAGACTCTTTTGCAGTTAGATGGGGCAATCAGGTTGAGTGCTAACCAACTGAAATGAAAGTCTCCATGCTGTCTTTTTCCGTCTGCTGGCGAAATACTGACAACCAGGGTGATCTGGGAAGTCATATGTTGAAGATGATAGAGTCCTTATCAGCACAGTTTCCTGAATAACTGTGGAATAGACAGCCCCCACTACCCCTCCATGTTTGCCCCAAACCTTGCTAATGGAGGGTTTGACATTTTCACTGTAGCTTCAAAGTTCTTCTTGGGCAGTGTATTACTATTTTCCACAGAAATAGAACCAATAGAAGATAGATACATATATTGATACAATGTAGATATTCACAAAGAGACTTATTATGAGGGATAAGCTCATGTACTTACTAAGAGGCTAAGAAGTCCCACAACCTTCTGACTGTAAACTGGAGGCCCAAAAAGCTGATAATGTAGTTCCAGTCCATACCCAAAGGCCTGAGAACCAGGGGTGCCAATGTTGGGGGACAGGAGAAAATGAATGCCCCAGCATAAGTAGAGAACAAATACATCCCTCCTCTACCTTTTTTTTATACAGGCCCTCAATGGATTGGCAGAGAAGGCAATGGCACCCCACTCCAATACTCTTGCCTGACAAATCCCATGGATGGAGGAGCCTGGCAGGCTGCAGTCCATGGGGTTGCTAGGAGTTGGACATGACTGAGCGACTTCACTTTCACTTTTCACTTTCATGCATTGGAGAAGGAAATGGCAGCCCACTCCAATGTTCTTGCCTGGAGAATCCCAGGGCCCGGGGAGCCTGGTGGGCTGCCATCTATGGGGTCGCACAGAGTCGGACACGACTGAAGCGACTTAGCAGCAGCAGCAGCAGCAAAGGATTGGATGATGCCCACCCACATTGATGCGGGCAGTCTTTACTCAGTCTCCTCATTCAAAAGCTAATCTTTTCTAGAAACATGCTTACAGACACACAGAAATAATGCTTTACTTACTATCTGGGCATTATTTAGTCAAGTTGACACAAAAAATTAACCATCAGCTTTATTCAGCCACCAGATTGGGCAGTGTACAGGAATAAAAGTGTGCAGGTTCCTTAACTGCTTCATCCAGGAAGTGACACACATCACTTTGCTCACATTTCATTGGTGAAAATTAGTCATTCAGCCTCACCTAAATGAAAAACATGCTGGGAAATGCTGTCCCCGTTGGTCTACTGCTCTCTGGCAACAACTCTACCCAAAGGAAATGGGGTATGATCTTTGGTTGGGCTGCTCGGATCTGTCTCTCCTGCTTACACACAGAGCATACACAGCTCCCAAGAGGGATGACTGCAAGATCCATTTAGATACTGTTTCCAGCTTAAGTCCAGGCCCTCCAGGGTGTACACAGACTTCCTCATAAGGCCTGTATGTCTCATCTTCAAATCAAGAAAAGTATAAACTAGGAAGACAAGTTATCCCTCATATATAATATACAATAATGGTAGCAGGGACACGATAACCACGTGATAATCATATTATGGATCCACAGAAATGCTGAAACTCTGTCAGGCATTATATAGTCCTTTTGTCCTTAGTGAAGTTGCTCAGTCATGTCTGACTCTTTGGGACCCCATGGACTGTAGACCACCAGGCTCCACTGTCTGGTGGATTTTCCAGGCAAGAACACAGGAGTGGGTTGCCATTTCCTTCTCCAGGAAATCTTCCTGACCCAGGGATTGAACCTGGGTCTCCCACATTGTAGGCAGACGCTTTACCGTCTGAGCCACCAGGGAAGAAGGGGATGGTAAATTCTTTGATTAGGCTCTGTTCTGATTTCTGGAAGAAATTCACTTATCTACCATTCCCAAAAGCCCCTGTTCAAGCCTCTAGGAGTTTGTTTCTTCCTTGCCATCTCTGGCCAAATCTAAAATGGATATTCATGCTATGCTCTCCTTAGGGCCTGTACAAATTTTCAGACCTGCTTCCTGCTAGTACAAGTATTGGGGCCCAAGTGTTGTTATAAAGGCTCACATTCTTAAGGGCTTCTTTGGCAATAAAATTCCTTCAGCAACTTAGGCTTCTGTGCTACTTGTTTCCATCAGTTTCATGTACCATTAACTAAACTCAAATTTTTCCTGCTTCCAGCCTGAATCATTTGCTGGGTTCTCAATCTCAGCTTCTCTTTCTCAGTTTAATGATGGCTCTTGAGATTAGCCAAAACAGCTATGCCCTTAATATAATCTCTGACATAAGGCTGTGTTGTTAATGAAACTTTTTCTCTCGAAGTTTCTCTCAGCCTCATCTATTACTGTTTAATATCTAGCATCCGTCTCTCCCAATCCCCTTTTATTCTGCTTGCAATCAAATCCTGGCTTTGCCCTCTTCCTTCTCTGGTGTCCCTATTTCTCTGCTATGGATCACTTAGAAGCAGGGGGGCATAGCTGACTATGCCATTTAAATATCAAGGGAAAATAAAGTTTAATTTTTGGCAATTGATCTTAACGTTCTTAATTGCTCTTAATATCATCTGTATTCCAGAGCAGTTAATTTTCCTAATTTGGCAGATTGTGAGTAATTCAAACAAAATTCAAAGATAAATTCAATATAAGCACACACACACTCAGCTCTGGATGAATGGCACTGAAGAACAGCCTTTTGCCAGAGTGCTCACTGAATAGAATCGTTTAAGTTTTAACACTATGAATGTAAAATATATATATTTTTTCAACCAAATAAAAGGATTTTGTTGGACTTTCTTATGGCAAAACTCTTCTATTCAAAGAGATATCTGAGTTTTCTGCCACATAGCATGTGATGGTTAGAACTATTCACAATTAAGCAAAAGACAGTTTTCCAGACTGGTTTTCTGCCTCATGAAGGGAAATATAATTTGCTTTCTCAGACATATCTATGATGGTGAAATGTTAAAAGACCTGCAAATGAATGGTTGCCACATAGTTGATGATTATGGTAAAGGAAGAAAGAGGAGAGAAAAGTAAGAGGAGGGGGCTAAGAAAAGGAAAAAGAGGAGAAGGGAAAAAGGAAAAGAAGAAGAAAGAAGAGGAGGAGATTATTTATGATCATGATGCTGACCCAACAAAGAAGTTTGTCAGCAGCTCATGATCACGATTCCCAAGTACTTCCAAAAACCCAGGTTCTGCTGTTACAAAGCAGCACACATAAGATACTGTGGATCCAATGAGAGAATACCTAACAGGATTCTCTCTCAGACTTTGTCTAATTTACCTTAAGTTTCATTCAGTTCGGTTCAGTCGCTCAGTCATGTCTGACTCCTTGCGACCCCATGAATCACAGCACGCCAGGCCTCCCTGTCCATCACCAACTCCCGGAGTTCACCCAAACTCATGTCCATCGAGTCAGTGATGCCATCCAGCCATCTCCTCCTCTGTCGTCCCCTTCTCCCCTGCCCTCGATCCCTCCCAGCATCAGGGTCTTTTCCAATGAGTCAACTCTTCGCGTGAAGTGGCCAAAGTATTGGAGTTTCAACATCAGTTCTTCCAAAGAACACCCAGGACTGATCTCCTTTAGGATGGACTGGCTGGATCTTCTTGCAGTTCAGGAGACTCTCAAGAGTCTTCTCCAACACCACAGTTCAAAAGCATCAATTCTTTAGCACTCAGCTTTCTTCACAGTCCAACTCTCACATCCATACATGACCACTGGAAAAACCATAGACTTGACTAGACAGAACTTTGTTGGCAAAGTAACATCTCTGCTTCTAAGTTTATCTGATATCTCTAAGTTTCATTAGAGTCCTGCAAAGCAAACAGTTTATACCTATTTTACAGATGAAAATGGCTCAGATGTGTGCCATTTCAGAGCACATATAGAAATGCATTTCCTAGCATAAGTGGGACTATGTAGCTAGTCCTGGCTAACAAGTTGTGAGGAGGTACAATGTCTGTTTGAGACCTTTCTGACTCTCTTTTTCCCTCTGAGTGCACAATCAGCAACATTTGAAATGTATCAGATTGGGTCCCTGGGAGGCTCCCTGCTGACCTCTGAGGGTCAGGTAGCAAGAGACCATGGAGTTATAGCACCATTGTGCAGCTCATTCTGAATGACCAGAGGTACTTAACCAAAAAAAGGTCTTCTAGCAAAAAAATATGTATGAAAAAGCACTAGATTTTCTTCTTTTATAGTAGATAAGAATCTGGACCCATTTGGTTTCAAACAAGTGGAGCAATAAACGGGGCATCACTTCCAATTGTCCCTTTAGGATTCTCAACCTTGACAGCACTTACATATAGTAAGGCTAAAATTCCACTTCATTACATATATTATTATCTATCTCTCAAATGAAAATGGAGACATCAAAATTACATTAAAAATGATTAAGAGCAGGAGCATGAGCTAATCCAATATTTGTTTCTCACCTCAAAGCTTTCTATATTTCTAGATGAGTGTATTTAAAATATTTATTCTGTATTTTTTCCACATTGTGCAATTCATACTCTAAGTTCACTACTGAATAATTTGAAGAAACCCAAATAGCTATTCATAGACTATTCACATAAAGTAGAAAAAAATGAGGTATAGTTTACATTGTTCAATGATACTGTACCAAAAAGAATGTTCTACTTGAATCAAGGATAAATATTACTTTTAATTTTTTTGCTGATAATTTCAAATGTAATTTGAAAAGATAAAATCAACATTACATATTCAGATTTAAATAAAAGTTAACACACACAATAAAACATCTTAATAGTTTTATTTTAAAATGATAATGACACACTTACTATTAACATATACAGCATCAAATGCTCTAATAAAAAGTCTAGAACCTGAATAACTTCCCTTTTTATAATATAAAAAACACATAATCAACATCAAATTATTTGTCTTGTTTGACAAGAAAGTGAAATGAAAAGCATGATGAGAACCATAAACTCTCAGTACACTGTATAGTAATAACCTGTCTTTGCTTTCTGGTATGACATTTATTCGGAGTCTGGCAAGGAAGCATGAAGATGGCAGTGGGAAAATAAGACTGGCTCTTCCTGAAACACAGGAAAACTGCTAAAATGAAGCAAAGGAAAATACTGTCTGCTACCCATATTTCCTTAAAATAAAATAATAATCATGGTAAAATAATTTCTAAATATACCATGCTTTTGTAAACCTAAAATTGAGAGGGTAAAATAAAGTCAATTAAACATCTGCAGGAAGCTGAATAACAAAAAAAACAAATAAGCAAGAATCCATATAATTATGGCATCTCATTCTGAGGTTGATTCCAACTTCTTCATTCATGACATGTGAAAGATTTCTCTTGTCCTTAAAGTTAACATTAGGCATGCCAAGTTTCCCATAAGAAAATTATTCTAATAATAGCTTTAAATATTACAGTTTTATAATTATATTCTAATAAATACATAGACTTGAGTGTACATAAACTTGCACACTAAAAACAGAAAAAATGGAGAGGTATGCTCTTAAGGGTACCCATGGATTTTTGAAATCAATTTTTCATATTTAAAATAGCATCTTACTTTTTACAGTGCTTTTGCATGAGTCAGGCAAATTACTTCCCAAGACTTATGCCCATACAAGTTGGAAGGAAATACTACAGAAAACTATGGAGCATAAAACTGTATAGCTGAAAATCAGCTAAAAGATGAAGTGTTAATTCTCTTTACAAAACATTTTATATTGAGAAAAGCCATTTAGACTTCCGTATAATTCTTTTTTATTATAGTTATTCTTTATGCCCCATTCTGGAAAAGGTTAAACCCCAATACAGAGAACTGTAAGGCTCTTATTACTTTGTCACAGTGGAATCTAGGTGGTGGCATTAAATCTTGCTAAACAGGTGAACCATTGATGAAGGTTCTGAGTCTCTCTAGTCAGACCACATTTTTGTAGTAGCAGTTATTGCTGCAATGCAATACAACCTTCAGACTGAAAAACCTTCTCCTAACAGATATATAGAACATTTTCCTTTAACTTTATATGAATAATCAAGGTTTTGCATGTGCCTATCACTGCACATGTGAAAGATGAAGGATAAAATGTTCAAAGGGTCCTGCCTAGAACTTTGTTACAAAGAAGTAACAAAAAGTAGAACCACTTGGATTCAGACCTTTAATTCCTGATATTCAACTGACATAATTCTCACTCACTCACTTATCCTTACACCCGGCAGCAAACGGAAGGCACAAATGAACTTGGCAGGGCAGTCTTTGTCTAAACTGGCACATCGAAAGATATGTGCCTGTACTGGGCCAGCTTGCGTCCCTAAAACAAATAAGTATGGGAGGAATGGCCTCAGGTGTTTTTAGGCAGACAGTAAAGCATGTGTATTGATATCAATACAAGTAGCTAGGCAGTAGAGCATCGAGAAGCATGGCAGTTTTGTGGGTAAAAGGACCCACAGCCACCAAGAATTTCATGGTTCCAAGTAGTCCTGTAATCCTCTAAACTATGAATCAGCTATGAAATGGGAGCCTGGAGAAAAGACATTCTCTTATGAAAGGTCCAGTACATCATATGATATGGTGCTCCAGATGGCTGAAAAGGACACACAAGACTGCAAATAAATCACTTCAGCTCTGCCAAAACAGCTTAAGGTGCTCTGAAAAGGAACAGTTTTTATTAAAGTCATTAAGACAGTTAAACTGGCCATTAGCAGCCTGCAGATCCCAGCAGTAATGGAGAAAAGCAGCTCTCTTTCTGGTACTCACCCCTTCAGGCCTCCATGCTGAACAATGAGTTGCCTTCTTTTAAGATTAGGAAGGTGACTCTAGTTTTCTAAAACCTGGTAAAAAGTCAGACCTAAACTATGGACCTCTGAAAAAGTAGTTTTGCTTCTCTAGGTCTAGCAATAAAAGCTCTCAGCAGTAACAACCAGCACCATGTTAAAGAGACAGGCATAGGGTCACAAATCTCCATGAAGAATCCAAGACCCACACCATAGCTATGTTCTGCTCACTCTCTCTAACAGTATAACTTGATCTTGCCAAAGTACTTCTAAATAAATATATTTAGAGCCCCAAACCCTCTTTATCAGATTGGAAACAACAATGTCTAAAGTTCAAGGTCTTTTGTTACCTGTGTTACCACCACTTAAAATTCAATTAATTTTCGTCTTGAATTCAGGCACTGACAGTATAAACTAGAGCTACACAGCTGAACACCTGGAGAAATCATAACTGATGAATTCGGTTATCTGAGTCATGTTAATGCAGCCCTAGACACCCAGATGATGTTCTGAATTGGTTCCTTTTGGTGTAATGGTCTGCCCTCATATAAGGAGAAGGTAAAAGAGATATTCCCCATATATGAGCAGATTTAAATAGTGGTAAAATAAGTTACCATACATGTGCACGCGTCCGTGCTATCACTTCAGTCATGTCTGACTCTGCAATGTTTTGCAACTCTACGGACTGCAGTCTACCATATACTTACTATATTTCAATTTTAAAATTTTAAGGATGAAAAGGAAGAAATATACTCTGATTTGAGTCTTTTTTCCCTGAATACCTTTTCTAATTGGGATATAAACATGTAGGGCTTCCCTAGTGACTCAGATGGTAAAGAATCTGCCTGCAACACAGGAGATCTGGGTTCAGTCCCTGGGTCAGGAGATCCCGTGGGAAAGGAAATGGCTACTCACTCCAGTATTCTTGCCTGGAAAATCCCATGGACAGAGAAGCCTAGCAGGCTACAGTCCACAGGGTTGCAAAGAGTCAGACACAACTGAGCAACTAAGCGTGTGTGTGTGTGTAGGAATATATGTCTTGTAGATCACATTGCAACTATATATAATTTGGTAGCACTACAAGAATCATAAAATACTTCCAAATGAAAAGCTTTGACTTTTCCTTTATCACTAGCTTTACAGAGCTGAAAAAATTTCCTCACGTTTGAATCTCAAATTTGTCTTCCTTCACAACCTGAAATTTAGGCTTCTCATTAATTGTTTAAGTCTGCAATTTGACTAATCTTGATTCATCAATAAATAAACAAAGCTCAGAGGATGCCAATTAGTGTCCATGAATAAACATGTATTTTGTACAGTATATATATAAAAAAAAAAAAAAAAAACACACACACACAGCTCAGACCTACTAACTCAGCCAAAGAGATCATTCCCTTGTTGCCTCAACATCATGCACTGTAGATCCTCAAGCAGGCTAGAATCTGACAATTTATATTATATAAACCTTCAGGAGAAGAAATTTATACTGCTGGGAAAAGCTGGCCTCAACACATAAGAGTCACAATAAAACAAAGTTTCTTCGAAAAGCACAGAGAACCAGCTATAGAAAACAGAAAGCATGTCTGTAATTATCCCAATTATTTCCAAACCAGTAATGGTCTCTTATAAAGGATAAGGTAATCCAATTACATCTAGCTTCTTCTGAGATCCATATAATTTACCATTTTAACCTAATACTTCTTTCACACATCTGTCCTCACTATTTTTATTATTCTCTGATCTTCTCTTCTGCATTTTACTTTAACCCTTACCAACACAGTGTACCCAATTTATCAAATCAACCTGACACCACAAGAGCTCATTCACATAAATATCCTGACTCACACACTCTGCCAGCCAGAGTCACCCACATACTCCACAGTCTTCAATAACAACAAAAACTTCAGACATTAGAATCAGGCTTTAGAATCTACAAAGAAATCATTTTCTCACTTCCCCTCCCCTGCTCTCCACCCTGATTCCCAGCTCTAGTCCTCTTTAAGAATGACCCAAACAACCCTGGTAACACAGTAACTGAAACTACTCTTGAAGTGGGAGGTTGAAAACACCTTGAAGAAGAGCTATAAAATGCAAGATATTTCTGAGGCTGCATTCTCCCTCCGTCCCCTTCTTGAACCATAACCCACAGAGACACTGAGTTAGCAGGGATTCTAGGTGTGTGTTTTGCAAAGTGGTTACTGTTTTGCTTATGGTGCTTCTAACAAAATAAGTCTGAACTTATGAGGCAAGATCTCACAGGTATGAGAGCCTGGGTATAAGGTGCTCAGAATGATGCCTTAGACGACTGTTAGCAGGAAGTAAGTTCGGGTGAGAAGTACAATTCCCATGGACTCAGTGTGTTCAGTCTCTCTCGTCTCATTTTAGTTTTTTATTTTTTGGCTGTGAGCTTAAGGACTGCTGCCATCCTGGGGTAACGACTTGTTGCTTGACTTAGAACAAGTGATACCAGTTTCTAGGCACAGTCCCCATGAGTCTAGCTGCACTTATAGTGGAGGTTTTCTCCAAACAACAACAACCTGGGAGTGTGCCTGAGCCGATTATGACTCAACCTGCCTAGATGTGTAGGTATCTGGAAATAGGATAAAAACATCTTATGCTTACCTCTCTGGGGTGAGAACCAGGAAAGACTTCAGCATGTGTAACATATATGATGGCTAAATCACAAACAGAAAATGAGGTTTATATCAGCAATTAATTTTACTTATCTAGAAAATAGGCATGTGACACTGGCTAATATCTGGCACTACCATTCTGGGTTAAATTCAGATTGGCTGATTTATATAATTCTATTAGAAAGTTTATTCTAATGATTAATTACCACTTCTGAGGACAGGAATAATTTTGAATATAACATATGTGTTTTTGCATTTTTTAATAATCAGTATCTTCAAGCTTCAAAATATTCAAATTCAAAACCCCATATTTTAATGTTTAGCCAAATTACAGAAAGAATAAGTTGAGTAAGAAAGTGGATAAGCACCTTTAAGAATTAAATGTAAGCCTTATGTGATTAGTGCTTACATTCTTTTTCACAAAACAGGTCACTAATTTGTTCTATACCTTCTTGTGTCTAAAGAAAAATATCCTGTATCATGTAAAAGAAATCATTTGAACACTGAATTGTTAGAAATATTTTGCTATAGAAGTATTAATAGAAGAAGCAGGTGGCCATTACAGATTAATTAGTCTCAGCTCTTTAGAAGGACCAGTGTAGCTGGCTGTGGTTTCCTAATGCATCTTACATGGCTTTTCTTCTAAATAAAAAATACAAGAGCAAAATCTCTCACTGGCTGTTGGTTTGGGAAACAAACTTTTCTTGCCAGGCAAATAAACTGCACTAGTAATTTTAAGAAATGTGGTTTGTTTTGCTTTGTTTTGTTCATATAAAATACCAAGGCAGAGTCTCAAGAAGTTCACAACCAGAATTAACTCTGTACAGCGAGAGCATCTTCCTCCACCAGTGACAGTTCCAGGGTGTTTTCATTAGTGCTTGTTTTCATCCTGAAGTTGAAGGAACCGTAGAGTTTCGCAGACTCTTTAGAGGAGGCAAACCTGTCCCGACGGTATAGCTCCCCCTTCCACATGGACATCATCAGCAAGCAGGACAGAACGACCCCCCCAAGCGTGAGCAGGCAGAGTCCGGCGATCACACAGCGGTCCAGGTGAGCCCCCAGCCTCGCGCTCTCCTTCTCCAGGCGTTCCATCTCCCGGGCCGCCACGGCGTTGGGATCCACAGTCACATCCCGTGGGACAATGTACGAGACGATCACCAGCAAGACGCCAGTGACCAAGAACAAGATGGCGCTTATGAAACCATAGTCTACTGACTTCCCGAAGAGGTGGCTTCCGAGCTGGTATCATCTCCATCTTCGGAAATCAGGGATATGGCAGACTCGTGGGACCACTCATTTGGATTTCCCCAGTCGAGGTCTCCCAGGTGATCACTCCCTTTTGCTGAAGGGGAGCGCCTGTTCCTTTGCTCCAGGTTGACATTCTCGTCCACGTAGGTAAAAGAGGTTTCTAATTCCTGGCTGCAGCAGTTGCAGACTTTCTGTTCTGCTGTGATCTGGTTGTTCCCTGAGGTGAGAGGTCCTGGTGGCAACGAGTCTGTGTGAATAGCACTGTCTTGCAGTGAGGGGGAAAGGGATGCTGGGGAAGCGCTAAGTTTAGATGCTTCCATCTCCAATGCTCTTGGCTTCGAGGTACAACGTCTCTGGCAGCAGAGAGCAGCTCTGGTGGCTGATGCATCTGCCTGGTCCCCGGGAGTCCCTCTTGAACTCCAGTCAGCAGCATCACACGGGGCTGCCTGGCTGCTCTTCTTAACAAGGTAGTGGAGCTCCATTCGAGCTAGTCAGACATCCCCCAGCAGCTTCCAGAGAGTCTGCCAATAGCAACACAGTTAGATAAGAACCCACCAGGAGCTAAGACCAGACCACCACGAGTACTGCTCCTGAGGCCCTCTTCTTTGTAGCTACAGGTTTTGACACTTCAGCCCCAATTCCCCCTAAAATAGGTAAGCGAAAGGAGAAGCTACCTAGTGGCGGGAAAGTGTGAAAAGGGCAAAACTTAGGTCAGGGTAAAAAGGAACATGGAGGAAGTGGCAGTGTCTGGGAAGAAAGCATTGCCGTCACCAAGCCAAATTTATCCAAGGATCACACATTTTGGTGACAGGATCCCTCAAACGAGAAGGCAGGTTTCCTGCACAGAGATACAAATGAGAAAAGCAGGACCTTTTTCAGCAGAGCTGCTGATTTTCTGAAGAACTTGGGGAAGCACAGACTTCTCAATAATTCAGTTAAATTATAATTGTTTACACTCTCTGTAGTTCAGAACAGATGCTAATACAGATTAGCACGTTAGCGCATCACCATGGGTGAACCAATCAATATGTCACCAGCAGTTGGGCTCTACTGGAGCTCGGTATTTTGACTGGGTGGCTCTGAAGTGGGTGAAAGATGGCTGGCTTGATTAAGCCACCCTCCTAACGGTACACGTTGTACACCCAGAGACCCTAATCACACAGCCCTGTTCATTATGATTCCATTCTCAGCTTACTGCTACAGGATGGCAGCATGTTCTAGACCCAAAAATACGTAGACACACACCTCATAGGGTGATCTCTGAAAAATACAATGAGCTAGCCCCCCACCCCCAAAACACACACAGAGTTGCCTGTTTCAGGTAAAGGTCTGCTACCCCTGCACTCCAGGTCTGAGTGAGTATGAGTTCCTCTCCCTCTGCACGCTTTGCTAACAAATGTGTACAGGACATCAACCATCTAGGAAGTTTTCACAAACCCCAGTCTAGAAATAAACTGACAATAAAATACAAATCATAAACCCACAGTCACAGTTCTGTTGAGGCCAAAAGGGGAGAAACTATTTCCAGGGTTACCTGTGGAACTTTGCCCTACCTCACCACAGTACAGCACCTTCATGGGAGAAAATTTTGCGTTGAGCAGAAAACCATTTGCCTGTCCTTTTCTGCCTCTGCTATCTTTCTGAGGAATAAAAAATTTACTTTCTACTATCAGAAAGTACAGAGGTTTCAAGTAAATTTCTCTTTTATTTTGCTTCCAAGTCCAGGATAATAACAGATTTAACTCATGTCTTAGAGGTTTATTATGCTTCACAATCCACAGCTCCAATGGCTGGTAACCTACACAGAAACACAGATAAGGTGAAGCGGAAATCCACCTGGCAACTCATTTAAAATACGAGAGGGGAAATCCACATGTTTTATGCTCTACATTAGAGTTTGTTTAAAATACATACACACACACACACACACACACACACTTCTCCTGTTATCACAGTTTCTTTGCAGCTAAAACAGGAAAACAAATAAAAAATCAGATGCAGGAAAACCACAACTGACCAGAGCTTTCCTTTAGTAAGGGCATAGATCCCCCCTACCCCCACCCTCCACTGCGGGATCCCTCAGTGAAGGAAGCAATGGTAACGGGTTTGATCGATTACTGAAATGAGAAATCTCGCAGTTCCCTCAAACCTTAGGCTCGCTGATTAACCTTTGGCACAATTAGCCCATCAAATTGGATTACTTTAGATAAAAATCGGCAGAGCTCCTTATGGGACTTCCAATTTATAACAAAGAGAGGGAGAGAGAAATATCCACCTAATTCCCTTCTTTTGCCTCTATCTCTTAAAAGAGAGACTCCGCTTGTTCCGTCGGACAAGCTGTACAGTCGATTTCCTTGGCAGCTCGGTAATCCGGGGCTTCCATTCTCAGGGGAGAATGGATAATCCCAGGGGACCAGCCAAAGGCTCTTTCCTTCAGCCTCCTCCCTCTCTCCTCTGTGGTTTCAGAGCGCGGTTAATAAAACTGCACCCGCAGAACGCGGAGACAGCACTTTCCCTCGCCCGTCCGCCAGCAATTAAGAGCATTAATATCTGCATAGGAACTAACTGACACGGGCGAGGCTGGTCTAGCGAAGGCGACCTCAGGATCCGTCCTGCGCGCGCTGTGCTGTAAGGGCGCGCCGCAAGCACCGGGCAGCGATAATGTTCCCCACGGACTCAATCAACCCATTCCGGGTGAGCTCCGCGTCCGCCGCGGTGCCCTGAGTTGGGATGCGTTCGCCAAATACCCCAAGGCTAGGCAGGGACGAGGGACGCGCTCCCCAGCTCTGCCAGGCTCTCGGGGTCTCTCGCGCGCTCCAGCGCCTCTTCCCCGTTCCACTCGCCGCCACTCACCTCCTGCCTTGGCGACCCAGTGAGCCTAGAGCACCGCGCGCTAGTCCTTGAGCTGCTCCTCGGGAAAGTACCCCGCTCACCAGCCGCAGCACTTGTAGCCTCTGCGCGCCGCCCGCTTCGTGGGGTGGGCAGCGCCTGCCGTGCCCGCGGGGCGGGGCTGGGCGGGGCTCTCCCTCTTGCTGAGCTCCCGGGAGATGTAGTCTTGGGTCGGCCGCCCTGCCTCCCTCTCTCCTCTCGATCTCTCTCTCTCTCTTGCTGAAATCACTGGCTCCTAAACTCAAATCAATGGCTTCTAAACTCAGAGTAAGGTCCCCTATTCTCCGTGTTATGAGGGAATATTTGAGTATTCTGGGCGTATAGTTACAAATGTGTGCCAGGCAGTATGCATATTTAGTTTTCTTTAAGAGAAAGTGAAGTCGCTCAGTCGTGTCCGACTCTTTGAGACCCCGTGGACTGTAGCCTGCCAGGCTCCTCCGTCCATGGGATTCTCCAGGCAAGAATACTGGAGTGGGTTGCCATTTCCTTCTCCAGGGTATCTTACCGACCCAGGAATCGAACCCGGGTCTCCCGCATTGGAGGCAGAAGCTTTAACCTCTGAGCCACCGTCATAACAAATCCTCCAAGACTTTATTAATTCTCATTTTACAAATGAAGAAAGAGGCTCAGAGGAATTAATACCTCATCTAGGGTAAAAATGACAATAAACGATCTCTAATATTGTGCTCAAAAATCTGGTTCCAAAGTCATTACCTTGCCCACAAAATCTGGAGAAATCTGAACATTGAGGGCAAGGGATTGTCCTGTTGATTTCTGCTTCCCCTGTGTCTAGCAAAGTGTCAGAATAATCAGTTCTGTTCAATCTCTCAGGCATGGACTGCGACCCCATGGACTGCAGCACACTAGGCTTCCCTGTCCATCACCAACTCCCGGAGTTTACTCAAACTCATGTCCATTCAGTTGGTGATGCCATCCAGCCATCTCATCCTCTGTCATCCTCTTCTCCTCCCGCCTTCATTCTTTCCCAGCATCAGGGTCTTTTCTAGTAAGTCAGTTCTTCTCATCAGGTAACCAGAGTATTGGAGTTTCAGCTTCAGCAGCAGTCCTTCCAATGAATATTCAGGACTGATTTCCTTTAGAATAGACTGGTTGGATCTCCTTGCTGTCCAAAGGACTCTCAAGAGTCTTCTCTAACAACACAGTTCAAAAGATCAATTTTTCGGCGCTCAGCTTTCTTTTTTTTTAATATAAATATATTTATTTTAATTGGAGGCTAATTACTTTACAGTCCAACTCTTACATCCATACATGACTACTGGAAAAACCAGAGCTTTTACTAAGTGGACTTTTGTTGGCAAAGTAATGTCTCTGCCTTTTAATATTCTGTCTAGGTTGGTCATAGCTTTCCTTCCAAGGAGCAAGCATCTTTTAATCTCATGGCTCTAGTCACCATCTGCAGTGACTGTGAAGCCCAAAAAAATAAAGTCTGTCACTGTTTCCACTGTTTCCCCATCCATTTGCCATGAAATGATTGGACCAGATGCCATGATCTTAGTTTTCTGAATGTTGAGTTTTAAGCCAACTTTTTCACTCTCCTCTTTCGCGTTCATCAAGAGGCTCTTTAGTTTTTCTTCAGTTCAGTCGCTCAGTCGTGTCCAACTCTTTGCAACCCCATGAAGCGCAGCACGCCAGGCCTCCCTGTCCATCACCAACTCCCAGAGTTCACTCAGTCTCACATCCGAGTCAGTGATGCCACCCAGCCATCTCATCCTCTGTCGACCCCTTTTCCTTCTGCCCCCAATCCCTCCCAGCATCAGAGTCTTTTCCACTGAGTCAACTCTTTGCATGAGGTGGCCAAAGTACTGGAGTTTCAGCTTTAGCATCATTCCTTCCAAAGAAATCCCAGGGCTGATCTCCTTCAGAATGGACTGGTTGGATCTCCTTGTAGTCCAAGGGACTCTCAAGAGTCTTCTCCAATACCACAGTTCAAAAGCATCAATTCTTCAGTGCTCAGCCTTCTTCACAGTCCAACTCTTACATCCACACATGACTACTGGAAAAACCATAGCCTTGACTAGACAGACCTTAGTTGGCAAAGTAATGTCTCTGCTTTTGAATATGCTATCTAGGTTGGTCATAACTTTTCTTCCAAGGAGTAAGCGTCTTTT
>SJXQ01011643.1:30612-139739 GCA_006408695.1 Aepyceros melampus
ACTCCTTTTCCTATTTGGAACCAGTCTGTTGTTCCATGTCCAGTTCTAACTGTTGCTTCCTGACCTGCATACAGATTTCTCAAGAGGCAGGTCAGGTGGTCTGGTATTCCCATCTCTTTCAGAATTTTCCACAGTTTACTGTGATCCACACAGTCAAAGGCTTTGGCATAGTCAATAAAGCAGAAATAGATGTTTTTCTGGAACTCTCTTGCTTTTTCCATGATCCAGCGGATGTTGGCAATTTGATCTCTGGTTCCTCTGCCTTTTCTAAAACCAGCTTGAACATCAGGGAGTTCACGGTTCACGTATTGCTGAAGTCTGGCTTGGAGAATTTTGAGCATTACTTTACTAGCATGTGAGATGAGTGCAACTGTGCGGTAGTTTGAGCATTCTTTGGCATTGTCTTTCTTTGGAATTGGAATGAAAACTGACCTTTCCACTGCTGAGTTTTCCAGATTTGCTGGCATATTGAGTGCAGCACTTTCACAGCATCATCTTTCAGGATTTGAAATAGCTCTACTGGAATTCCATCACCTCCACTAGCTTTGTTCGTAGTGATGCTTTCTAAGGCCCACTTGACTTCACATTCCAGGATGACTGGCTCTAGATGAATGATCACACCATCATGATTATCCGGGTTCTGAAGATCTTTTTTGTACAGTTCTTCTGTGTATTCTTGCCACCTCTTTCTACCATAAGTGAAGTGTCATCTGCATATCTGAGGTTAATGATATTTCTCCCAGCAATCTTGATTCCAGCTTGTGCTTCATCCAGCTGAGAATTTCTCATGTACTCTGCATGTAAGTTAAATAAGCAAAGTGACAATATACAGCCTTGACATACTCCTTTCATAATTTGGACCAGTCCATTGTTCCATGTCCCGTTCTAACTGTTGCTTCTTGACCAGCATACAGATTTCTCAGGAGGCAGGTCAGATGGTCTGGTATTCCCACCTCTTTAAGAATTTTCAGTTTGTTGTGATCCACACAGTTAAAAGCTTTGGCGTAGTTAATAAAGCAAAAGTAGATGTTTTTTTTGGAATTCTCTTGCTTTTTTGATGATCCAGTTGATGTTAGTAACTTGACCTCTGGTTCCTCTGCCTTTTCTAAATCCAACTTGTACTTCTGGAAGTTCAGGATTCATGTACTGTTGAAGCCTGACTTGGAGAATTTTGAGCATTACTTTGCTAGCATGTGAGATGAGTGCAAGGTGCAGTAGTTTGAACATTCTTTTGCATTGCCTTTCTTTGGGAATGGAATAAAAACTGAATTTTTCCAGTCGATAATAATGACCCAAAATAACAATAATTAACATACAAAACACTTACTATTGTCAGGCTATCTTCTAAACACTCCTGATATAACTCAGTTAATGGTCACAGTTAATCTTTAAAATTCTGTAAAAATCCTCTTTTGCAAGAGTGGATTTTTACAAAAGACAAAACTGAATTACAAAGAAGTTTAGTAATTTGCTCAAAGTCATACAGCTAATCCTTAAGGAGATGGCACAACTCCAAAAGAGCCTAAGCATTATGCAAATTGGATGAATGGGAAAAAAACAAACAAATAAACAAACAGAAGCCTGGAAGACAAAGGATTAGGAATAAAGGAAATCCAGAGATTAAAGCTACTGAGATGTGGTTCCCAAGACAGGACAAAGTAACTTCTTTTAGTCACTAACCTCTTTCTTACCAGAGCTGACTGCAGTAGCCAATAGCCAAATAGAATAACTGGTTTGTGGATTGTCTCTAAATTTTCAGCATCTCCTTTGGGGTGACTCTAGGGTTATTGATTGTTTAATCTAAGGGCAGCAAGAGAAGTGTTATATTATAATATGACATTTTGCTGCTTGTGAGTAGCTCACATGAATTTTGTGGTTGCTTTCAAGTAATAGATCAGTCTCCTATTAATGATGACTTAGTTGGTTTTCCTTTAGTGTAGTGTAGCGTGTGTGCTCAGTCATTCCAACCCTATGAACTGTAGCCCATCAGGCTCCTCTGTCCATGAAATTTTCCAGGCAAGAATACTGGAGTGGGTTACGATTTCCTGCCCTGCGGGATCTTCCCAATCCAAGGATCAAACCCACATCTTTTATGTCTCCTGTTGGGAGGCAGATTCTTTACCACTGAGCCACCTGAGAATGGCTTAGGTTTCCTTTATATTGATAGAATTCATAGTTTTATAGTTCCAGGGATGTCATAACACAGCTGCTTTTAAATCTTTTCTCACCAGACTCTCTTTTAGCTAGTTAAGCCCATTTATTGTTAAACATGATGTATCTATTATGGCTTCTTCTCCTTTGCTCACTAATTACACTGTTCTCCAATTGGGGAAGGCAATGGCACCCCACTCCAGTACTCTTGCCTGGAAAATCCCATGGACCGAGGAGCTTGGTGGGCTGCAGTCCATGGGGTCGCTAAGAGTCAGACACAACTGAGCGACTTCACTTTCACTTTTCACTTTCATGCATTGGAGAAGGAAGTGGCAACCCACTCCAGTGTTCTTGCCTGGAGAATCCCAGGGATGGGGGAGCCTGGTGGGCTGCCGTCAATGGGGTCGCACAGAGTCAGACACGACTGAAGCGACTAAGCAGCAGCAGCAGCAGCAGCCAGTGAGAATATCCTTTTTTCATTCCCCTATTTCCTCCACCTTTCAAAGATTAGCTCATCAAGCCACATTTGCTGGGGTACATTCTTAGTATTAATACTGTATATTTGAAAGGGAGCCCAAAGACACCATATGTTGTCCAGAAGCGAGCAATGGAGAAGTTGAAGAAACTTGAACTCATGTTGGATGAGACACTGAAGGAACTTGGGATATTTAGCCAGAGGAGGAGACTTAGAGGAATCAAAAACTAGCTTTAAATAATTAGATGTTTGTGAATAAGAATTCTATATCATGGTTAAAAGGGGGGAAAGCAGAACCAATGACAGTAAAAGCATTTATTAGTCCTAATGGGTTATCTTTAATTGTTACATCAGCGCTGTAAGGGAGTTATTATTATCATACCCATTTACATGTAGAAATTGAGGATTGAAAATGTTTCTTTTCAAAGATATTAGAAGGAATACATAACTGGTAGAGCCAAGATTCTAACCTGAGTCTATCTGATTCCAGAACTTGGATCTCTTCACCACTATGCTATAGTGAGCAGTACTTCACAGTCATTGTCACTGCAGAGCATCAGGAAGGTGACAATATTTATTGCCCTGGGATAAACACAGGGGGTTTCTCATGGCCATCATGCCGGTGTGTGGCTACCTGAGCCCCTGCAAGACAGGTAGGGCTGCCACGAGAAGAGATAAACCAGCACATCTCCAGTCCACTGGGGCACCTGAGAATGATGGACACAGGGCTTAGGGAGCTCTGGGTAGCACTCTCAGACTTAATAAGGAGGTGAATTTGGGGCTGAGCATAAAGAAGAACATTCTCTTTAAGTTCTTGAAAACAGGGTGTCTCATGAAAGTGCATTTTATTATTACTAGAGAGGATAAAAAAAGCAAAACCATTTATTAGTGATGTGGTAGAAGGGATTTATCTTGTGGGATTAGAGGAACTCTACAGTTTCCTTGCTGAAATGATTCTAGTTACATCTCACTAATGGAGCCATTTTTCTCCAAGCCAGCTCCCAAAGATTCCACCTCCTATGAACTATACTAGGACTTGTCAGCACTAATAATTTTTATATTTATCAGCCACTACTCTGACATTTCTAGTATGTCTAGGTAACTACTGTGTATCGTTTAACTTGTCACTTAGGTGCCCAAACCTCTAATATCAACTGTAAGTTCCTTAAGGTCAGTATCCATATATTAAATGTCTTATTATCTCCTACAGAAAGTAAAATATTTCTGTTGAATACAGTGATGGAAAAATGCCAAGACTGAACTGAGACTGGAGATGATTATCTCTTCACATTATTCTCTCTCATTTCCTATTTCTGAATATAGTACACTTGACTGTCTACATATTCTTGAGCATTAAAATAAAATCAACTCTATGCCAACACGCTACAAAATCTCCTACAAAATTCTTCAGAAAAAGAGTAAATGTGGATTTAGCTCCTGGAAATAAAAGCTCTGCAAAAAATACCACTTGCAGGAATAACTTCAACACTCTTTCCTATAAGTCCATGTCTACACTTTCATCAAAAATCTCACCCCAGACCCTTTCTCAAGAGCCTTTCTTGTTCATAACCCCCCATTCTTATTGCTGTTCTAATTGGCATTCTGGTATAATATACACAATGGTATAATATACTTCCTTTTATCCTGTATCTTACAAATAGAGAAGTATTTCATGTATATTTTATACAGCTTTCTATGTGTCTCTCTTCCCAGATAAAAGTTAAGCCCTTTGAGAACCAATATTTTCATCATATAAATTTGAAGCCATACATGGACATGAAACAACAAAAATACATGGTCAACAATGGTTCTTCACTAGATGCTAGATGCACACACAATGATTCACACTGATAAAAAGATGATGATAAAGTCTAAGTACAATTTTGATCCTACATAATTTTTAATGTAGTTCTTATTTTCCTGTTTACTTATACCCCATGAGGTATAGGAGGTATAATCATGATTACATCAAGTAGAAAAGTAATTTCTGAGAAGTAAATGTACCATGTGAGTCAAGGGTAATGCAGAGACTTTTAACAAAAATGTCTCTTGTAATGATAACTGAGGATACTTTCCAGTTTTCTGTCTTTGGCATTAATAATAAGGACTGTTGTAAACAAATATTCTTAGTGGATTTAGAGTTATCAGGAGAGGCTAGGCTGTTGGGAGGTAAGAAAGACATTGGCTGGATAGAGGCTCAGTCATTTAATGAGACTAGTACAAGAAATATTATTTACTTCATATCTACTTCTGAATGATGAAGAAAATAATAAAAATGGTCAAATTTTAAAGTAGTGAAGATCTCATTTACTAAAAAATTCTAGGAACAACATAAAAGTAATATTAAATTTTAAATTTAAAAATTTAAATTTTTTCTTTAAATAAAAAATAAAAATGCTTTAGTGGCCAAGATACCTTGTTATTTAAATGAATAAAGTAGATGGATACAGACACTAGGGGTGAGGGAAGACTGTAGCCAAATTGAGAGCAAGTGCTTTTCCTAAGGATACAGCATTCCCTGTTTATCTTTACCTGATGTTTGTCTTGAGTGAATTCAGACATCAATATAAATCAGATATCCCACTTTTTATTTAAAAATTCAGTCTTTAAAATTTAAATGGAAACATTTTAAAATCTGTATAGGTCAAAGAAAACATAGCTATAGGAAACTTTCTTTCTGATAATAGCAGATAAGGTGATTGAGACCCACCCACTGCTGGGGATAATTAGAGAATGGGGACAAAATGTCACTTAACAAGTGAGAGAAAAATTACTGTGCTAGAGTCCAGAAAATAAGAGAGGCTCATGAAGGCAAGTCAGGCACTTGGAGCTTTGTTTTACTTAAGGATGTTAAGTGATTCCAGGAGAAAAAGTTGAGAGGCTAAGAAGCTAAGAGTGGAGACTGGGTTCCTGAGCCTACCAAGGGAAGGATCATAGTGAATCCACTCTGTTCCTTAAACTTTGGGTTAAAATCCTATAAAGTTCTATCCTAGCAGTGTGAAGCCATTAGACAGTCCTTCACAGGGAGTGCCTCTCGCTTTGTTAAGAGTTCAGTCTTTAAACTTTAACCAAGGTGGCTTCAGAGTGCTAGAATACCAGGTACTTGGCATCAGAAGCAATCTCTGAAAAGGCGGAGGGGGGAGGGGGGATATAGCATCACCTCAAACCAGTTTTATAATTTTGCAAATGTATTAACTCACAATAAAAAATTAATGAAAAAAGCCAATTTCTAAAGATCACATCCTGTATAATTCTCTCCGCACGCCCCCCACCTCACCCCAAATATAAAAAGATGGAAAAGAGATTGGTGGTTTCCATGGGTAGGGATTACACGGGTTATAGGGGTGCATGGAACCATAACTTTAAGGGAGAGCATGGGGGAGATCTTTGTGGGGATGGAATAGTTCTGTATCTTGATAGGGATAGTGGCTATATGAATCTATGGTTTACCAGTTTACCAACCTGGGTTGATATTACATACAGTTACACAAAATGTAACCAGTGCGGGGAACTGAGTGAGAGGTACACACGATTTTTCCGTAATATCTTTGCAGTGTTCCAAGAATCTATAATTATTTTAGAATATACAATATAAAGTCTTTTAATATTTTTTATATTTCATATACTTTAAAATATAAAAATAAAGCAAACAAAAAGCCCAAGTACATCAAAAGATTAGATCACAAGTATGAAACAAATAGAAACATAAAACAATAGAAAAAGACCAATGGGAGACTTCAGATATTAGAAAATTTTAAATAACTCTATTTACTCTGGGCTTCCCTAGTGGCTCAGTGGTAAAGAATCCGCCTGCAACGCAGGAGATGCAGGTTCAACCCCTGGATGGGAAAGATCCCACAGAGAAGGAAATGGCAACCCATGCCAGTATTCTTACCTGGGAAATCCCATGGACAGAGGGGCCTGGCGGGCTACAGTCCATGGGGTCACAAAAGAGATGACTTAGCAACTCAACAACGTATTGACTGTGCTCAATGAAATGAGACAAAATTTAGAATTTTATCAGGTAACTGGGAACAAAAATGAAAATGATCATGATCAAAATTAAGAACTCAGGGAAAGATTAAGAGATTGGATTCAGTGAAGAGAGTTAGTAAACTGGAGATAGATCAGAATAAAACATCTTAAGAATAAGGCACAAAGAAACAAAGGATGAAAAAGACAAAAATGAGTGTAAAAAGATATAGAGAATAAACCATCAAGTTTCAATCAGAGATCCATGTGCCCAAAGAGTTTTTCTTTTTCCTTTTTTGGGAAGGGAGGAAAAGGAAGCTTTTTCTAGCTTCTATGTATAAGCAGACAAATCCCTCCCCAACCTGTTTCTCATCTCTGAGACAGACTTTGAAGTTTGTATGCAAAAATTTGACTTGGCTTTCATTGTGTTGCCCAGGGGTAAAAAGTGGAGTGTTGGGAACCAAATGATCATTATTTTTGAATCATAGTAATATGCCTCTGATTCAAATACCATGCACACATTTTGGATAAGTGAATATTTTAAAAACCCAAAAGTTAGAATGAAGAAAAGAAGCTAGCCACTAAAAAATGCTAATATGTAACTGTGCAAGTCCATTTCTATTGTTAGCTAAAGAGGCAAAATTATACCAGAGTATTTTGCGATACTGGTGAAATAATGTGAAAAGCAAGGATATGATTACCATAAATTTCAAGATAGAGGCTACATATTCAAAGGAGGGAGAAATAGTGATTTGGAGAAAGCAAAAGGACAGGCTTTGGGGCTCCACACTTTTCTACTTCTTGACCTAAATATGCTTATATGAGCATTCGTCTTGAGTTAAATATTGAAGGTGACTCTATCTCATGCACAGTTCTGTATGTAGTAGTTCATAATAAAAGATCAGTTTACTTTTGGAGAGAATTCAACTTTCAAGTACCTGATTTGAATCTCTAAGAGTTTTTATTATAATCTAAGAATTTTATTCTCTCATCTTAAGAAGAACTAGAAAAGGCTTTTCTCTGGCTTGGAATCACCAAGCATCTTGCTGTGTATGGAGGGTGGGAGAGCATACGGTCGTACAGTCCCTCAAACACCAAGTCACCACGCTCCCCTTTGTCATTTTTTCAAGAAGTGTTCAACTGACTTCAACTTTCTCCCTGTCCTTTCACTTCTCTTTTTCAAGATATGATCCAGCTAATGGGTCTATTACTGCACCAAAGTTTCTTGCTGAAATCATTAATAATATTCAAAAATTCAGCCACTCACTCAACAAGTATTAATTAAATGTCAAAGGATTCTATGGTAAGTGCCAGATGTACAACTGTGAACTGAATGGATACATCCTAACTTTGGGGGAATTTACAATCTGATGGGGGATATGCCAATTTA
Source organism: Aepyceros melampus (assembly GCA_006408695.1). Taxonomy (NCBI): domain Eukaryota; kingdom Metazoa; phylum Chordata; class Mammalia; order Artiodactyla; family Bovidae; genus Aepyceros; species Aepyceros melampus. Next base: position 38,601 of record SJXQ01011643.1, read on the forward strand.
ATAGGCAAGTATAATGCCAATTCATCAGTGCTGTGATAAAGGAATAGATGGTAGGGTGGGACCATAAAGGAAGAGGACTTAATTCAGAATTTACAGGTCAAAGTAGACTTTTCGATGATAGAATATCCGAGTGAAATAAATATAGAAAGAAGTTAGTCCTTTGAAGAATGAGGTAGCATGATGAACAGTGGGAGGCAATTCAGAAGTTAAATTACTGGAGTTGAAAAAAGTTCAGTATGTCTATAGTGTGAAATGTGAGGGAAAATATGTCAGTAACAATATTCGAAGTGTCCTAGAGGACAGATCATCTTTGGACTTATAATTAAGGATAAGGTGTGTGGGCTTAATTTTAAAAACAAAATGTCAGTGATGATTTTAAGCAGGATAATAAGATCATACTTGAATTTTTAAAAGACCATGCTGGGGAATAGATTGAAAAGGAACTAGTTTAGTGTAATCAAATAGCATATAAAAACCATTTTCAAGCTAGAGATAATGACAGTGAAATTTAGATATAATGATACAGACAAGTTACAGGAAAAAAATACATATCATGCAGACATTAATCAGAAGGAAGCTGAAGTGGCCATATTAAAGTGGGCTTCAGGATGACAAATATTACCAGCGATAAAGGGAAATAAAAATGATAAAAAGGTCATTCATCAGCAAGATACACCAATCAAAGCTATGAATGTGCCCCTCAACATCTCTGTGGGGCCACATTTCTGGCTCTGGTAAATAGAACGTGTATGGAAATGATGTGTGTTAACTTCCAGTGTAAGACAGTTAAGGATCTGATGTTTCTGTTTCATGCCATGTGCTATCCAGATGATGCTAAAATGACCTTGAAGCCACAATGTGAAAGCAGTCTGGGATGCTGAATCACAACTTAGAAGAGTCTGATCCGTATCAGACTCAGATGTGAGCACAAAACAAGCTTCTATTGTGGTGGTGAGGTTTTGAACTTGTTTAGCACAACAGTTAGCTTTCTTTCCTTAATTGCAGCCCCTCCTGAGCCAAAAAGGAGCTCAGATGGGGGACAGAAGGAATCTGGTTATCTACCAATGGATAGTGGTTTAAGCAATTGTTGTATTTTGCTTTCCTTTAACATTAAAGAGAGTAAAGACTTTAGATTTATTATTACAGCTAATCTTTTGTGTAATATTATTAATACTTACACTAAGTTATATTCTATTTGAATTTTCCTCATTTATCCTCACAGCCTCCTAAAATATTTGAAAGGCATAATAACACTTTACAGCTATATCTCATACTTTGAATATACAGCATATGAATAATAAAAGTGGGATTCTTATAAATGCATTAATATATGCCTCTAAAATTGTATGCATGCATGTGAGCTAAGTTGCTTCAGTCGTGTCTGACTCTTTGAGACCTACAGACTGTAGCCCACCAGGCTTCTCTGTCCATGGGATTTTCCAGGCAAGAATACTGGAGTGGGTTGCCATGCCCTCCTCCAGTGGATCTTCCTGACCCAGGGATTGAACCTGCGTCTCCTGTGGCTCCTGCATTGCGGGTAGATTCTTTACCGCTGAGCCACTGGGGAAGCCCATATATTTCCAAATATATATATATATATTTATATACATATATATGGAGAAGGCAATGGCAACCCACTCCAGTATATATATATATAATTAGTGTCATGGGATATAACTAAATATTTCTGAAGAATATTCCATTCTAAAACTTCAGCATATTTCATTATTATAATACTTCTGAGACTTTTAATTTGCTAAGGTATAATTTGAGGCTCTAAGGGTAAACCCTGTTTTTAAAATTTTCCCAACCTTGTAAGATTATGAATCTTTAATTTGCCACAAATCATCTTATAGAACTAGTGTTATATAATAAACTTTGGGATATGCTGCTATAAAGAAATTACTATTTTATTCTCAACACTTGGATCAGAATATTTCATATTTTGATTTGTGTTTTTCATGACACTTTGTGATCCAATTCTGCTATACTACTGTTGGAGACCCTAGATTAATAAATGTTTTAGGTGGTGGCTGTACTTCATTAACTTTTTTAAATGTCCTTAAACTTTTATGGGATGTGATGTGACATTTTGATGCCTCATCATTATTATTAGCATCAGTTTTCTGACTCTGTGCTTGGTTGTTCTTCCTATCTCTCCTTCCTCAGTGTAGACTCATTGTCTCTTGTCTAGACTACTGCAACTATTTGATAGGTAGTACCTTACCTATAATCTTGAGCCTGTAATTCATGCTTAACGCTGCTTGTGAATTGATCTTGATGAAAGAAAAAAGTCTGATTATGGCAATCCTCTTCTTAAACCTTAAACTTTATCTCCATTGTCTAAATTGTCTTGTTTAGCACTTAATCACTTCTCTTAAATGAAAAATCTTACCTTTTTTTAATTCTGAGAAATTTAACTCTCATACATTTAGATATTGCTTTCTTTTCATCGGGGTTCCCTGATAGCTCACACTAAGCTCTTAGAGGCTGTAGCTTCTAGATCTGTTCTCCTTGTTCTTAACCTTTATTTCTTTATTCCCACCTTTTTGTCTTCTTGTATTGCATTCTAAAGTGATTCTTAGATTCAGTCTTCTGTACGCTATACAGTGGTTATTATGTGTTCTCTGGGGTTGGTGTGGTTTTAAGTGAGTTTTATGAAAGTACTGCAGTTTTAACTTTTTATTTAAAATAAAGATTGTAATAGTATTGCTTATTTGACTGTTGTAAGGAAGAAGTAAATAGAATGTATACACAGCACTTAGAAGTGCTTGACATTTAAGTGATCCAGTAAGTGTCACTATGCTATTTTTTTAACTTTTAATTAGCTTTTCAGCTGCTTCCATTATACTGTGCAGTTCATCTATTAATTGTTTAATTTCAACAATTATATTTTTCACTTCCTGGCCATTTTGTTTCTTTCTTATTTGTAATTGTCTATGCTATTTCTTATTTTCTAAATGTAATATCCTCCCATAAATTTCCATGGATGTTAATTATAGAATATATTCAAATTTATAACTATATCAATTTTGATTATTCTTTGAACTATTTATTGGGTATAAGGTCTTCGATTTTGTCTCTCTTTCTCAGAATATCTTTCCTCAGATCTTTGGTCATTTTTTTTTTTATTATGCCCTTCTTCATGGTGGAGATTTCGTGCTGAATTTATTCCTCCATCTGTTTGGATAGCTTCTGTTTAGTGGTCTTATATTTCTTCCATCACACCCTATCTGCTTTTCATATTTTTGAAGTTTCTCTTGACTTCTGTTCCACTGACAGTCTTATACATATTTGAAAGCTTGTTTCAGAGAAAGTTTTCTTATGACTTGGTCTTTGCCTAACTCCTGTTCCTAATCTCCCACCATATGCTCCAGCCTCAAAAACTATATGTAGTTCACTGATATTCCCCCTTGAACCCACAGTGTTCCTTTTCAAATCTGCCTCCCCTACTTAGATCAACTGGTTCTGAATTTCATTCCCTGCATGTCACTATAGGTCAACTCTTCCAGAACATGGTTTCTCTATAAACTTCTTTAATAACTCTTCACTACCCTGGACTGAATTGATCACTACTTTCTTTATATTTCAGCCTAACTGATCTTTTACACTCCTATTGGAGCATCAGTAATATATCATTACCTATATTTGTTTATAAGTGTGAAAGGTAGAACATTAGTCATCATTTTTAGCTCTTGATCTCCGATCTCCACTTCCCTTCGAAAGACAGCAAATGTCAAGGAATGTCTTTCGACTCGCTGAGCTGTGTGATACATGAAGGTGCAAACTGGGGAGCTGAGAAAGATAGAAGTAGTACTATTTAAGGAAAAAGGTGGTGGAGGAAAATCCCAGAGTGGGAGGGAGGCTGAAGTCAGACACTGAGAGGCTGCAAGAGAGGGATTTTGAAGGAGGAGGGAGAAGGGAAATTTAAAAAAACAGCAACAACAACAGTGTAAGATTAGGGAAGATTCTTCATGAGTAGAATGGCAAGAGGGGAAAAAATGGGGGTGACATTCTGTGCAAAATAATTTTTGAGTCCCCAAATTCTTGAGTCTGATATTTTCAAAAGTCAAGTGATCTGTTTGTTTTGGTTCTGGTTTGATCTGGGTTTTTCTTTATATAATTTAAAAAGCTAAAACTTTGCACATATATTTGTATACAATCTTATGTGTATTGCTGCACACGGGCTTTCTGCACGGGTCTTCATTGCTGCACACGGGCTTTCTCCAGCTGCAGCAAGCAAGGGCTGCTTATTCTTCTTAGTGGTGCACAGGGTTCTCATTGAGGTGGCTTCTCTTGTTGCGGAGCATGTGCTCTAGGCATGTGGGCTTCAGTAGTTGCAGCACGCGGGCTCAGTAATTGCAGCTCGTGGGCTCTAGAACTCAGACCCAGTTGTTGTGGCACACGGTCTTAGTTGCTCCACGGCATGCGGAATCTTCCCAGACCAGGAATCAAATTCAGGTCCCTGCACTGGCAGGCGGATTGCTATCCACCGTATCACTAGGGAAGTTCATTTATAATATATTTTGTAAAATCCCCAGTAGGACCTGCAGCAGCAGCCTGTCATCAAGCACATTAATATATTTTTCAGTAAAGAAGATATTCACACTAGTTTGGATAAAGAAAGAGTGTAAGTAGCCTTTCAATAAATTTAGATTTGTTTTTGCTGCCAAATGGATTTACTGAAAATTAATACAAATGCATTTGTTTTTAAGAGTTTATTGGATTGCAAAATCACGACTAAACAACTGTGGCCCTACATAAACCCTTGCTGTGCCCTCCCCACCAGATCCTTCTGGTCCAGACTAGGCTCACTCATGTGTCTGTGGTCAGTGCTGGGTCACTGATCGGTCTGGGATGGCCTGAGCTAGAATGACTGCTTGTCTCTGTGTGGACTTCCAGCCTTCAGCCAACCAGATTGGGCTAGTTCACAGGGTGGCAGCAGGGTTCTAAGAGTGAGTGGAAGTACAGTAAGCCTTTTGGGAAGCAGGCATAGCACAGGATCATTTCCACGGCGTTATTGTGTTAAATGAAATCACCAGCTTAGCACCGATTTATGAAATAGAAGAATAGACTTTCTCTTGCTGCAAGAACCTACAAAGTCATATTACTTGGCAAGTAGAATTATTTGACCAATTTTGTAATCAGGATACCATAATAATAAAATGCTGAGTCTGAGCATGAAGTGGGAGTGGGTGGAAAACTGATGCCATCCAGATCGTCCCTGGCTGCCTTACCAATGCCAGTTTCCCATTTTATCATTCTGTTTTTTTACACCACTTGAACCTTCCTCTAAGTAACTGTCTTTCTCTTTTGCTTGGTAGCTTTGTGGTTTGGGGGACACCACCTCTACCCTCTGCTCAAGGGCACAAATCAATAAGATTTATCGCATTCTTTCAGGGGATAGCAATTAGTTAAGGAAAAGGAAGCCAGAAACATGGACTCCTTTAGCCACACTTGACTCAGAAATATTCCAATCAAGGTAAGTGTATAATTTTCATGGTGGTTGAAAATGGAGGAAGCACAGAGGCCTTGCTTCTGTTTAGAACCACCAGATAAGTTAGCCTGAGGATAAATCAGTATATGGGAGAAGGCACGAGGCGGAAGCGGCACAAAGAAACAGAATAAAAGCCAAGGCTCGACTGGGCTGACTTTTCTCCTAACTGTGAGCTCCTTGATAGCAAGTCAACTAAAGGCCAGCTTGAGTTGGGTTCTCTGATACCAGTGAAAGATTTTGAATATGACGTATTTTCATACATTTTCCTATCTCCTTAGACTCCTTGAAGTAGGTACCAGGTTTAATTAATTCCAGACTCCCCAGGTGGAGGATAGTGTCTATCTCATCATAAGTCTGAAATAAGTGTTTGGTCAAGGACCCTAAATAATCTGAAGTCTGCTATAACATAGTTCTCAGTTTTGGATAGAATAGAAACCGTATCTATAAATAAGAAAACAATAGACAGTAAGTAGACTCCAACTTATAGGGCTCAGTTCAAATTTATAAATGAATGTGTAAATAAATTGGTAAGTGAAGAATTTAAACCTGAAATCTATCATTTCATATAATTCTCCTATTTTGCTACCATGATAGCTAAAATGAATAGGTACAAATAAATGCTTTTGGTTAAACAACATCTGAACATTGAAACATAGAAAATAAAAGGCTCTAATCAAAAAAGAAAGAAATGCTCCAGAAAAAAAAAAAAAAGCCCAATCCAATCTTTTTTTTTTTTAATGGATATTGGGTTTCAAATAAAAATAAGAAAAGGAAAGGAAAATAAGCAACAGAAGAATTGAAGTATAAGTTCATAGTCAAATGTCAGGAACACAGCACTTCTACAAACAGCATCCTTATTTTGCAAAATGTATAAGCAAGATAAGCCTGATTCACTAGTCCTTATTAGCATTTTGATTTTTGTGTTACAAGGAAAAGGGAATTTGGTAATCTGGCAATGGTTGTAGCAGAAATTAACTAAAATAGATGCTTTGCTAAAATGAGAACCAAAAGCAATGTGAAATGTTATTTCTGTGAGACAGAGACAGAGCTCTTATTGGTAAGAATTCTATTTTTTTATATCTTAATGAGAATTAGAATGTAATGCATGTCTCAGCCTGCAAGATAAAATTCATCCTTTTAAAAGTCAAGACAAAAATAAAAAACTGTAGCCCACCAGGCTCCTCTATCCGTGGGATTTTCCAGGCAAGAATGCTGGAGTGGGTTGTAGTGCCCTCCTCCAGTGGATCTTCCCAACCCAGGAACTGAACCCCCATTTCTTGGGTCTCCTGCTTTGGTAGGCAGACTCTACCACTGAGCCACCTAGGAAGCCCCTCAAAATCAAGACAAAGTAAGTTTAAGTAGCAATAGAAACCAAGGCTAAATATTGGGGAAAAAAACACCATAATGAACTGTAAAATATGTAATGAAAGAATCTGTCACTGCAAAATCAATGTCACTGCCACATCTGCTGAGTTATGACACATGTCTATCAAAAATACTTTAGAAATAATTAAGTGGATCATTACTGTATTACTCTATCTCCCCGTCACTGTGTAGGCAGACTAAGTAACTCATTACCAAATTCTCTTAACTCAGCAGAGTCTTCGTTGCTATTTTTGTACATTTCTTAAAGTCTTATATATTCCTTATAGTCATGTCAGATGAGACTATGGCACGTATTTCTTCAAGATTTATTATTAGGATGGTAAAAATAGATGCTATCTTAGAATAATACCAAGGAAAATGAAATTGCACATTTCAAATACACAAGGCAACTTAATTTGTCCACCCTTTACCTAGCTATGTCGGAGAAGGCAATGGCAATCCACTCCAGTACTCTTGCCTGGAAAATCCCATGGACGGAGGAGCCTGATAGGCTGCAGTCCATGGGGTCGCTAAGAGTCGGGCACAACTGAGCGACTTCACTTTCACTTTTCACTTTCAAGCACTGGAGAAGGAAATGGCAACCCACTCCAGTGTTCTTGCCTGGAGAATCCCAGGGACAGAGGCTAGGTATGTGCTTCCCTTGTGCTCAGCTGGTAAAGAATTCGCCTGCAATGTGGGAGACCTGCGTTTGATCCCTGGGTTGGGAAGATCCCCTGAAGAAGGGAAAGGCTACCCACTCCAGTATTCTAGCCTAGAGAATTCCATGGCCTGTATAGTCCACAGGGTCACAAAGAGTCAGACACAACTGAGTGACTTTCACTTTACCTAGCTATACTTGGTAATTATTTTTTATTATGTTGCAGTCTGCACATCACATTTATTGCTCCACACATTAAGTGAAATTTATTGAGCACACACTCTGGTCAGGCACTATGCTAGATGCTAGGAGTTAGAGACGAGAGACATATTATTAACATCTCTACTTGCAAAAGCTTCCCAGTGCAATACATGCCAGCTTGTAGAAGGGACACTTCCCTATCTTATCAATCTTTCTAAAAATGCCAGAGAAGTCCCAGTGGTTTATTCTATAAGCAGTTGTTCCTGTGTATTAAATGTCTTACTGCCCATTTACCTCCTCCTAAGACGACTTCACTTTCACTTTTCACTTTCATGCATTGGAGAAGGAAATGGCAACCCACTCCAGTGTTCTTGCCTGGAGAATCCCAGGGACGGGGGAGCCTGGTGGGCTGCCATCTCTGGGGTCGCACAGAGTCAGACACGACTGAAGTGACTTAGCAGCAGCAGCATTAGCAAGATGTTTTAAACATTTCCCAACTTAACCAGTTGCTCAACTGAATCACTTTGGATACCTGGTATTCTGAGTAGAATGTGCTGATGATCTTTCATAAACTGAAGAGTTCCTTTTTCTACTGCCTTCTCTCAACAACAGTAAAGATCAAAATTCTCTTGAGGGAAAGATACAGAGAAACTACCTTAAAATTATCAGAGAATCAAGCATTCATTTGATCCTCAAGCTAAACCAAAAGGGAAATGGTTGGTACATTTTGTCATAGTAATTATACTGAAGTAAAAGACTCCAAAGTATTCTCATTCCATCTAGCTGTGAATTAATAGTTTAAAAAAAAAACACACCTTTAAAGGCCTTTACCCTCATAAATATTTTAAATTTTATGACCAGATATGCTATTTCTTTTTAAATTGAACTCTGAGAATCCAATCACTGGAGTGAGTTAGCACTTCTGACAATCTTAAGGGATTTCCTGCTACACCAAAGAAGCTGACTTCAATGGTTTGATTATTGGAAGGAGACAGAAGTTGATTTCAAATTAATGCATATTTTCAGATGTTTGTATAAGTGTGGAAAATAGTATTTTTAAAAGAATATTACTTTTAAGAGATAAGATGATTTATATTTTGAAACTCATGATCCAGAAATGTGTGAGTGTCATAGTTATGTATCTCACACCTTAAATTTGTTCTTTCTGTCTTTGAATATTAATTTGCACTGCCCCCTCTCAAGTAACTAAGGTGTTGAGGCACTTCAGTCTTGCCTCATTGCTCCCATAATCCTCTTCATATATCTCTGCAATCATATTTACCACACATCTGTCAGTTTCAGTTCCCATCTTTGCCAACAAAACGAAAATTCCTGTAGAGCAGGGAATATAGTTTATTTATTTCAGTATCCCCAGTGCCAAGCAGAGTTGGGAACCAGAAGTCAAAGCATATTGGATAAGAAAGGGGGAGAGAGTATGGGGGTGGAAAGAAGGGAGGAATGAAAATAAGGAAATATGGAGGAGAAAAATATGACAATCAACAAGTGGAAAAGTATTTAATAATCGGGTAGTAGGTGGTTAGAAACTCTCTGTTGTAACATATACTTGACAAAAGCATCATGTTTGTTAAAAGCTTAAGGTAGAAGAGGTTGTCAAAAAGAAATAAATATTAAGGTAGAAAATGACTATGATGGGGCTAACCTCTTTAAAGCACAGGGACTCAAAATAACTATTTACTCTGAAATCTCAAAAATGCCACAAATATAACAATATAAACTTGGCCTATAACAACCTGACCTCAACCTTTTTACTTCTTGTGGCTTTTAAGACAAATAGTCACAAGTTTTTTGACCTGACTTAGAATAATAACATTTTTTTCTGATAGCAAGTTTAAAGAATTTTGCCTTAATTTTTTGAAGAAACTGAATCTAAATAGTTTGAATTAGTGAAGGAGAATAGCTTAATATGGGAGAATATTAGTCACATACATCATTTTTTAAAAATTGAAATAATTGGGTATTTGGCAGAGTTTATTGATTTAGGAAGCAAACTTGGATAATTTGGTTTGTCCTCCTAACATATACATTCATCTCCTACTAACACATACATTCATCTTTAAACATTTGTAGCCTCATAACATCAATAACCTCAGATATGCAGATGATGCCACTCATGGCAGAAAGCGAAGAGGAATTAAAGAGCCTCTTGATGAAAGTGAAAGAGGACAGTGAAAAAGCTGGCTTAAAACTCGACATTCAAAAAACAAAGATCATGGCATCTGGTCCCATCACTTCATGGCAAATAGATGGGGAAACAATGGAAACAGTGACAGACTTTATTTTCTTGGGCTCCAAAATTACTGCAGATGGTGACTGCAGTCATGAAATTAAAAGACACTTGTTCCTTGGAAGAAAAGCTATGACCAACCTAGACAGCATATTAAAAAGCAGAGACATTACTTTGCTGACCAAGGTCCAACTAGTCAAAGCTATGGTTTTTCCAGTAGTCATGTATGGATGCAAGAGTTTTACTATAAAAAAAAAGCCGAGCGTCGAAGAATTGATGCTTTTGAACTGTGATGTTGGAGAAGACTGTTGAGTCCTTTGGACTGCAAGAAGATCCAACCAGTCAATCCTAAAGGAAATCAGTCCTGAATATTCACTGGAAGCTGAAGCTGAAACTCCAATACTTTGGTCACCTGATGCCAAGAACTGACTCATTGGAAAATACTCTGATGCTGGGAAAGATTGAAGGTAGGAGGAGGGGGGACAACAGAGGATGAGATGGTTGGATGGCATCACCAACTTGATGAACATGAGTTTGAACAAGCTCTGGTAGTTGGTGGTGGACAGCAAAGTTGACATGCTACAGGCCATGGTGTTACAAAGAGTTGGACACAACTGAGCGACTGAACGAAGCCTCAGAATAGCAGTTACAGTTGAAGTATGTGTGATAGACACATAAGGCAGAAAAGACAGAAAAACCCATAGAACAAAAAGCTAAGTAATATTTTAGCCAAACTGAATAAAAATGCTATTTCTTCTATAAGCAAAGGATATATAAGTAATACAAACCTGAAAATAGTCATTAAAGCATAATTTAGGAATAAATATTTTTTAAAAAGTCACATATGGTCAGAAAGAAGGAAAATGGAGAACCTAGTGAATTTTTTGAACCATCCCCAAAAAGTCTTCAAATTATCTTATGAATACTGATGCTCCCCCCCCCCCATTTTTTATTGTATAGCAGTTTAATGTGAAGTTTGTCATAATCAGCAGATATTGGAAAAACCCCTGTTGACAATTCTGAATCTTAAATGTCTTTTGAAACTTGAAGTAGCTTAAAAAATGACAAATTCTAGAAATGAAAGTAGCATGGATGGTTTATACAAAGTGTTTCTGCCACATCCTCTTAAGAAGCCTACCCAAATAGCCAAGCCCTTCACATCATCTGGAAACATTTCCAGGGCCATCATCCCAATGTCATCCTCCTCTTGTCCAGGTTTCACTATGTGTCTTGTTTCTACTTGTACTTTTTTAGGTGTTGTTGCCTAGATTTTCCAATGATTTCTATTTCCTTAAAAATTACAGAAAATATCAGTTGACTAAAGACCATTAATTTTAAATATTGATAATTCCCAACTTATTTTCTAAGTTGGTTGAGTCCTAAGGAAGATACTCTTTATTGCTTGGTGGGTTGGTAAATGACGGTATAAATAAAATTGGTAAGTGAATAAAATTTGCCTCTTTTGGCCACTTCCTTGTATATATAATTTCTCCTCCAGAAGAATCATTTTAATGGGTTTTTCCAGCTTTGCAATTTTAAGGGTCTTATACACCCATAGTCTTAGGGGAATGATATTAGAAGATGTTTGCAGACTTGAGAAAGGATATTCCTCTGAATATTAGCCCTCGCTATGTGGTTTTGGTTGCTGGGAAAAGGTAAACAGTCTGTAGAAGGACCAAGGACCCCTTCTTTCAAAATTCAAGGACTGTTATGACAGATGGAGATGGTCTCACTAATGTTTTATGGCTGAAAAAGAAATCAAGACCCTGAAAAAAATCTCAGAAATAGAGAAGTCTGGACTGGTGACTCTGGTTCAGTACCTAGACTCAAGTGATGAAGGCAAGGCTGTGTTTAGTTCAGTGTTCTTCAGTTCAGTTCAGTCGCTCAGTCGTGTCCAACTCTTTGCAACCGCATGAAGCGAAGCACGCCAGGCCTCCCTGTCCATCACCAACTCCTGGAATTCACTCAGACTCACGGCCATCGAGTCAGTGATGCCATCCAGACATCTCATCCTCGGTCGTCCCCTTCTCCTCCTGCCCCAAATCCCTCCCAGCATCAGAGTCTTTTCCAGTGAGTCAACTCTTCACATGAGGTGGCCAAAGTACTGGAGCTTCAGCTTTAGCATCATTCCTTCCAAAGAAATCCCAGGGTTGATCTCCTTCGGAATGGACTGGTTGGATCTCCTTGCAGTCCAAGGGACTCTCAAGAGTCTTCTCCAACACCACAGTTCAAAAGCATCAATTCTTCTGCACTCAGCCTTCTTCACAGTCCAACTCTCACATCCATACATGACCACAGGAAAAACCATAGCCTTGACTAGACGGGCCTTTGTTGGCAAAGTAATGTCTCTGCTTTTCAATATGCTATCTAGGTTGGTCATAACTTTTCTTCCAAGGAATAAGCGTCTTTTAATTTCATGGCTCCAGTCACCATCTGCAGTGATTTTGGAGCCCAAAAAAATAAAGTCTGACACTGTTTCCACTGTTTCCCCATCTATTTCCCATGAAGTGATGGGACCAGATGCCATGATCTTCATTTTCTGAATGCTGAGCTTTAAGCCAACTTTTTCACTCTCCTCTTTCACTTTCATCAAGAGGCTTTTTAGCTCCTCTTCACTTTCTGCCATAAGGGTGGTGTCATCTGCATATCTGAGGTTATTGATATTTCTCCTGGCAATCTTGATTCCAGCTTGTGCTTCTTCCAGTCCAGCGTTTCTCATGATGTACTCTGCATAGAAGTTAAATAAGCAGGGTGACAATATACAGCCTTGACGTACTCCTTTTCCTATTTGGAACCAGTCTGTTGTTCCATGTCCAGTTCTAACTGTTGCTTCCTGACCTGCATACAGATTTCTCAAGAGGCAGGTCAGGTGGTCTGGTATTCCCATCTCTCTCAGAATTTTCCACAGTTTATTGTGATCCACACAGTCAAAGGCTTTGACATAGTCAATAAAGCAGAAATAGATGTTTTTCTGGAACTCTTTTGCTTTCTCCATGATCCAGCGGACGTTGGCAGTTTGATCTCTGGTTCCTCTGCCTTTTCTAAAACCAGCTTGAACATCAGGGAGTTCACGGTTCACATATTGCTGAAGTCTGGCTTGGAGAATTTTGAGCATTACTTTACTAGCATGTGAGATGAGTGCAATTGTGCGGTAGTTTGAGCATTCTTTGGCATTGCCTTTCTTTGGAATTGGAATGAAAACTGACCTTTTCCAGTCCTGTGGCCACTGCTTAGTTTTCCAAATTTGCTGGCGTATTGAGTGCAGTACTTTCAAGGCATCATCTTTCAGGATTTGAAATAGCTCTACTGGAATTCCATCACCTCCACTAGCTTTGTTCGTAGTGATGCTTTCTAAGGCCCACTTGACTTCACATTCCAAGATGTCTGGCTCTAGATTAGTGATCACATCATCATGATTATCTCAGTCATGAAGATCTTTTTTGTATAGTTCTTCCGTGTATTCTTGCCACCTCTTCTTAATATTCTTCTGTTAGGTCCATACCATTTCTGTCCTTTATCAAGCTCATCTTTGCATGAAATGTTCTCTTGGTATCTCTGATTTTCTTGAAGAAATCTCTAGTCTTTCCCAGTCTGTTGTTTTCCTCTATTTCTTTGCATTGATCGCTGAAGAAGACTTTCTTATCTCTTCTTGCTATTCTTCGGAACTCTGCATTCGGATGCTTATATCTTTCCTTTTCTCCTTTGCTTTTTGCTTCTGTTCTTTTCACAGTTATTTGTAAGGCCTCCCCAGACAGCCATTTTGCTCTTTTGCATTTCTTTTCCATGGGGAAAAGAATCAAATCCCTTATGATTAAACAGTGGAAGTGAGAAATAGATTTAAGGGTATAGATCTGATAGAGTGCCTGATGAACTATGGAATGAAGTTCAGTGTTCTAGTGGTTGAATTGTCATTATGGAACCCAAATCATGGGCACATCTGTTACCTCTTCTGGGCTTCCCAGGTGGCACTAGTGGTAAAGAACCCGCCTGCCAATGCAGGAGACACAAGAGATGTGGGTTCTTTCCCTGGGTCAGGTAGATCCCCTGGAAGAGAGCATGGCAGCCCACTCCAGTATTCTTGCCTGGAGAATGCCATGGACAGAGGAGCCTGGCGGCCTACAGTCCACGGGGTCACATAGCATCGGACACAACTGAAGTGACTTAGCAGCAGCATGACCTGTTCAGATCTGGAGCCAATTAGGGAGTCATTGAAGCATAGGATTCTGTAGGGCTAGTGTTAACTTGTTGTAGCACAGAGCAACATAGGCAGAAAACTGGGCTCCACTGGCAAATCTGATATTTGCATTTTCTATGCTTAGTGTTTAAAAGCAGAATGGACTTTTTGCAAAGATTAAAGCAAAAGTGTTCTTAAATAATTTAGGGGTAGAATGTGACCTCAAGAAGGGGATTATTAGTTATCTGCTCATTTGGCTGTGTGGAAACTGGATTACTTAATTTAAAAATAAAATAAAGGTGACTATTGTGGACCAAATGTTTTTGTGCCCCCAACATTCATATATTGTAGCCTTTATTCCCAGTCTGACAATACTTGGAGATGGAGTTTTTGGAGGTAATTAAAGTTAGATGGGAAGTCATAAGGATTGGGCCCAGTTCTGATAGGATTAATGTCCTTCTGAGACACCAAGGTCACTTCTGTGTCCATGGTGTAAGAACGCAGGGGAAGAGTGGCCATCTGCAAGTCAGAAAGGAGCTCTTACCAAGAGGCAAGTTAACCAGAATCTTGATCTTGGCCTTCCAGTCTTCAGAATTGTGAGAAAATTAAATTCTGTTATTTAAGCCACTTGGTCGATGGTATTTTGTTATGGCAGCCCAGGCTGACTAGTAATGTCACCACCTTTGTACTCTGAGCTAATGAAATAGGTTGTAATAGTCACATCAAAATAATGAAGCACTTGTTTTTCCTTGGTAAGAGGTATAGGGTCAAGTTTAATGGGAATGAATATATATAATACCACAAGCATAAGACCAAGAAGTATTTCTAATGCTTCTAGACACTCACATGGATGCTGAACAGATAAATTTAAAGGAGAGATCTGAGTACTGGTGACCTTGTTATTCAAGGTCAGCTTAACATTATGTGCAGTTGGCCATCTCTTACCCGAAGCTAACTAATATGACATTTTAAAAGGCCAGCCAGAAAAAGGCACATTTTCCTTGTGGTCTGAATATTACCCATACAAAGTCCTGGAGTGTTTTTTTTAAGAATTTCCATATCTCTGAGATATATTTATGCATGGCAATTTGTGTAAATATCTCTTTTTCCTTATTCTTATAGGAAAGGAAAGTGGAATGAATATTTATTGAGATCAATGGTTTGTAACTAAATTCTGGAATGATTAAATAATTAAAACACATTGCCTAGGGCTTCCCTGGTAGCTCAGCTGATAAAGAATCCACCTGCAATGCAGGATACCCCGGTTTGATTCTGGATCTGGAAGATCAACTGGAGAAGAGATAGGCTACTCTCTCCAGTGTTCTTGGGCTTCTCTGGTGGCTCAGATGGTAAAGAATCCACCTGAAATGCAGGAGCCCTGGGTTCAGTCCCTGGGTTGGGAAGATCCCCTGGAGGAGGGCATGGCAACCCACTCCAGTACTCTTGCCTGGAGAATCCCTATGGAGCCTGGCAAACTGCAGTTCGTGGGGTCGCAAAGAGTTGGCCACAACTGAGCAACTAAGTACACATGAGCATTTAAGATGATACAATACTTCTGCTGTGTGAAGTCACAAATAAAATTCCATTACACTACAATGCTTCTTTTTTTCTTTATAAACTAAGATGGACTCTGTTTTATTTGCTATTTAAAAAAATCATGGTCAGTGATGAGGTAGCTATATAGAGTGATGGGGCAAATGACCTTTCTAGGATCAGTGCAGTGGTTCACTAATGTCTGCCCAATATTTCTTTCTACATGACAGCCTGAGAGAATAGAAACATCATGAAAAGATTTACTGAGCTTGTTGTTCAGTCACTAAGTTGTGTCTGACTCTGTGACTCCATGGACTACAGCATATCAGGCTCCTCTGTCTTCCACTATCTCCCAGAGTTTGCTCAAATTCATGTCCCTTGAGTCGATGATCCTATCCAACCATTTCATCCTCTGCTTCCCCCATCTCCTTTTGCCTGCAATCTTTCTCACCATTAAGGTCTTCTCCAATGAGCTGGTTCTTCACGTCAGGTGGCCAAAGGACAGGAGCTTCAGCTTCAGCAGCAGTCCTTCTAATGAAAATTCAAGGTTGATTTCCCTTAGGATTGACTAGTTTGATCTCCTTGCAGTCAAGGGACTCTCAAGAGTCTTCTCCAGCATCACAATTCAAGAACATCAATTCTTTGGTGCTCAGCTTTCTTTATGGTCCAACTCCCCCATCCATATAAGACTAGTGGAAAAAACCATAGCCTTGACTATACAGACCTTTGTCAGCAAAGTGATGCCTTTCATTTTTAATACACCATCTAGGTTTGTCATAGCTTAGGATGCAGACAATTTTTTTTATTAATTTTCAGTTAGCATTGAAAGAAAACAATTTTGATTCATGGTTGATTTCTTGGTCATTTGGAAATGTTAAGAACTGTAATATACCTTTGAGGGAAATTTTAAAAATTAGAATTCTTAAAGAAAAAGAAAATACTAATTTATGCCTCTGGATAAGTGATAACCTACTCAGTTTCCTCTTCTGTGTCAAGGTCAATGTCTTAAGTCAGCTAGGTATGGATTTGATTCTGGGCCCCACCATAGCTATATATCCTTAAACATTCATTTTTTTCTCATCTGTAAAGTATGGTAGGATGGTTCAGTTCAGTTCAGTCGCTCAGCCGTGTCCGACTCTTTGCGACCCCATGAATCGCAGTACGCCAGGCCTCCCTGTCCATCACCAACTCCTGGAGTTCACTCAGACTCATGTCCATTGAGTCCATGATGCCATCCAGCCATTTCATCCTCGGTCATCCCCTTCTCCTCCTGCCCCCAATCCCTCCAAGCATCAGAGTCTTTTCCAATGAGTCAACTCTTCGCATAAGGTGGCCAAAGTACTGGAGCTTCAGCTTTAGCATCATTCCTTCCAAAGAAATCCCAGGGCTGATCTCCTTCAGAATGGACTGGTTGGATCTCCTTGCAGTCCAAGGGACTCTCAAGAGTCTTCTCCAACACCACAGTTCAAAAGCATCAATTCTTCTGCACTCAGCCTTCTTCACAGTCCAACTCTCACATCCATACATGACCACAGGAAAAACCATAGCCTTGACTAGACGGACCTTAGTCGGCAAAGTAATGTCTCTGCTTTTGAATATACTATCTAGGTTGGTCATAACTTTTCTTCCAAGGAGTAAGCGCCTTTTAATTTCATGGCTGCAGTCACCATCTGCAGTGATTTTGGAGCCCAAAAAAACAAAGTCTGACACTGTTTCTACTGTTTCCCCATCTATTTCCCATGGCCAAAGTACTGGAGTTTCAGCTTTAGCATCATTCCTTCCAAAGAAATCCCAGGGTTGATCTCCTTCAGAATGGACTGGTTGGATCTCCTTGCAGTCCAAGGGACTCTCAAGAGTCTTCTCCAACACCACAGTGCAAAAGCATCAATTCTTTGGCGCTCAGCCTTCTTCACAGTCCAACTCTCACATCCATACATGACCACAGGAAAACCATAGCCTTGACTAGACGGACCTTAGTCAGCAAAGTAATGTCTCTGCTTTTGAATATACTATCTAGGTTGGTCATAACTTTTCTTCCAAAGAGTAAGCGTCTTTTTAATTTCATGGCTGCAGTCACCATCTGCAGTGATTTTGGAGCCCAAAAAAATCTCCCAGTTTATACGGAGGCAAATCCCTGAGATTAAATTTTCATATGTAAATATTTCAGGGTACACCTATCTGAAAAAAAAAAAAAGAAAAAAAACTCTAAAAAAATTCTTGTTGTTCAGTCACGAAGCATGGCCGACTCTTTGCAACCGCATTGACTGCAGCACACCAGGCTTCAGTGGCTTTCCTTGCCACTCTCCCAAATAAATATTCCCTTAACATCAAATAATCTGTTTTTGGTCAGTATTCTTTTCTGCTGTTGACTGATGATTATTATTTGACAGATTCTAAATAAAAATAAAGTCCACCCATTGCATGGTTGATAAGTTTCACGGGTCACCTTTCATATGTAGGAAAACTTTCATATGTAGTTTCCCTTTCCCTCTCTCTCTCTTTTAAATTCCTTGTAATTTATTTGCTGAAGAGACTGGATCATGATTTTCCTTTCTTTTTCGGCATTTGAAGTCCAATCCAAACAATGAAATTTAGTAGGCAAAAGATGGTATAATTCAGGGAATGCTGCTGCTGCTGTTGCTAAGTTACTTCAGTTGTGTCTGACTCTGTGAGACCCCATAGACGGCAGCCTACCAGGCTCCGCCGTCCCTGGGATTCTCTAGGCAGGAACACTGGAATGGATTGCCGTTTCCTTCTCCAATGCATGAAAGTGAAAAGCCAAAGTGAAGTCGTTCAGTCGTGTCCAACATGTGCAAAGCCCGTAGAGGTTTGATTAGGAAAGAAATAAGTTTATTCCGTTCATAAGGCAGACAACTGGCTAGAATTAATTCATTTAACTTCTTTCCTCTAAGAATCAAACAGCCAGCATTTTATTAAGCACATCTGCCGGAATTTGTTTTAGATACTTGAAATATATTGTGTGCACTGATTGTATAGGTGAGGAAGTCAGGCACAGAAAGGTCAGGAAACTTGCCTGAGTTTACCAAACTGGTAAGAGGTGAAGCAGAGTGGCAGGCCAGCCATGTGGCCCCAAAGTCTGCCCTCTGAACACCACCCCATTGGCCTCATCAAGGGCTTCTGGACATTTCCATCACTGAGCAAGATTTCATTAGCCAGAGTGAGAGCTCCAGAGACTGGTAGCCCTGATAATAAATTGTTACAAGTTATTGGTAATGATAACACTGAAACTAATATAAACCTCAGAAATATTCTATAGTATAGAATTGTTGTAGAAATTGAGTCCTTCTCAAGATACTTGAAGAATAGCAAAATGGCACTGACTCTTGCCATGTGCCCGTGATGAAAACCTTGAGTCAGTACTTGGAGATGTCAAATGCAAAAGGAGTCAGCACGTGAAAATTACTCCCTTCTAGTTCACCATGTGGATCAATGAAGCACATAGTACTTCCTCAGCACCAGGAGGGATATGTTCTCTACAGAAACTTAGAAATTGATGTTGGGTGATATTTAGAAAGCCCATTCGTATTTCCAGACAGTTTCTGTGTGAAGATGGGCTCTAATGCATGTTGCAGATGCCTCTTACTGTGCCGGAAAGATTCAGACATATTCTAACAGCCTCTTGCTAATGTACACCTAGCCCGTGCTTATTTTCCAGTTTTCCCTCCTCATTTGTTTAACAGCATCTGCACAGCAGCTACACATTGGATTCAATTATAAGGAGAAATAATATACTTTTCTTGAGTGAGTTTTTCCCAGGCTTTGACATAATGTCTCACCATAAAAGATAATTTCTTAGTTTAAAAAAATATTTACTAAATTAAGTTTTATATGAGTAAAATATTTTTAGAGAGGATCTAGCTGGTTGAAAGTTTATAATATCTCAAGGCTGTAAGGGTATAGCTAGAAAAGTCAGGAATTAATCCCCTAGATAGCATCTGTAATTTTATTTTATTCAGTTCTATTCATTTCATTTAACTAACACTTATATATTGCTTACCATGTGCCAGACACTGTTCTAAGTTGTTTAAAAAATATTAACTTACATATCCCTTGTAACAACCCTATGAGATAGGCACTATTGGTATAATCTTTTCTTGGTATCTGTGGGGAATTGGTTCCAGGACACCATTCAGGTACCAAAATCCATAGATACTCAAGTCCCTCGTATATAATGGCATAGTATTTGCAAATAACCTATGTATATCCTCCCATATACTCTTAATCATCTCTAGATTACTTAGAATACCTAATAAAATATAATCCTGTTTAAATAGTTGCTTTTTTGGAAAACCTTCTGGAATTTTTTTTTCCTAAGTATTTTTCTGTCTACAGTTGGTTGAATCTGCAGATGTATTGCCTATAGATACAGAACTGACTATGTCCTCATTATAGATGAGGAAACTTATTAATCAGAGAGATTAATAACTTGTCAAAGGCCACAGAGCTGATATAAACAGTGAGACCACATTTTCACATGCTGTCTGATCAGGCATCGGCATCCTTAATCACTGTTCTATACCCATTCTCATGAACTTCAGTATTAATAGTATTCTGTTTGCTTCCAGTTTTTTAATCACCAGTATGTAGCAAGGTGTCTGTTGAAGTTTTTTTTTTTTCTTTAAGGAACTGAAGTAGAAGAAGCTTGAGCTTACTAAGAATTGACAGGAAGGATCCAGTAACATGGGAAAGTTTACACTCAGCAAAGAGGGGAGGTCTGGCTCAAGGTCCCTTAGGAGGTATCAGGAAACAGGCTTGAAATTGCAGGTGGGAAGACCAGTCAAGTACCAGAGAAGGGGAAAAAGGGCAGAGTGTGGATGTGCATAAACTGGGCTACAGGACTGGGAATATCAGAGAGAGGGGATTTGTGTAAAGATATCAAACCACAGGTTTGATAATACCACAGACAACTAAAATAAAGTCAGGATCACAATAAACAAAGTCACCCGGATTTTTTGGTTTCCTAGTGTATATAAAAGTAATGTTTATACTATACTATAGTTTTTTAAGTGTACAGGACTGTTAGGTCTGGGGAAAAATACTTTATTGCTAAAAGATGCTGACTGTTATCTGAGCCCTCATCTTTTTTGTTGGTGGACTATCTTGCAAAGAAATAGAAGAAAACAACAGAATGGGAAAGACTAGAGATCTCTTCAAGAAAATCAGAGACACCAAGGGAAGACGTCATGCAAAGGTGGGCTCGATAAAGGACAGAAATGGTATGGACCTAACAGAAGCAAAAGATATTAAGAAGAGGTGGCAAGAATACACAGAAGAACTGTACGNGTTACTTTTTTCTCCATATCCTCACCTACTCTTAGTGTTTGCCATCTTTTTTTTTTCAAGTATATATATATATATATTTATATATAACTTTACAATTTTGTACTGGTTTTTGCCATACATCCACATGAATCTGCTGCAGTTGTACACGTGCTTTTTTAATTAATTAATTTTTAAATGAATGATAAATGCTTTACAATGTTGCATTGGTTTCTGCCATACATCAACATGATTCAGCAATCGGTTTGCATATGTTCTTTCCCTCTTGAACCTCCCTCCCATGCCATCCCACCCCTAGAAGTTGTCACAGAGCACCAAGTTGAAATCCCCAGGTCATACAGCAAATTTCTACTGGCTATCTATTTTACATATGGTAATGCATATACCTCAGTGCTACTCTTTTAATTCATCCAATTCTCTCTTTCCCTCACTGTGCCTACAAGTCTGTTTCTCTATGTCTGTATCTCTATTGCTGCCCTACAAATAGGTTATTCAGTACCACTTTTTCTACATTACATATTAGGCATTAATATATATTTGCCTTTCTTCTTCTTACTTAATTCACTCCATATAAAAGGTTCTAGGTTCATCCACCTCAGTTCTACTGAATCAAATTAGTTCTTTTTATGGCTAAGTATTCCATTGTATATATGCACCACATCTTCTTATCCACTCATGCATCAGTGAGCATTGAGATTGCTTCCACATCCTCACTATTGTAAGTAGTGCTGCAGTGAACACTGGGGTATATTTGATTTTTGGAATTTTCTCCAGGTATATGGGCAGTAGTGGGACTACTGAGTCATACAGTAGTTTTATTGATGATAGCCTTTCTTACAGGTGAGAATGATGAGGTGCTATCTCATTGTCATTCTGATTTGCACTTCCCAGATGATTGGAATGTTGAAATCTTTTCATATACCTATTAGCCATCCATATGTCTTCTCTGGATTCATGTCTATTCAGGTCCTCTGCTCATTTATTAATCAAGTTTTTTGTCATTGAATTGTATGGGTTCTTTGGATATATCATTTTAAAGTAGCTTCTCCCATTCAGTGGGTTGCCTTTTCATTTTGCTGTGCAAAATCTTTTTAGTTTGATATAGTCTCCTTTTGCTTTTGTTTCCCTTTCCTGTTAATGATAGTCTTCTTTTTCATCCCAGTTTTGTATTCTGAGAGGAAAGTAATGATCTACTTTGTATTCATGAGATGAATTCCATTCAAACCATCATTCACTGCTTGGTGCTTTAGTCTCCATGCTTTGCTGGTATTGAGCTACAGCTGTGATAGTGGCTTCTTAATGCTAATTTTCAAATATACAGATGACAGCTCAGGCAACATGTTCTTAAACTCACTGTTTCCAGTCATGATCTCTGATTTTGTAAACACTTTCTCTTCCCGGAACCACCTCCAGGGCACTGCTTTTGGGTCAGGTTGAGAGAGGGCACTGAGTAACTAACTCTTTAGAAGAGATTAAGCTTCTCTATTATACATACTCTTAGAAAATGTATTACATCCCTTAAAATTGAATCTGAATTTGTGCTTATTAATTTACTTGTGAGTTATCTCTAAAATGTCTTTCTTTCTCACTAGATGATATGCTCCATGAAGTGAGATTTTCTCACTTCAGAACCTAACACATACTTGACACTCATATACTTGTTGGATGATGTTTCTCAATCCATATTCTCATCTCTGTTCTTGAGACATGTCAAAGTGTCTCAGGCAAATCAAGTGCAGCCCTGAAATCTTATCATACTCCTGGACATGTGAGGATACAAATTACCACTCAAGTCAGCTTATTTAAAATCCCAGAAGAAAAAGTCACAAATACTGCTCAACACTATAGTCTCTTCTACAAAAATTGCTACTAAAATAATTAACTCTAACACAATTTCAAAACTAATTAATCTGTACTAGTCAGTGTTCTCCAGAGAAACAGAACCAATAGGATTTCATATATGTATTAAATATGAAGGATTATAAGGCATTAGTGCACATAATTATGGAAGCTAATGAGTACCAAGATCTGCAGCCAAACTGGAAATCTAAGGGAGTTGATGGTATAGTTCTAGATGAAGTCTGAAAGGCTGAAAACCATGGGAGGTGACGTGATTCGATTAAAATTCCAGAAGGCTTGAGGCCCAGAAAGAGCCAAAATTTTAGTTCAAGTCTGATGGCAGAGAAAAACAAAGCAAAACAAAAAAAGGTGACTTGGNACTGTGGTGTTGGAGAAGACTCTTGAGAGTCCCTTGGACTGCAAGGAGATCCAACCAGTCCATCTTAAAGGAGATCAGTAGTGGGTGTTCTTTGGAAGGAATGATGCTAAAGCTAAAACTCTAATACTTTGGCCACCTGATGTGAAGAGTTGACTCATTGGAAAAGACCCTGATGTTGGGAGGGATTGAAGGCAGGAGGAGAAGGGGACGACAGAGGTTTAGATTGTTGGATGGCATCACCGACTCGATGGACATGAGTTTGAGTGAACTCTGGGAGTTGGTGATGGAGAGGGAGGCCTGGTGTGGTGCAATTCATGGGGTTGCAAAGAGTCAGACATGACTGAGAGACTGAACTGAACTGAATCTTCTCAGGAGTTGTGTCAATTATCTGGTTTTCTTTGTAGCAAGAAAATCAAGCAATCTCTGTTCTTCCCACATCTATCCCTTTATCTTATGTGGAATTCAAAATGCCATGTCCTCTGGCAGTAGAAACTACCTTTATTCTTCACACCATTCCTCACCCTGCTTTTACACCTCCACTATGGTGGTATGTTGGTCCCCCAAATATGTTTGTATCATAATTCTAGGCTGTGAATATGTTATGTTATAAGACAAATGTAAATTAAAAGAATTAATCACCTGATCTCTCTCTTTTTTTTTTTTTTTTTGGGAGTTAAGTTATAATTGGCAGGAAATGTTAACACTTCAAGTCTGGGAGGCAGTGTCTCAAGTAACCCTGAGAGAGCTTCTCTGAGGAGGAAGGCAGTGGGAGGAGCAGAGCTATACAGGAATTTTGCAACTAAGGGCAGGTAGTTTGAAAGTCAGAGGATTATTGTTAATTAAAGAAAATCAGATATCTATATTTCAAGTAATTCAGTGCTTTTCTATATATGGGAAGATGCAAGAGTCTGGGCTCACTGATATCAGTTCCTTAAATATGCACCTCAGCTATATGGGGCCCGTATCCTGTGTTTTCACATCCTGAGTTTCCTCAGGGCTCATCATAAGAAGTGGCTCCTGGATGGCAGATATTCTTTCCCTTCCAGAGTGGCCGCAATTGCTGATGATTATGAGATCTTTGTCTACTGATATGGCAGGAAAAACTCCATTTCTCAAATGGAATATATCATCTGACCTTAAAGTAAAGAGATTATCATATACTTCCAGGAAAACCCAATGTAATCACAGGGTCCTTAAAAGTGAAAGAGAGCAGGTGAGAGAGTTAGAGAGAAATGTTGACTATGAAAGAAATGCCAGAGAGATGAAATGTTACAGGCTTTGAAAACAAAGAAAGAGGCCAGGAGGCAAGGAATGGGGGCACTTAAATGTATCATCCTTTACAGTCTCCACAAAATCACGCCTCCACAAAAACACAGTAGTGGCAACACCTTGATTTTATTCCAGTGAGACCTTGGGAAGACTTTTATTACTACAGAACTGTAGGAAAATGAAATTATGATATGTTAATCCTCTACATTTGTGTAACTTGTTAAAGTAGCCAAGGAAATTAATGCAGCCCCACAGAGGCTCATGTTCTAGCTTAGGAATTTGTCTTAAGTTCCTCTGTTCTAAATAAATTCTTTATTGATAATTTCATAAAAGCATCAATTTATCAAATGCATATTAGTAAGATTTACCTAAGGGTTGAGAAGATCCCCTGGAGAAGGCAATGGCAACCCACTCCAGTATTCTTGCCTGAAAAATTCCAGACAGAGGAGCCTGGCAGGCTACAGTCCACGGAATCTCAAAGAGTTGGACACAACTTAGCAAATAAACAGCAACCAGATTTACCTAATATTATGAATATGTCCATTTCTTGGACTTCCCTGGTGATTCAGTGGTTAAGAATGCACCTGCCAATGCAGGAGACACGGGTTGATATCTGGGTTGGGAAGATCACCTAGAGAAGGAAACGGCAACTCACTCCAGTATTCATGCTTGGGAAATCCCACGGACAGCTGGCGGCTGGTAGCTACAGTCCATAGAGTCACAAAAGAGTCAGACATGACTTGGTAACTAAACAAGAAATGTTCATTTCTCAGTACCAACCCTTCCAAGCCTACACATGGAACGTGCTTTTATATATAATTAACTAGCTATGTCTTCTTCATGATTGAAATATGATTTTCTAAAACTTCCACATTATTATGTCTACTCTCAGCACCTACTTTAACACTTTCTTTTCTAAATTTTAATTGCCAAGTAAAATGTTATACATTCCTAGATTATTTTCCACATTTTAGTTGTTTTCAATTTCAGTATAGGTTGTTACTTATCTTTTCTTATATATATTTGTTCTTCCAGTTAAATGTAAATCTTCCAATTAGAATTGCATAGTTTATAGAACTATTTTGGTGCCCTAATATTCTGTTACTACCTCATTAAGGCTAAGAAAATAAAGAAAAAGATTGTTGAAACAAATAACAACACTAAGATCTTGAGGAAGTGTGAATACATAATTTGACATTTCTGTGAGATTTTGACCAAGAGATTGAGCCTCAATAATTTTTAAACGAAACCAAGCTAATAAAGCCTTTAATCTTACAAATGTAGTGGAGTTAAAGAAAAATATGACAAAATCTGGAAGGGAGATTTTCATTTAGAAATTGTTTTAGGGAAATTAAGATCATCCATAAAGCTGAACCATTTCTCAAATGACTTTTAGAATTCTCAAATGCAAAGAGAAATGAAAAGTCAGGCTAGGGGCAAGATACAGCAGTGAGGAACTTTTTTGTGTAGCAGTGAGTGAAATGGCTTTTAAACAGAGCTCTCAAACATATACTTTTTAAAAATTTTAAATACTTCTAAAGTAGTTTTTGTAATTTTATAATTTTTACCTGTCATCTCTGAACTGGATTCTTGCCTAGGAAATGTACCTATCTAAGCATGCCTATCTATGTCCTTATCTATCTCTGTCAGTCTATATCCATATTTATGTCTATAAATCTTCATATACATGTATATATTACATTTTCATTAGGCCATGTATGATGATAACTGTGTAAAAATAAATGTTTTCAAAATGAAATTCAGAGGAGAAATAACAGTAGTTTCATGATAAAAGGGTTTAAACTTAAAACATTATTTCACTGGCTCTTATAAACTCATAAAAATTAATTATTAGAATAGTCTTAGTGGGGATGATATCAACCATTTGCATGAGTTGTTTTGTACCTTAAATCCATTTAAAAATTGTCATGTTTCAATTTGGGCAAGTACACAGCTCAGCAAACAATGTTTTAGGGGACAAATCTAGCCCTTTATCTGTTTTTGTTTTGTTTAAAAAAATGTTTTATTGGAAAATGGTCATTTAATATATTTAAAGCATCATGACAAATTATTTGCCACTCTGGATATTTTGAATGTAGCATTTGACAAAAGAATCAAAATCTTTGAGCTGTGTCTTATCAAATGGGAACTTAACATGATGTAACTATCAAAAAAGCAGCAACAAGACAAATAAAACAATTATCCCTTAAACTTAGTATCTTCAGAGTATAGAGTGAACCAACCAGTTGGTTCTGAGTTGTTTTTTCCTCTCTTTATCTTAAAATGAGAATGATGGAATGGATATATGCTAATATTCTTCCAGGAAATCATGAGAAATGGTTAGGTTGCTATATAAACAAGAGTGTCTACATACCCCAGGACCTAAAATATCTGAGGTACAGAGGACCACAAAGAGGTGGTGAGCCTATTTTAAACAAAGTTTAAGAATGTTCAGATTGTCAAGGCAGAAAAAAGAGAATTAGTCAATCATTCTGAAATTAAGAAAGTGAGAAATCATTGTAAAACCAAAGTTTGCCTAAAACCAATTATATTTGAATGGGTATTAACAACAGAACTGATATGCCTATAGCTAGCCTTATCATGTTTAAGTATACATGTGATGAGCTGGTTTAACAGTTATGATTGGATTTCTTCTTCCAGGCAAGATAGAGTAACAAGGGCTAGATTTATCTACCCCCAGATACTTAAACAACCAAAATATGCATACATAGTATTTGAAAAAATGGTTTTGAACACACTGGACATCAGGCATCGAGGGACAGTTATTCTTGAGGAGGGAGATGAATCCTATGCCCGATCCTGTTGATGGCCTTGAAAGGGTTTACAGGTTATGGATTTGTGAGAGGGAAATCTGCAGATCCAAAGTGAAAGTGTGAAAGCAAGTCACTCAGTCATGTCCAACTCTTTTTAACCTCATGGACTATACAGTCCATGGAATTCTCCAGGCCAGAATATTGGAGTGAGTAGCTGTTCCCTTCTCCAGGGGATCCTCCCAACCCAGGGACTGTACCCAGGTCTCCCACATTACAGGCAGATTCTTTAACAGCTGAGCCATGGGGGAAAACCATGTAGAACCAAGCAGATTCCTAAATTGATAAAATTGAAAATCTGAAGAGACAAAGCTAGTTAGAGTTTGAAGGATAGAAACCTACAGAAGAGAGAGGTACACAGAGAACTGCAAATATGATAAGGATGCCTTAATATTCATCTGAATCCTGATAAGCCATGAACACATCAGGAAACTACCCTAAACGTGAAACAGGCTCATTTCAGATAATTATTTCCCAGTTTCAGTATGCGTAATTGGATTCTTCAAAGGGAGAGAATAAAAAACATATTTTAAGGAGTAATATCTAAAAAGTTTTCAATTAGATGCAAACCAATGCAAGAAGCTCAATAAATTCCATCGACAAGGAACATGAATAAAAGCACAAGAATGCATTTCATAATCCAATTGCCCAAATGAATCATAAAGAAAAAAATCTTAGAAACAGAAAAAGTGAAAAAAAGAAAAATAAATAATCTTCCCAGAAAGAAACTTGAGGATCTGAAATAATGCAGTGAAGAAGACAATGGGTTAATAGCTTTAAAGTTCCGACAGAAAAGAAGATGTGAATATAGAATTATATACTCAACTAACATAAAATATAGGGACAAAATAAAGACTTTTGTTTTTTAGATACACAAACTTTGAAAAAATTCCTCACCAGAAGACTCACACTACGATTATAAAACTTATTTGAGTAGAGCAAAAATGGCACATGATAGGAATTTGGATCTATTCAAAGACATAGAGAGTCCTTAAATGTTACTACATTGATAAATATATACTTTTTCTTATAATTCAATTTTTTAAACAGTATTTGATTATTTAATGGAAATTTAAATGTTATAGGTTTTATAACATTTTTAAAGTAAAATTCATGACAGGACATTTATCAGCTCAAAACATGGATGGATTGCATAATACTTATGTTTAATGAAAGAGTGGAAATGATTTCATAAAACATGATCACATTCATATAAAACTAAAGAAAATGCAGACTAATCTATGGTGCCAAAATGTCAGTAGCCACTGAATAAAATGGGGAAATGAGAGGCAGGAGGACAGAATTACAAAAGAGTACATTTCAACTATTGGAGGTAATAGAAATGTTTATTATTTTTTATTATGATGATGACTTCATGGGTGTATACGGTTGTCAAAACTTACTAAACTATAAATTCTATATACATGGAATACATTGCATGTATACATTCTATACAAATTCTATATACATGGAATACATTGCATGTGACTACATCAATAAAACTCATTTAAAGGAAAAAATGGGTGAAGGTGAAAGATAATTGCTATGATCATTTCTCCTTAAGGTATATTTTTTGTACAGGATAGGAACTCTTTCTTCAGGGAAGAAAGTCCATGATTACAAACACTAGTTGCTTGGGATGGAATGTATGATAAGTAAATATTAGTTGAAAAAAATTAAATGCCAGCAGTTTATCTACAATACAATCCAGGAATCTGACCATCCCTGATCTCATTGAGACAAATGAATATTCCAGTGTTTCAGTTCAGTGTTTAACTCAATTAAATTAGCAATTATTAAACATGATTTATGCCTTAACTCCTTAGAGCAGCACTGCTATATGACAATCAAAGCTGTGCTTGCTATCTTTAAGATACACTACTTTATTTGCAGTCAATACTAAGCTTTGTCAAATGCCCTCAACCTAAATGACCTGGTAAGGTTATGGTAATTTGCCTGCTCTCTTCATATCTCTTAGACAACTGCAGCTAATAAAACTTTCAGTTGAACTATTCCTCAGTCATGAAATTAGGAAGACATTCATTGGGAAATCATCATTCATTAATAATTTTTTTTTTTCATTTTGATGTTAGCATGCACATTTTGGCAAAAGTCATTATCTCAGAGAAACTGAATGTGGAGAGAGATTTATAAATTAATTATATGTGAAAAAAATGTTTCAGGTGCTTTGATAGTTTTGTATTTGGGTCAAAATGGGAGACATAAGGAAGCTATTGTTCAGTCACCAAGTTATGTCTGACTCTTTGTGACCCCATGGACTATAGACCACCAGCCTGCTCTGTCCTTCACTATCCCCTAGAGTTTGCTCAGATTCTTTTCTATTGAGTTGGTGATGCTATCTCACCATCTCGAGCTCTATTGTCCCCTTCTCCTTTTGTCATCAATCTTTCCCAGCATCAGCGTCTTTTCCAATGAGTCAGTTCTTCGAATCAGGTGGCCAAAGTGCCAGGGCTGCAGCTTCATTGGTTACTATGTTTTGCATTATATTCAGAAAAATACTTTAAAATGAGATGAGATTTGAGCTGAGACTTTAAGAATCTCCTCTATTTTGTTGTTGTTGTTCACACACTAAGTCATCTGACTCTTTTTCAACCCCATGGACTGCAGCATGCCAGGCCTCCTTGTCCCTCACTATCTCTCTTTGTCAGGTGAAAAAACAAAAAAATGACCATTTAAAAAGGATAAATGGATATACATAACAGAATAGCAACTGAATTATTTGCATAGTGAATGGAGGCTCAGCCAAAGATGAGGCTGGTGAGGTATCTGAGCAGTCAAATTATAAATGAGGCACATTGCACAGGGATTTAAACCAGACACTTCAGGTGATATTAAGCCTTATGGCCCTAATGGATTACTTGCTATCCTTAAAGAGCTTTTTCATTTTTATGATTGTCCGAAGTTTGTTCTGTTCAAATAGATAGGGACACAATGGAAACAGTGAGAGACTTTAATTTCTTGGGCTCCAAAATCGCTGCAGATGGTGACTGCAGCCATGAAATTAAAAGACACATTCTTCTTGGAAAAAAAAAGCTATGACCAACCTAGATAGCATATTAAAAAGCAGAGACATTAGTTTGCCAACAAGATCTGTCTAGTCAAAGTTATGGTTTTTCCAGTAGTCATGTATGGCTATTAGAGATGGACTATAAAGAAAGCTAAGCACCAAAGAATTGTTGCTTTTGAACTGTGGTGTTGGAGAAGACTCTTGAGAGTCCCTTGGACTGTGAGGAGATTCAACCAGTCCATCCTGAACAAAATCAGTCCTGAATATTCATTGGAAGGACTGATGCTGAAGCTGAAGCTCCAATACGTTGGCTACTGGATGTGAACAGCTGGCTCATTGGAAAAGACCCTGATGCTGGGAAAGATTGAAGGCAGGAGGAGAAGGAGGTGACAGAAGTTGAGATGGTTGGGTGGCATCGCCAACTTGTGGACATGAGTTTGAGCAAGTTCCTGGAAGTTGGTGATAAACAGGGAAGCCTGGCATGCTACAGTCCATGGGGTCACAAAGAGTTGGACACAACTGAGTGACTGAACTGAACTGAAAATTTGTCCTGAAATGTAACAGTTTCCCCACTATGTATGGACATATTATGTAAACCACTTAGAAAATCTCTTCACATCTTAAATTCTTCTAAAACATTATATCGATATATAGCATCAGATTTTGCAAATTCCCTAAACCTATTTAATTACTCCTGTGGTTTAGGTCACATGGAACAAGCTGTACTATAATCCAGGAAAACATGTCTGTCACAAATCCCCTCTTTTGTCCTCATCTCAATATCAATCAGGTCCTTCAAATTTCAGGTGAACAGGGGTTACATGAATTTTTGAATCAACCTATGATAATATTAAATTATACTTGACAAACATATTAATATTAATCACTTTGCATTGAGTGCTAGCTCTGTGATAGACATAAGGTGACGTATTTGTGTGACTATTCTTTAATTCTCACTATAAAGAATGAGATTGCCATTTCACTGATGAGCAAACTGAAGCCTCAAATGGTTGAGATCACATAGAAAGAGAGTAGAGTGCAGCTCTGTCAGATTCTAAATAATGTAACAAAACATAAGGTTAATGAAATAACAGACACCTTACAAACCAAAATAGCTCATGTATTCTCAGGATGTAATTTAGAGCCTGAAAAGAAAGTAATATGCCCAATTACTATTAGCATTTGAATGAGAGAAGCAATTTCATTGTTAAATATTCTATTACTCATTTAAAATTTGATCTACACCAGACATTTTTAAAACAAAGTATATAAAGAACATAATTTGAATTCAAATGTTAAGTGCTTCTGATTCTAGTGGAAGCATTGCTAGTTGTTTGGAATTCTCGAATGACTATCTATAAATTGGACACTTACATAAAAGAAGTTTTATTTCTGAAGGCATATAATTTTGAATCTGCAGAGTGTATATGTGCCTGTTTTTGTATAATGAGTCAAATTGGAATGCTGTTACCTGAAGAAAAGGATCTGTCATCTTCAAGGCTGAAATGTAACCCACGTTCAAACCACTTAATTGAAAAAGAGAATAGTAACAGTGTGTTGCTTTTTTATATGCTTCATATGGAGTAAACTGTCAAAGAGTAATGAAAGGCTTTAGCAATTCCAATTCTAATGACTTTAATAATAGATGCAAGGCTAAAACCCTATACAGCATCATGAAAATTTATCCCACGTGTGCTTTAATCATATGTGCTAACTCTACCGACAAAACCAGATTGTTCTAGCTGTCACCATAGCATATCAAATATAAACGTGAATGCATATGGCACACTGTGTTGATTTTTCTAATAGCATTCAAACATATCACCAGTTTCCTTCTTGACTTTCTTTAACGTTAACAATGAACCTTAAACCAAGATGATGATGGATAGGATACAAAATTAAATTATAATCTTATTCTCACTTCAAAAAAGAAAAGGAATCATGGATTTTTCTGTATATAAGCTAATAAATAATAGAATTATTGAAACATCATTAGCATGTTTGTTTTCAATCAGAAGTCGCCAATGAACTGATAACGTGCAAAACTTTTTCATAGGAAGTCATCTAGTGCGTGTATTGAGTACCTGAACAAACATCAAAATAGCTGAATCTCCACAGAATCTTATTCTAAATGAAAAATAGATTTGCTTTACAATATCAAGTTGAATGCCTAAAATGCATTTCCTTATTTCTAGAGATCACTTATAATTATCACTTTCACTGTAAATCATTTCACTACTTTAAATTTATTTTTATAGTAAGTCTTCAGACCAGAAAATTATTATTTTCATATTATTTCAGAGACTGACTCCCATAAGTTGAAGCTACTCGTGGAACTTTGACTGTAATGTTTGCAGAAATTATGAATTATGCATCTACTTTTGGAAATACACTAGAAGGATAAAGCAACTGTATCAAGGGCTTTATTTCTTTAACCTTTCCTACATCCAAATATGTCACTTTGCCTTTCTACTTGTTTTTGTGTTCCTCTGCCTTTACCATTCCAGTGATAGCCTGTTAACTAATGAGAAAATTAGAGAGACAAATCTACCCAGTCATCCATTGTAAGGTCAATCTATAGCTGATCAGCTGACATATGAGTAAATCCAGATGAGCCTAGACTAAATGGTTAAACTATCAATACAATCTTGGGAACTGAATGAACACTGATGATATGAAGTATTGAGCTTTGGGATGATTTACTAACCGTAATTGTAGCAATAGATCATTGATTCACATCACTGTCTTTTGAGTTTAGTGTTGAACTTGTGTTTAAAATACACTGCTAAATGGAGCTGTGCCTAATTTAAACATTTAGAATTCATTATTTTTTTTTAATTTGCCACATTCTTGTACTTAAAAAAACATTCATTAGCTTTAAGTAATATGTTTTTGTTTTTTTTTTCCCCACCAGATCCATCCTCAATCACAGGATACCTGGTCTGTTTAATTAAATGCCCTCTCAACACACTGGCTTGGGAAATAGCATACCAGCTGACTCGTATCTTCTTATTCAATCAAGAGAAAGACTAGATCTTTTTCTAAGTAAATTCTATTTCCAGGCCAATTCATAGTTCATCTAGTTTAATCATTGTTTAATGAGTAAAATTTCAATCCCATTCAATTTAAATGCTGTGAAGCTTGAGAGTTGTCCTTGAGGTCTGTAAGAACTACTAAATCCTTTTAAAGTAGAAATTTTTGGAGTAGCTTTTGTTCTCCTCATACTTAATGAACAGTGGTGTTCCAAAAATGCATAATCTTTTTACCTACAAGAAATATGGGCGCGCAGACTGTGGTCCACAGGTCAAATCCTACTTGCCACTTTTTAATCAAGTTTTATAGAATACAGTAATACTGATTCATTTATATAGCTGTAGGCATGCAACAATGGCAGTTGACTAGTAAAGACAGAAAATGTCCTTTAAAGGCTAAAGTATTTACTATTAATATTTGACCTTCATAGAAAAAGTTTACTGTCTCCTGGCCTATGACATCAAGTATTTCTTCAATTTATCTTTTGTTTATTTTTAAATATCAGTCATGGGTTTATCCTCTTTTTCATTGATTTCACCAAGTCCAATAATTATTTACATGCATTTCAATGAAACATTTTACATTTAAATATTTATGCATTTTTATGTAAACAAAGAACAGAATCAAATAAGTAGATGACAGATAACGAGAGGTATTATTTTTGCCTCAAAAAGCAGAATAAGTCCAAATGATTCATTTATCATTCAGAGTTCTCTGTCATTTAGCTCTGTCACTATACTGCAATTAATTCATCATTACATTATTTTTTACCCTATTATTCTTTAAAATCATGCCCCACAGAGGAAAATTTTCCTGTTCATCTTCCACTATTCTCATTGTCTTCACTTTCCATTTTGAAATGTATTATTTCCTTTAAAAAATAAGAACAAACATTTGCAGGAATTATTGTTCTTGATAATTTTATTAGCCTAAACTTTTCAAATCTTCAAATGCCAATTGTATGTTAATCTTTAAGATAATTATACAGTTATATCTACTTCTGATTTATATTTCAGATCAGAAATTTTCAAGCAAAACTCTATTTTACAAGCAAGATATATAAGTCAGTTGTAGTCTTTTCATGTATTTTGTATTTTCTAAAAAATGAGCAAATTGTTGGATTCAGAGTGTTTACCAGCTTTTTTGAATAAATAAATGGTCAAAGAGTTCAAATTAAAGAGGACAAGATGCTCGATGAGTCTGGATTCAAATAAAGCACTAGCATTGAATAGTCAAAAATAAGTAGTGCAAGGTCAAATATAATAGTTTGAAATTAAAAACTGTGGGACTAGAAAAACATATTCTGAGAACTAGCTATAAAGCAATATAAAAACAGTCAATCTTACAAAAAGGAATTGATATATTTAATAAACATATATCAAGTGTTCAAAATGAAAAAACAAATCTTATTTGTAATCTGTGTATCACAATATATGTGAAAATATAAGTATTAGCTCAATGTCTGACATCATCACAATAATCTGTGGAGAGTTAATTTTTTCAATTATGTATTCAGTCAATGAATAGCATATCTAAAAACAGCAAAGTTTTTTCTAAAGTCAATGGGAGAATTATGAAAAGAATTAGAGATGTAATTTTGAATACAAGTGACGATTTAGTTTATAATGAAAAAATGTAACCATCATTTCCAAACCATTCTGTAAAAGAAAACTGTCAGCTTTCTGCCACTGAGATATTAGTATTTTCATCAGCTCTTGATTAATAGGCACAACAACCCTCTGACACAGTCTCCTTATATTATCCTATGTGACCTAAGATTGGAGAAAATTTCCACAGAGATTAAATATAAAATACTTAAACCATTTGGTGCTTTTAAAGGTGAAAAGGTTGGATTTTTATTGCTATTCAAGTCACAAGGATTAGTAGAACACTCCTTTTAAAAAAATGAAATTCTGAATGTTTTATTCCCTATTATCAGACCCTTTTTAATTTTAAAACCTAATATTTAAATACCATGAGGGGAAAATGCTGTTTTCTGAACTTTTCAATGTAAGGCTAAAATTACTAAGAACAGTTTCTCTTAGGACATCTATCTCCTTAAATAACCCTTTGACAGTGTGCTACTTAAAATCAGGATGAATTTTGTATTTTCCAGTTAGATATCAGATAGGAATTGCAAATGCACTAAAATCATCTATTTGGTTTTACATTTTGATAAAATATTCCAGGTAAAATTTCTCATATCATACTCTTATTTGTAAATCCTCTGAAGTCAGAATAGCTTTGATTAATTATTGCAGAGTATTATAAGATACCAGTCTGATGTAGAAGCTTATATGAAAAAGGCAAAGCTTAATTACTTTCTAGAAGAAGAAATATTTAATAAAAAATAAGAAAAGGATAAAATGTGAAATGAAAGAGCTATTCATTTTTATACATTTGTTAGCATTTATAAATGCTTGTAGCGTGTGTCCAAAAATGAATTTCTGATTTTATAATCACTGAGGAGAGTGCTAGCAAATAATAGTTATAAGAACAAAGTTATTAAATGATTGAGTTAATTTACTAAGCCTTTGTGTGCATCCTCACAATGAAAAAAATCTAAAGGATGAAAGGAAACTATTAATGAGATATTTGGCTTTTGGAGATGCTTAAGCATCAACTGGAAAATTTCAGCATCATGAAAAGCCTGGAAGATGAAATACTGTGAAATTCAGTCTTGTTGGGCATTGGGAATGCAGGCAGAGACAAACTTGGGATAAAGTGTTAGCTCAGCAGGACACAAGGCTGAGCAGTAAGAGTCTAAAGACACTTGGAGGTGCTCAAGGAAAGCTGTATGAAAAGAAAGAAAAGAACAAAGTGGCGAGTAAATGAAGACATAAAACTTGGCTATCTCAAAATTGAGCTGCATGTATTGCAGGAGAATTTATAAATTAAATTCTGAAAAATTTAAAACCTAATGTTTAAGAGAGGGAAGTGAATTTCTGCCTTCCCACTTCTAACCTACAAAACTCCCCCCTGCCTCTTTGGGGAATTAGCGCATCTGAGATGATAAACATCATGTCATTGGCAGCACTTATTAATATCTTTAAAGGCTCTGTGGAATCTAAAAGTAACTAGATAAATCAATTTATTCTGTTTTTCACTTAAAAATGCATTTTTAAACAGACATATCATCTGTTGTCTGGGTTAATTTGCCCACTCAAAGAGGTGGTGGGATTCGAGGTGGTTGGCATTCTGCAGAAGATCTGTGTTTAATTCAAATTGAAGATACTTACAGATCTCATTTCTTAAAGATTTTATTTTGGATAAAAGAAGAAAGTTTGGATAAAAGCAAAAGAAGAAATAGAAAACTTAATATATGTATTGAGGGGAAACCACAGGATTAGGTCAAGATGTGTTCTAGAATTGAAATCATAGTTCACTTATTTTTGCTGTCTCTGTTATTCTGTCTTTCTATAGAACAATTTATTCTTAAGGCATTGTTGATGCAGAGCTCTATAAAATGATATATTCATCAGAGAACATCCACCACACTTTACACAGGATGGAATAACAAAAGTGGGAACAGAAAGGTACTAGAATCTAGGTATATATTAATTTAAGTTGAATTGTTTTTATTTGCTTGTTTACTGTAGCATTTTCATGAGTTAAATTATGTCCTACCCCTCCTCCAAAGAAGACATGTTGAAATCCTAATCCACAGTGCCTGTAAATTATTTTATTTGGAAAGAAGATCTTGCAGATATATTCAAGTAAAGATTAATTAATAAGGTTAAGCTCTAATCCAGTATAACTGGTGTCCTTATAAGAAAAAGGAAATTTGAACACAGGGAGATGGCATTTACCCAGATGGAGGGAAATTTTGCCCCAGATTAAGTATACCTAGAATCTCACCCATACTTATGTGATTTATCATATGATATTTGGGATATTTTGCTTTTAAGTTAATTATTCTTAGGTAGTGCTTTCAAAACGGTTGATTCTGCAATGGGTTAGCAAGACTTTGGAGATGTTGGAATGGAGTGTATTTTACATGTGAGAATTACGTGATTTAATCATTGCCCATTTGTTTTCAGTTTATTTTTGTTTAATTTTGTAAATGTACTCATTACTGATTAATCCAGTTTAAATGTGTTCAACTATATAAGATATCTAATTCTCTTATATTGGAATTATTTCCTCTATAGTCTTTGGTTATTATATGTAAATCTATATTACACTCTATCTGGATTTTTCCAAGAGCTGTTATTCTGGAATTTCACCCTATCCACGATGTGGCCTTCCTTATCACTGGATCCTCATTTCAGGGATTCCATGTCTTCCTCACATTTACTCTCTTGTTCTGGCAGAGCATATCTTCTTCTAGTACTTTCTAAAAAAAGTGAAGATAGTGCCTGAATCAGCCAAGCTTTGATCAGAGAAACCAAACTACTGTTGATTTTTGGACAAAGAATTTTTTTGCAGGGCTCAGACCTTCCACTGATGTAGGAAATGGTGGAACACCCACTGCAAGCTGGTGTTTCTCCATCTAGTATTTAGCCTGTAGTCAGTATAGGTCAGCTGGATCGGCATTTGTGAAGGAAAGCTGAATAGGCAGAAGAATAAAGATAAACTGAAACTTGAGTTGACAACTGGAACATGCAAGGACGTAGTGGGATTGTCTTCCGTCACCATCCACCCTGATACTGGGAATAGTTGGCAGAAGAAAAAGTGTTGCTCATTATCTTGGAGATGGGCTTCCCAGGTGGCACTAGTGTTAAGAATCTGCCTGCCAGTGCAGGAGACATAAGAGACAGGGGCTCAACACCCATTGGGAAGATGCCCTGGAGGAGTGCATGGCAACCCTCCCAGCATTCTTGCCTGGAAAATCCCATGGACAGAGGAGCCTGGCAGGCTATGGTCCATAGGGTTGCAAAGACTCACACATGACTAAAGCGACTTAGCACACCACAGAAATACGTATGCCCTTGGTCTTCAAATCTAATGAAGAATGTCTCTTTTGGTTCTCTTTTGGCTCATATTAACCAGAAGAGGGAATTCTGGAAATAACTGGATTTTCAGTGAAATGGAGGCAAACGTGTCTATTCACATCTACAATGTAAAATTCGTGACCTTCAAGATGTTCTATGTATGGATTTATCATTTATCATAGTTTTTTACCAGCTGACTCCATCTGTTAGAATATAGACAGGACGCACTTCTACAGTAAGGGAGCACTCACAGAGGTTTAAGCAGCAATATATGAAGGACTTTGCTTCCTCCAAAGTCCTCCTGCTTCACATGAGAGCAAATTGTACCCTCTGGGTCCATTTGTCCTTCACGGATGCCAGTTTACATTATTCCTGTATTTTTATCATTTAAGTAATTTGGTGAAGGCTCTTTGGCAAAATAATAGTTATTAATTCTGAGTAAATGTTTTGTGGAGTATGGATTTGAAGTTAATAGAGTAAGGAATAACTTGAACTTTCAGTACCATAGCAAACCAGTGCTTATCAGAATCTATTGCTCTATCTAAAGTTTCCATTTAATGAGCATACTAACATTTCAGCATCCATTATACCCTAAAAAAAAAGTTTTCAATAATTAAGGATAATTGGCAATAGAAATAAAACGAGCAGATGAAAATGACTCTGCATTAGACATTGGCAGCCTGCTCTTTTGGCGTGTGTTAGAAGAAGAGAAGAGAGGATGAGGATTTTAAGTAGGAATCCAAACTGGTCAACTGTGTCCTTATTATTTTACACTTTTTGTTCCACATCATATACTTCAACTTCTATTTAAAAATTATTTTATAAGGTTTCCTCAGATTGCCCACAAAACACTATTCTGGGGTTAGATGCCAATCAAATTATAACTATATTTAATGATTATACAGTGTCATAGTCTGTCAATTAGCATTAATTTATAATGTCATTTAAACAGCCAAATCATTTTGAACAACTTACTTATTACAAAATACCTTAAAAAAATCATTTTCCAATATAATATCATTAAGCCTAACAGGATCTCATTGGGGATATTTTTATTGTTTAAATACAATAAAATTTGGGGGGGGGGCTTTATTTTATGTTGGTACCTATAGGAAAGAGGAGTATCTTTTATGTCATTAAGAACATACCAAAAAGTTAAATTATAGACTCTTCAGTGTTATTTTTTTTCAGTGTTATTTAAATTCAGATTAGATTCTTGTGTATATTAGATTTATTACTGAATGTATTATTTGATATCATTTTCATTAAAAATATCACAACACTATTAATTGGCTATACTCCAATTATATGAAAAATAAAAAGTTAAGAAATTACAGAAGGAAGCTAGTGAAAAAATATTTGGACATTAAAATTAAAATTGTATCTTTATTATTATTTTCCAAACGTTCACAAAAATACTGTAAGTAGAAAGCACACACAGATTCATCTGTACATATAGAGGGGCATACAAAGACGTATAGCCTTACACCACACAGGCATGTGCACAACTGTACTCACATATGTTCATATTGTCACACACAAACAATCATTGTGGGACAGTATTGGGTCTGCATTTTTATGACAGGCATAGTACCACTCTCCATCCTCTCCACTTTAAAAAAAAAATATTCACAGACTATAACTGAGCAAACAATAGTGAAGGAAGAAGTGAGGATGGCAGGGGACACATTTGTTGTTGTTCAGTTGCTTAATTGTGTCCGACTCTTTGCGACCCCATGGACTGCAGCCTACTAGCCCCTTCCCTGTCCTTCACCACCTCCAGGAGTTTGCTCAAATTCATGTCCATTGAGTTGATGATGCCATCCAACCATCTCATCCTCTGTCACTGCTTTCTTCTCCGGCCCCTCAATCTTTCCCAGCATCAGGGCCTTTTCCAGTGAGTCGGCTCTTCACATCAGGTGGGACACATTACATTCTGTGATATGCAGATTTCTTTAATGAGGTGTTGTATGGATGGTTTAAGTGTATTAGAGAAGTCGAGGGAAAATAAAATGAGCACTGTGTGGTTGAGCTTTTAGTTTTACATATGTTCTAGTTAATGGATATCTGAGAGATAAGCAGAGAAGCTAAGAGACTTCTAGATCATCACAGAGAGCTGTATTAACAGAGGTAATGGGACTTGGACTTATGCATATAAAAGCATTAATCATGTTTAGAGATGAGGGGAAATTAGATGAACAGAGACCAGAGTCAAACCAAATGAAATAAAGTAAACAAAGCAAAATTCAGCATCTCCTCTCCCAGTTCATGTATTCATATAACAAATATTCCCTAAGTTTTCTTTTTTAATATACCAAGAAAAGAAGATACCAAATCAAAAATCTACACTTCCACAAATCTTACACTTTAGTGAAGAGAAACATAGAAAACATGACATATTTAAACATAGAAAGTGATGTGTTATGATAAAAAAATAAAGCCAAAATGATAGGCAAGAGTGTAGAGGGAGGGATTTTAAATAGAAGAGTCATGGAAGATAATACTGAGAAAGTGGCATTAAGCATAGACCTAAAATGGGCAGACTGTGGACATTTCTGAAGGAGGAACAGCTGCAATTGAGAAAGAACAAATATAAAGTTTTGAAGGGGGAGTTCATTTAATATGACTATAGAAACAAGGAAGCCAGTGTGACTGAAGTGAGAAAAAAAGAGGATAAGAACATACAGTCAGAGAAGTGTGGGGTTGAGGAACAATGATGTCGAGAACATTTTTGATAATGATAATATTTATATATTTTACTATGAGTCTGATGACAAGCTCTAACAGGAGCTTCAGTGGAAGGATGACATGATCTGACTAATCCTTTAAAAAGATGACTTTGATTGCTATTTTTTTAAATTATTTTTTAAATTGAAGGATAATTGCTTTACAGAATTTTGTTGCTTTCTTCCAAACATCAACATGCATCAGATCATTAGGAGGATATCATAATGATTCAAAAGAAAGATGGTAATGGCCGAGATAAAGTCATGATAATTACAGAAATGTTATGGAGGGATTTAATTCCAGATGCATTTAAAAAAACTGCATCTTGCTCCATCCAATATGATTTAATGAAAAGGACACCTTATTTCTGTGGTTTTCTTCCCCAGAATATATTACTATACCCTAACTATGAGAGAACAAACTCAATCACAAACCCAAATTGAGGGGTATTTTGTAAAATGTCTGACTAGTTGTCCACATGTGCAAGTGCTCAGTCGTTAAGTTGGGTCTACCTCTTTGCCACCCCATGGACAGAGGAGCCCACCAGCTCCTCTGCCCATGGGATTTTTTAGGCAAGAATACTGGAATACTGGAATGGGTTGCTATTTCCTCCTCCAGGGGATCTTCTGACCCAGGGACTGAACTTGTGTTTCCTGCATTTGTAGGTGGATTCTTTACTGTGAAACCATCAGGGAAGTTCAGTTGTCCTCAAAATTTGTTAAGAAAAGAAAACGGATAAAATTTCACAGACCTGAGAAAATTAAGGGAAAATGATGACAAAATGCAATGTGAAATCTTGGATTGAATCCTTGGAGGAAAAAAAAATAAATAAAGTTGCATTAGTGCAAGATCTGATATAATCCATTTAAAGTATGTGGCTTAATTAATAGTATTTTTTCCAATGATGAGTTTTAGTTTTGCTTAATGTATCATGATAAGATGTTAACATTCAGAAAAGATAAGTGAAGGGGTATACAAGAACTCTCTCAACTATCTTTACAATTTTAATGTAAATCTAAAATTATTCTAAGTTTTAAAAGATATTTTAAGTAATGCCAGCAGGATTCATGAAGCAATTTGCTGTATGATATAAAGAAATAAAAATGATATTAAGAATTA
Organism: Aepyceros melampus; assembly: GCA_006408695.1. NCBI lineage: Eukaryota > Metazoa > Chordata > Mammalia > Artiodactyla > Bovidae > Aepyceros > Aepyceros melampus. The sequence continues at coordinate 80,734 of SJXQ01011643.1, forward strand.
CTGCAATAATTTAACCTGACTAATTAAAAGGATCTTCCTTTTCCAGATAGTGTTTTAAATTTTCCAAAGTATGGAACTGGAGTCAGAGCAGAGAAGACAGGAACATAAAATTTGAAAGAACAAATAGAGAAATATATATGCAGATAGGGAGAGAAAGAGAAAAAGGTATTTGGGAGATTAAAAATGAGAGACACAGAATCAGAGCAAGGACAGTTAAGGAAGAGTAGAAATGGAAAGACTAGTAGAAATGTTATTGAGACTTATGGATAGTATTAATTTTAATGTTTATCAGGAAAAAGTATATGCTGGAATTTTATTTATTTTTGACTTGGATATATTTCCTCAAAAACACTTCACTACTGAGACTGGACACCTTGGTCCCAATATCCATAAGCTTGCATCTGTTTTTGTTGTTGTTGTTTGCTTTTTAATCTTCACAATTTCAAGGACGAAAACAGAAAAACTATAGTTCTTTGAATTGAACACTGTAGAATTAGAAAACCATAATATCATCCTGAAAAAACAGAATGAAACTTGCTTTTTACAATTAATGACTGCAAAAAAGAAATTTTAGAAAACAGCATCATCAATCTAAAAACAAATAGGAAAATATATGCAGTAAATTCAGATAAGTTGGTGATAGCAGGTGATTGTTTGGCTATAGAGATTGCTCTTGTTTGATTACAGAGAGTGTTAGCAGAAAAAATATATTCTCTGTGTGACGTGTTGAAAAACAACAAGCCATGTAGTAATCAAGAAATGAACATGTCAAATAAAAAGGAAAAACTAGTATAAATCCTAAAGATGGTAGCTAGTAGGGTGTCTGCAAGAAGAGAATAAAGGTCAACAGGACCTCAGCACTGAAGGCAATGTGCAGAGAAAATGAGATGGTCATATAGGTGAAAAGAATCCATTCTTGGTTGTCGATCCTAAATAAAGAGGGTTGAGTTTTTAAAGTGGGAGCAAGGGAAGAAGGAGGCGGCTTAAAAAAAAAGAGGGTAACATTTCAAATATATATATATATACACACACACAAATGTATGTGTGTGTGTGTGTGTGTGTGTACTGTGCTATGCTTAGTTGCTCAGTCATATCCAACTCTTTGTGACCCCATGGACTGTAGCCCGCCAGGCTCCTCTGTCCATGGGGATTCTCCAGGCAAGAATAGTGGTTATATGTAAATATGCCTTGAAAGAGTAAATGTAAGTGTTGGACTATTATTGCTGAAAATTGTAAATCACATACTAGCAGAAACTGATATGTTAGTGTTCATCAGATGTTTAATGTGCTTCTTCTTTGTATGAGCTTCTTGAGTAATGAAGTTGGGGTAATGTAAGTTGTTTGGCCAAATTCCTCTGAGCAGAAATCAAGTGTGGCAGTATCTTTGACTTGAAACTCATGACAGACAGTATGTCCCTTGATTGCTTTCATCCTCACTGTGATAACCTCTGAGGCCAGGTTTTCCCTATGGTGAACACCATCAGACTGTACTGAACTGACAAACAGGTAAAACTTTATTGTCTTAAACCATAAAGGTTAAATGGTTTGTCGGTGCAACAGCTAGCATTGATTATGCTAATGTATGCACCTGTTAAAATTATATTCAGAAATAAACTACTTGAGCCAGAGCTCATGATTTTGTGCTTAACAGTAAAATCAGATATGAAGCCATCCATGTACCACACCCAAAATTCATTGCACTCAAAATAACTGGCAGGAACTGTAGCAAAATAGTAACTATGCTTATTTCTGGACAGGTTAATTTTAATTTATTTTTATACATTGCTGTCTATTCTGTTTCTCTTCATATGTGTGTGTGTGTGTGTGTGTGTGTTTATTTTAGAGAAGGCAATGGCACCCCACTCCAGTACTCTTGCCTGGAAAATCCCATGGATGGAGGAGCCTGGTGGGCTGCAGTCCATGGGGTCCCTAAGGATCGGACACGACTGAGCAACTTCATTTTCACATTTCACTTTCATGCATTGGAGAAGGAAATGGCAACCCATTCCAGTGTTCTTGCCTGGAGAATCCCAGGGATGGGGGAGCCTGGTGGGCTGCCGTCTATGGGGTCGCACAGAGTCGGACACGACTGAAGTGACTTGGCATATGTATATATTTACATATTTTGAGCATTGGGAAAATTGTATTTTTAAACAAGCCATGTACTTTTTTTCTTTTTTAAATTAATTAATTTATTTTAATTGGAGACTAATTACTTTACAATATTGTAATGGTTTTTACCATACATTCACATGAATCAGCCATGGGTGTACATGTGTCCCCCATCCTGAACCCCCCTCCCACCTCCATCCCCATCTCATTCCTCAGGGTCATCCCAGTGCATCAGCCCTGAGTGCTTTGTCTCATGTATCGAACCTGGACTGGTGACCTGTTTCACGTATGGTAATATACATGTTTCAGTGCTATTCTCTCAAATCATCCCACCCTTGCTTTCTCCCACAGAGTCCAAAAGTCTGTTCTTTATATCTGTGTCTCTTTTGCTCTCTCGCATATAAGGTCATCGTTACCATCTTCCTAAAGCCATGTGTATTTTTAACAAGGGAAAAATAAATAATTTTTTAGCAAGTAGAAGTTTATTCATTCCCTTTGTTCGTTACTAGCAGCAAGGCCTCAAGGGAATCACTTAGTTTCTGGGGCCTCACTGCCCTCATTGTTCAGTGGGAACAATTCCTTACCTAAGTACAAGCAGGGCTCATGGAGACCACTTTTTAAAGACCATGAAGACATATGCCTCTGTGGCTAGTTACATGTATTTAAAATAAAATTCTTCTTTATTTTCTTATTCTCCATGAAATTATGAGTGCTGTGCTGCTAAATAGTCTCCAATTAAAATAAATTAATTTAGCATATAATATCCCTATTAATTCTCACATTATATATAAATCCAATAACTTTGACTCACAGAACTTATTTCAACTTTGGTTATTTTGTGTATCACTTTTCTGAACACTGTCCAAGTTCTTCATTTATATCCCAAGTGGAATACGGAACGCCAGTAATGTTCTATTTAATGCTGACTGTGTTTCAAAATGACAGAGTTTTATTTATGTACTATTGGGAAAACAATTTTGAAAGTATAGCTGAATCACATGTACATATATTTAATGTTTATATATTTATACATATTCATATGCATATTGCAGAACTGTAAAAGACATAAATCATTTAATCATATTTTGTGCTTTTCAGTGTTAACATTTAGACATTACCTTTTTGCTGATGCTGGGCCTATTTGTCCTCAGAGGCATTGCTTGCTCTTCTGTGTATGCTTGGGAAGTGGGTTAGAGGCCTTGAGTATGTGTTTCCCATTTGCTTCTACGTGGAATTAGTGAATGAGAGGCGGTGGCAGAAGTTGAAGAGCAGAGTGTAGGAGAAGCTGGGGTAATTTTTCCTTTCTTCCCTTTGGGAAACACCAACAACAGATGTGGTGCCTCCTTTATGCCTTCATCTTCCAGTGAACAGCCTGCCTTGATTTCACCTTCAGTGTAATTCTGGTTTCCCAGTTCTGCATCTCTCTTTTATTCTTCAGAAGAAAAACATTAGTAATTTCTAGTTGTCATCTGCTACTTGTTAACTCATGATGATGTTCTACTCCTATATTTAATTTCACAATTTTTTCAATCATTTGCATAGCCAATGTTTTCAAATCATAAGATGATTTGTGTTTTCCTGATTGGATCCTAACTGGTACAATTGATGGTACCTAAAGTGGTGCCTGCAGGCTGACCTTCAAATGAGATTCTGAATTTGAGCTTCTCATTTGTTTCTCAAGTTACAATGATATATTTTCAGATAAAGAATTCAATAATGTGGATGTTGTGATATGCATCTCAGAGTGCATTCAAAAAAAAGACATGCCAAGCTGCTCAGAATACTACTTGAAAATGGCTTCTGGGGCTCAGTTTCCACTGCAAAGAGTTACTCTGTAAACCATTACACCATTTCCATGAAGAGCTGGCATCCAGTGACTGAAGAAAATGGATAGATAAAGGCTTTACTATCTTAGCTCACTTTGGAATGATGCTGAAGAGTCTTTTAAGTTCCAGAATTTCCCCACATAGTTGATCAAGGCTGCATTAGGCTTACTTCACTGTTCAAAATATCTCTCTGTCCTTTCTTTCACCCTTTCCACAGTTGTAGTAATTATAGTTACTCCATAATAAATATCTTGAACACTAAACTCTGCTCAGAATCTTTTCCCAAGGTTCTCAACCAAAATAAGATTACTTAAATTGTTAAATAGATTGCTTTATATGAAAACAATGTTTTGTTATATCAAGTAGAGACTGTAATAATCATATGTCTTATCAAAATAAGGGGATAAATACTGTGACATGGGACGGTTGCTTCTGAATGAGCTAGAAATCTATAAGTAAAGATATGATAACCTCAAGATTTTGGAATATTGGCTCAAAGAATAGATTGACATTAAGAGAAGTTCTATGGACAGGGTTTTTTGAAAACAAAATCTTTTACCTCTGGCATCACAGAACAACCTGACAATGAATTAGAGCTCAAATTGAATTGTAGTTTGCAGAATTATTAGGAAACTAAATTCACAATCTCAGTATGCATTTCATTTTAACCTTGGAAATGAAGGCAATTTGAGATTTCAGGTGAAAAATTTTTTAAAGATTGAGACAAGAGTTGTTTTGGACTACGTATCTGTGTATCCTTAAACTTCCTATGTTGAAGTCCTAAAGTGATGGTGTTTGGAAGTAGCCTATGGGAGGTAACCGTACTTTTAAAAAGAGAAAGAGATGCAGGGAGCTCAAACTGGTGCTCTGTGACAACTGAGATGGCTAGGATGGGGTGGGACAATGGAGCGAGGTTCAAGAAAGAAGGGATATATACATACCTACAGCTGATTCATGTTGCTGTATGGCAGAAACCAACACAATATTGTAAAGCAGTTATCCTCAGTTAAAAATAAATATTCTTTAAAGGGGGAAAAAAAGAGAAAGAACAACAACAACAACAACTAGCCTTTTCCCTCCTCTGTTCCACATGTGGATATAAGGAGATAAGGGCTCTACATAAATAAGGAAAAGGACCTTTGCCAAGAATCTAACTGTGTCTTCACCTTGACCTTGGGCTTCTAGCCTCCAAAACTGTGAGAAATAATATTTTTAAGTCACTCAGTCTATGGTATTCTCTTACAGCACCGTGAACTGACTCAGAAACATTAAATACCCTGGTATCCCAGATCATTCCTAGTATAAGCAATTTCCTCTCCAGTGTTTGCAAAAAATATATATATATATATCTTTCCAGCAATTAACTACTCAGTAATGACTTTATCTTTTAATTTTCTTACAAAAGGATACTTACTCTTTTGTAAAGCTCCTAACACTATTCATTGCATCCAAGTCTGTAACTAGAGTTAGATCCCAGCATGTCCCAATGCAAGACCTGTTATATCTTCTTCAAGAAGAGAAAACATACATTTAAAACCCGAAAGATGATATAAATCATCATGGATGAGGGAAATATGCATGAGGGTATATACTAGAGCTTTAGACTAAGATGGAAGAAGTATGGTATTGGTTTGAGCCTAATTTATATATATGAGTGCACTTCTCCAAGTTTCCAGTCTTAATATTCTAGCTTATATAACTAGAGTGGTTTTAACAGTTTATTTTCTGTTTTTCTAAATGTAAATCTGTTTTGACAATGGCCTACTTTCAATAAGATTTAAATGTTTGATTTTTTTCTTTATACAATATAGAGGAAGAAATTCAGTGAAAGGGAATGTGTTTTTATTGGGACACTCTCCTCACTAATACATTCCATGTTAGTACAGGGATTCATGCTAGTGAATGCATACTTGAGTAGTTCTAAAAGTAACTATTCTCTAAAGGATGGAGTTGATATAGGAAATGTGGCTATTAAAACAGCATCCCTGATTTTAATGAAAAATTATAGCAGCTTGAAACAATGGAAGTCAGTTACAGCATTTAACATTTAGAGATGAAGAAGTTGCAGTTGCCTCATGGGCATCAAGGATTCACAGAGGTACCGAGTTGACAATGGGCTCACCAACTATGAAGATAGATACTAAAATGTTTTTTGATCTATGAAATTGGGATATTTTAGTTATGGTGACAGAAACCTAGCTTGAGTTTTTGTAATAACTCTCAGACATAAATCTTTCCATCATAGCCTGTTCCTCAGTTCAGTGCAGTTCAGTCACTCAGTTGTGTCCGACTCTTTGCGACCCCATGAATTGCAGCACTCCAGGCCTGCCTGTCCATCAACTCCCAGAGTTCACTTAGACTCACGTCCATCGAGTCAGTGATGTCATCCAGCCATTTCATCTTCTGTCGTCCCCTTCTCCTCCTGCCTCTAGTCCCTCCAAGCATCAGGATCTTTTCCAATGAGTCAATTCTTCACATGAGGTGGCCCAAGTATTGGAGTTTCAGCATTAGCATCAGTCCTTCCAAAGAAATCCCAGGACTGATCTCCTTCAGAATGGACTAGTTGGATCTCCTTGCCATCCAAGGGACTCTCAAGAGTCTTCTCCAACATCTGTTGCTACAGCACGTAATTGAAGGGGACACTGAAGAAGAGCATGAATCTTTCCTTCTTTGAGGAAGAACCCTTAAATAAGTCCTTGAGTATATATAGAATTTTCCTTTCAAGCTTCCCCAAGGGACTTTCACCTGTAGCCCTGATGGGTATGATTAGGGGCAGAAAATATCCAAACTTTACAGGGATTAAGAAATGGCCTGGATTGATACCAATCCCTAGGAACATGAAGAATCACCATGTTCCACTGATTATAATGCAGCCTCATTTAGATCAGTTGATAAATGGAATTTTGGTATGAATCTGTTATAGTGTATCCAGTCTGTATATGGTCCTATCTATTGACTACTTCCTCAGTTCCATAATTCATACTGGGATGGTGATATCCGTGTTTCACCCAGGGTTCAACTAGGAAAACAAAGACCTCATTTTTTCAAACAGAAGTTTCTTCCATAGCCAAGGAGTCAAACTGAAATGGAATCTATCATTTTTATTTCTCATTCATTAAACTAGACTTTTTCTGGTTTGAAATTCTTAGTTCTCATGGTCAAAATGTTCCCACCAGAGGATTAAGGGGAAAAAAAAGGACCTATGAAGCTGGAAAGTGAACACACACCTGGCAGTACTGGACTACTTATGTTTCTTAAACAATAGGTAGACAGAAAAGAAAAGAAAAAATAGAAGTAACACTTCTGATTATATAGATCCATTTCCATATTTTCTTCAGGTAGAAAATTCAGTTTCTGTTAAATATTAGAGATGAGAAACTCTTAATACATATAAATCTTTTATTTCCCTTTATACTTAAATATTCAATAAGAAAAATAGAAAGCTATAGAAACTCAACAATGACAGAAAAAATAAAGGACAGAAAATTAAGGCCTAAGTTATTGGGTTATCCTACATCTAAAGAAGGCTGACCAAATCTGGAAATAACACAATGAAATCTGATGGGCATAATTTCCTATTCTCAGGGAATCCAGTGTCTAAGATGGATGCAAGGACAAATAGAACTTTGTTTATCCACATTTTTAAAGCAAGACTAAAATTACTTTTGTGAAGGCAGACACATTAATATATTAAGCAAAGATTATATATGAGTAGAAGAGGAAAAAAGATGCCACGTTGTATTAACATTTGAAGTCTTTAACTATTTCTGTTTTAAATGACTGAGACAGTTTCTGTTTTCCAATCTGTATCCTTGATTAATACAGCACCACATATAATACAAGCACTTAAGTTATTGAAAACTTTATGAACTTTTTATCTCAAAGTTGTTTTTCTAATTCAAGACATAAATAGTATTTTAGAGATTGAGATATCTGTTTCCCCAAGGAGAACATACTTGAGACATACTGAATGTCAGAGGAGATAATATACTCATAAATAACTTATCATTGCTCTAGAAAAGCCCAGAGAAGGAATAAATAATGCCAACTTTACTTTCTTCATTTTCACATCAATAAAGACATTGATTACAATGTCACACTAGAACTCTGTTCTATCACATATTTTAAATTTTAATCAAGTTGGGATTAATTGGTAGCTTCAAGTGATATTGATCCAAGGTTTCCATTGTGAAGAACCTTGGAAACTGAAGGATTTGAATAGATAACTTTCTCTGTGTCTCTCCAAGAGCAAATGCTTCATGCAATATAAATTATTTCATTAACTTTTAAGGAGGTAAGAACTTGTAAAGTTGATAATACTAGTTAATTATAATATATTTTACACAAATATCTATTGCTTTTAATGTGTTTTCCATATTATATGAGTATCTGGAGCACAGATTTTTCAAAGGCACAGACATCTTCAAAGAAACTTAGGAGTTTCATTAGAAACTTAAGGAAAGTATTGATTCCGCCTATTCTCCTCATTAGTTTCAACAATGAGGTATCTATCACCTCATACCAGTCAGAATGGCCATCATCAAAAAATATACAAACAACAAATGCTGGAAAGGGTGTGGAGAAAAAGAGCCCTTTTGCATTGTTAGTAGAAATGTAAATTGATACAGCCACTATAGAGAATAGTATGGATGATTTAGTCACTAGGTCATGTCTGATTCTTTTGAGACCCCATTGAATGTAGCCCACGAGGTTTCTCTGTCCTTGGGATTTTCCAGACAAGAATACTGGATTAGGTAGCCATTTCCTTCCTGGGGGATTGTCCAGACCGAGGAATCAAATCCAGTTCTCCTACATTACAAGCAGATTCTTTACCAACTGAGCCACCAGAGAATGAAGATTTTGTAAAAAACTAGAAGTAAAACTGCCATATGACCCAGCAATTCCACTACTGGGCATATACCCTGAAGAAACCATAATTGAAAAAGACACATGTTCCCCAATATTCATTCCAGCACTATTTACAATGCCTAGGTCATGAAACCAACCTAGATGTTCATCAAAAGATGGATGAATAAAGCAATTGTGGTACATATACACAATGGAGTATTACTCAGTTATAAAAGGGAACACATTTGAGTCAGTTCTAATGAGGTAGATGAATGTAAAGCCTATTATATACAAAGTGAAGGAAGTCAGAAAGAGAAGAACAAATATTATATATCAACTCATGTATATGGAATCTAGAAAGATGAACCTATTGAATATATGGGTATTAAAGATGAGGAAGGTAAATACAAAATAGTACATTTATTGACCAATTAATGGAAAAGTAATTAAAATAAAGTCAACTTAATACTTTTATATCTTATCTATAAAAACTTTATGTTAAATTGAAATATTGTACTGTATATAGTATGTGTCTGAATAACTCTTATTTTTATCTAGCATTTTACTAATTTAACAAATAAATATACAAAGGATTATTTTGAGTATTATTTTCAAATTATTTTCTTATGAAGAATATTTTCAAATAGCATCTAGTGGTATTTAGAGTGGTGATTTGATCAAACTGTCCTGCAATTTCATTTAATTCAACTAATTTTGTGAAAAGTGAAAGTATTAGTTGCTGAGGCATGTCCAGTTCCTTGCAATCTCATGAACTGTAGCTCGCCAGTGTCCTCTGTAGCCTGTGGAATTCTCCAGGCAAAAATACTGGAGTGGATCAGTTCAGTTCAGTTAAGTCACTCAGTTGTGTCTGACTTTTTGTGACCCCATGAACTGCAGCATGCCAGGCCTCCCTGTCCATCACCAACTCCCGGAGTCCACCCAACCCATGTCCATCAAGTCAGTGATGCCATTCAACCATTTCATCCTCTGTCATCCCCTTCTCCTCCTGCCCTCAATCTTTCCTAGCATCAGGCTCTTTTCAAATGAGTCAGCTCTTCTCATCAGGTGGCCAAAGCATTGGAGTTTCAGCTTCAATATTAGTCCTTCCAGTGAACACCCAGGACTGATCTCCTTTAGGATGGACTGGTTAGATCTCCTTGCAGTCCAAGGGACTCTCAAGAGTCTTCTCCAACACCAAAGTTCACAAGTATCAATTCTTTGGTGTTCAGCTTTCTTTATAGTCCAACTCTCACATCCATACATGAACACTGGAAAAACCATAGCCTTGACTAGATGGACCTTGTTGACAAAGTAATGTCTCTGCTTTTTAATATGCTGTCTAGGTTGGTCATAACTTTCCTTCCAAGGAGTAAGCATCTTTTAATTTCATTGCTGGAGTGAATAGTCATTCCCTTTTCCAGGGGATCTTCCAGACCCACAAATTGAACTACATTGCAGGCAGATTCTTTACTGTCTGAGCCTCCAGGGAAGCCCAATTTTACCCAATATAATTTAAACATGGTACATAAAAATATATTCTTCAAAAAATCAAATATGCTATGTTTTTCATATAATTACTACTGTTAGCACATTACTTAGTGGGATTTATAGGTTATTTCCCTAGCAAATTATCTCTTATTACAACAATAATATGGAATGCCAATATAATTTCTTTTGTTTTAATTATCAAACATCAATGCTTTAACATAACACATACAATAAATATTTTATTACCTTATAATTCACTTTGCACTTTTTATGTTTTCTTATTTGATATAATACTTAGATAGCTTAAATGGGCAAAAAACATAGATATATTCTAATTGTTTTCCAGTTAAAATTCTTTTTGTTGTCGACTCTTTTGTGACCTCATGGACTGGAGCCTGCCCGGCTCCCCTGTCTCTGGCATTTCCCAAGCAAGCATACTGGAGTGGGTTCCATTGTTTCTCCAGGGTATCTTCTGAGTACGAATTGAATCTATGTCTCCTGTGTTGGCAGATGGATTCTTTACCATTGAGCCACCAGGGAAGCCTCAAGATTCTTTTATATGGATGTAAAAACCTCACAGATTTCTATAGGCAAAAAAAATATTTATTGAGAGATTATTAGATTTCACATTAAATATGTGGCAGTATTAGCTTTAGGAAGGAAAGGAACTAAAAGATAGGACTTTTCAGAAGGGAAGGTGATGAGCTATACCATAACATCTATAACAGCAGTAGTTGAGATTTTCTTTCGAGCATAGCCACAGTCCTCAATCAACTTCAGCAGTCCCCAGTCTCCAGGTTTCTTTGTGCAAATTCCAGGTTCTGGAATGCAGAATTTGTGTATCAGATTTGGAGTACGTGTAGAAAGATTCTTCTTCGTGATGAAAACTTCCAGACCCAAAGAGCCCAGAATGAAAAGAGCAAGAAGCAATAAACTCCAGTGCATCATTAGGTAAGAAGTACTCACATTACAATTTGATTCCTCCACACTTATGTGACTCATGAGAAAGAAAGGTCTATATGTAGGTACCTGGCTAGAAATATGTATCTCATTTTTCAGATAATACTTAGTCTAAATGTATTGTCTCTCTACGAGCACCATATGATAAGTATCATCAACTCATTTTATTAGTTTAGCTATGTTGAGATTAAACCAGTGAATCTCATGAACATCAATTCATTGATACCCTTTTTTGGCTGGTAATGACCTCTTTGGCTGGAATTACTATAGAGTGAAATGCATTGATCAGAAGGAGTTTTTAGAAGAATTAAGAAGATGAGAGAAATACAATACAAATCATTATTAAGTAATTATTATGTCAGAATGAACCACTGCCCAAAATATGATGTAATGGCATTAATTTTTCCCCAGAGTGTAGGCTTCCTTTCTACATGGTACCACAGCTAAACATAGGATTGGTTGCTGCTATAAGTGAATTGGAAATTCAGTGGAGGACTTGGTTAGGGGATGTCTGTGCCTCCCAGACTCTGCCTGGCCTCAGTCTTACACCCTGTCTGCTTTATACATGAGCAGATTAAACCGTCACACTGTCACACTGTGTGGTAGACATAAGGTGGAGAACTGACATCCACAGAGTGATCGTCCTCTGATTATACAGAACATGTGTTTTCAATAAAGAACTTCTGATGAACATTTATATGGATTTGGATATTTTCATGTGCTGGAGTTTATGAGGAAATGCACAACATTAGTCCCCCCAATACATTTATACTGATTCTCAGTCTTGTTCCTTTGCACCTAATGAGTCCATTAGCCATTGACAAAGAACAAGTAACAATTAGATATATAGCTTACTGAGTATTATCCACCACAGTCACTCCTCCTAGGTTAAGGCTATAATGCAGAGAAATTTATAAATCAGTTTTGATATGTATATTTTTCCAAATTTAATGAGATATAATTAGCATATAACATCTGGTTAGTCAAATAAAAATAGCATGCTTCCTAGAATAATGAAGGTACAAAGAAAATTCTGTGCATGCCACTTTGGAATGATGTAAGATTAAAAAGTGGAAGAAAAAAAGGGTTAGCTATGCAGTCATGTCCGACTCTTTGGGACCCCATGGACTGTAGCCTGCCAGGCTCCTTGGTCCATGGAATTCTCCAGGCAGGAATACTGGAGTGGGTTGCCATGCCCTTTTCTATGCCCTTCTCCCAGATTGATCATGTGTCTCCTGCATTGAGGGCAGATTCTTTACCGCCTGAGCCACCAGGGAAGACTCTGTCTTTTTTTTGTTTGTTTGCTTGCTTCCCCTGGTAACATCTTATGCCTTTCTCTGCCTTGTTCTGTTATGCTGCAGGTGATGGCTGTGGGCTCCATCTCCTGAATTATTTAACACCTTAGTTTCTTTTGGGAGTTGGCCAATGGAAGACTTTAGTGGGAAGAAAGAGGGCAGTGAAAAAAGCTTAGGGGTTTTATGATCTCCTGCCCTTCCCTATCTCACATGATTCTGGCAATTGTGTCTTTCTTCTAGTTATAGCTTCTTTTTGGAAGTAATTAGGTCGCATACCTTTCATTTGGGCTCTTGTAACTATTATCCTTTCATTGTTACTTCTAGGGTAGGGGTTCTAAAGATTCCTTGCTGTTGCATCTCATTTCCCTTGTTAATTGACCTATTCCTGACTATACTTAGGGCTTCCCAGGTGGCGCTAGTGGTAAAGAACCTGCCTGCAAATGCAAGAGACATAAGGGACTCAGGTTTGATCACTAGGTCAGGAAGACCCCCTGGAGGAGGGCATGGCAACCTACTCCAGTATTCTTGCCTGGAGAACCCTCACTGACAGAGGGTCCTGGTGGGCTAAAGCACATAGGGTCAAAAAGAGTTGGACACAGCTGAAGCGACTTAGCACGCATGCTTGACCATATGTATGTAAATATTGGCTATAGTAAGTTATATTTTCTATCTCATTGAATATACTGTATCAAATTCTTTTGAGTATTAATCTTGCAATATCTTGACTAATATTGACTCTGGCAACATTTATCAGTGAATATCTTGTTCATAATGGAAGTCATCTCAAAAGATATCTATCACATTATAATCCTTGAGAGAATTAGCATTGGAAAAAAAGCACATGATAATCCAAATGTTTACAATGTATTTTAGATATTTCTTTAACACTGTCATAATTTGGTAGCTGTTATATTAACAAGAATGACACACTATTAATATTTAAAATAGTGGAGTCCATATCACTTGTCATCCTTGATTATTATGTAGTGTTTTCCCTGTAGTTTTAAGAACAATCTTCATTATATAAATATAGTGCACATATGGCAACACTAATAAATGAGCAATTGTAGTATACTAAAGTGAAAGAAATACATTTACTTGCTCCCGAACATGTGTTCTGTGTAATGACATTAGCTATAAATTTAGTAGAAATCTTGCCAAATTTTAAGCAATATATACAAGTAGCATAATTATGACAAAAAATAGTAACAATTGCTGTCATTATATCTAGAAATACTAGTACTGACACTAAGAAGGCAGTGGATGGAGTGGGAGAGGAAGCAGAGGAAAAAAGATTAAAAACATAGTTAACACTTAAGAAGATTGACAAGTACCTGACAGTGTGCAAAGTGCTCGACATTCCTTGTCTCATTTAATCAGTACAAAAGAACAAAGTTTTGGGCAGAGTTATTATGCTCATAATATGAGTAGATGATGACGTAAGAGAGGAAGATGAAGAAACTGAAGGACAAAGGGTATAGACTACCTCCTTGTTCATACAACATGTTTGGGAGTCACAGCCTTGTGACTTGATTAATCACAAGTTCAGTTCAGTTCCGTTCAGCCCAGTCGGGTCTGACTCTTTGTGACCCCGTGGACTGCAGCACACCAGGCTTCCCTGTCTATCACCAACTCCCGGAGCTTGCTGAAACTCATGCCCATTGAGTCGGTGATGCCATTCAACCATCTCATCCTCTGTTGTCCTCTTCTCCTCCTGCCTTCAGTCTTTCCCAAAATCAGAGTCTTTTCCAGTAAGTCAGTTCTTTCATCAGGTGGCCAGAGTATTGGAGTTTCAGCTTCAGCATCAGTCCTTACAATGAATATTCAGGACTGATATCCTTTAGAACTGAATGGTTTCAAGTTGTAATTAACCTTTCCATTCTCATCCTTTCAAATTCAAATATTATACTGTACGTCATCTCCTATGTTTTAAAGTTGCTTTTACTAATTTTCCACCTAGACTGCAATAACATGCCCCACTGATTCATTCCAACAAATTCCATTATCCCTTCACATATGAGGCTGTTTCCTTGAACAGCCAGATTAGATTGTACAGTTCATATTTCATGAGTATAATCACTCCCATGGATAAATGGTGCTTCTTTCTAAAGTCAGTCCTCTCTACTCTGTTTATTCACTTGACAAACAAGTAGTAACTAAACTTCTGTTTATTCACCCAACAAACAAACAATGATAACTGTACACAGGTTACTTTTCAATGTCTCTTTAACGCTAAAACTGTACTTACAATCTCACTGTGGCTGCAACCAGCTGACTAATTTCATGTTAAATCCCTGACCCATAAAGTTGAGTGGACCATTGGTTCTGTTCGAATATTCTACACTCCTCTTCTTGTTCTTTCATATTTCTACTGTATTGTATCCTCTCTTCACAGTCTTCATATACCCCTTCCCCAAAGTCAGTCTTAACTTACTTCATTAATAAAGAAAATTTAAAAATCCTATAATAGTTTCCTTTTAACCCATACATATTTATTCTGACATCTTTGTGTTCTTTCTGAAGCCAGTCTACTACTTGAATCTCAGTGTCTTTCACCTACCCAAGCTGTCACTCCTGAAATTTCCTATTGCCCTACTTGTTTCTGTTGTTCAGTCAACAATAATGTGTTGTTGTTGCCCCACTACACATTATCAAGTTTTAAACTATCTTTTGAGTTGTAATTGCATATCGTAGAATGTGCCCCACATCCACTTGATTGATACAGCTTTACAGTATGCATGTCTTCAAATTAGTAGAAATCCTCCAACATTATTCCTTAATTTAAAAATTGTTTTAGAGAATTGAGGTGCTTTGCATAAGTCACCATATTAATTTCAACAAAACTACCTGCTGGTAATTTGAATGAACCATGTTAAATCCATGGTGCAATTTTAGTAAAATTAATATCTTAAACATATAGAACTTTCTATTCCACAAAATCATCATATTTGTCTATTTATTTATTTGCTTCTTGAAAAATAACTTTCAGTGACATTTTGTAATTTTCAGTGAAGTCACCTCAAAGATATTTTGTTATACTGACCTTCAATATTTCACATTTGCCAAGGTATTATATATGGTAGTTTAAAATTTTATTTTTAATTATTTGTTGCCAGTTTATAGCAATATAGTTGATTTTTTGTATATCAACCTAGTCTAATATGAACTAGATGGATTTGTTTGCAATATCTAGTTTCTTAGGGTTTCTATGAATATTTCCTGTCATCTGTGAATAATGAAAGTTTTCTCCTTTCAAATCTTTTAGTCTTTATTTTACTTTATTTTTCTAGCTATGCCCTCTAGTGTAATTAGGAAGAAAAGTAGTGAGAGCAGCATTCATGCCTTGTTATTGCTATTTGGGATAGTATGTTCAGGCATTAAGTATTGTGTATATGGAAAGCTTTAAATTTTTTCACAGATGCCCTTAATGCATTAGGACAGTTCTCTTCTATTTTCAGTTTGTTGAGAGTTTGGCTTTATGTGTATATTTATTTTTAATTATGAATGGATGGTGAATATCTTCAGATGCTTTTTTGTTCATCTATTTCTATCACTGTATATATTTTCTTTTGTTTTATTAGATAGTGAATTACATCAATTATTTTTGAAATGATAAGTCAAGTTTGTATGATTTGGATAAATACACTTGATTATAATGTATAAATTCTTATGTATTGCTCAATTTGCTTTATTTTGTTAAGAACTATAGCATCTACATAAATGAGAATTATTATTATTTATTTTTCTCCCCAGAGAGCCAACTGTTAAACTTATGCAGGACACTACTGAATTTTTATTTTATGACAAATTTTCTGAATATGTACATATAAACATATATGTATGTTTATATATATACAATTTAAAATTTTTATGCTTCTAACCTATCTTTGTCCTTATATTCAAAACATGCTTCTTTTTGACAATTATAATTAGATGCTCCTGTTTATATTGTCTGATAACTTTGGTCTTTTCTTGGGAGTTTAGAATGTTTATATAAACATGCTTGATGATATTTTGTGCTTAAGTAATCATTTTGCTGCTTTTTCCTAACAGACCCATTTACCCTTTGTTCCACTTTTCCTCTTCTCCTTATTTAAGATTAATTGTGTGCATTTTATTTTAGTGTTCCATTTTAGGCTTCTGTCTTTTTTGATAAATTTTAGTGAATGTGTCCTTAGTACATTTTTCATATTTTAATAGTCAAATATACTTTCATATAATTTATCATATTACTCTTAAGCATTTTTGAATTTCTCTTGCATTTGTCTGTTTCACCTTTTAAAATTCTGATTGTGTATGCTGTACTTTATTTTATTTTCATGTACACTATATTGCTTTTCTCTTAAAAATGATTTTAGGTGAATTTAACAAGCTAATTCATTTTTGTTCTTTCTTCATTATTATTTCCTTGTTGTTTTATTTTTCTAAGTTTTTTTAAGTAATTGATAATTCAGATTAATTCACTGTGTTCAGAGAATTTCTTAGCTATAAACACTTACATTACTAAAAATAATCCTGTGATCTGAAATATAAGAAATAGTCTAAATAACCTCTGGAAACTAGCTGGTCTTATTTCTTTTAACAAGTAAAACTATCACTTTCGAAGAAAAGTTTCAAGTCCAACACTTTATATCACATACCATGTTAGAGACACAGTTTAAAATTTTTACAATAAAATATGTGCATGCATGCTAAGTCACTTCAGTCATGTCTGACTCTTTGCAACCCCATGGACTGTAGCCTGTCAGGCTCCTTGGTCCATGGGATTCTAGGCAAGAATACTGGAATGAATTGCCATGTCATCCCCCAGAGAATCTTCCTGACCCAGGGATCGAACCCTCTCCTCTTATGTCTCCTGCATTGGAAGGTGGGTTCTTTACCCCTAGTGCCACCTGGGAAGCCCACAGTACAATATACTTGATTCAATTATTACTTTCATTCTTTTGGGTAGTTTAAACATTTTAGAAATTAAATAGCTATGTACACAATTTAATTATAAAACTGTTTATTATTGGCAGAGTATTAGCAGAGAATTTTGTCCAATTAAGGTGTTAGCAAAACACATGTTTAAATAAATATCTAATTTATTTCAAAGAGTACTACTGATTTACTTAAACATCCCAAAGAAAGATAAAGTTGGAATGAGAACACATATCCTTTGCTTCTCAGCAGGTTATGCTTGCTTATCCTTGCCATTATGCTTAATTAGAGCTTTAAAGATATGTTTCTTGCAAAATTATTTTTCTGCCATCTGCTGTCATTTGGTTCCAGATTCCTTGTCACTCTCGAGTAATAGAGACAATCTTCTGACAGAATCCCAATTGTCAGGCTGCTATGTTGATTGCTACGACTTCCCTTTGAACCTAATTAAAGATTATTATTTTCATCAGGGCAATTATATTCTTTTCTGTTTCAGTCAACTTTAGTTTAGTCGTGAGGTGCCCAAGTACAATAATGCTATAATTTTTCTTTGAGATTATCCATGTTTTCCTCAACATATCTTTTTTATTTTTCAGGAAGGCAAAGTTCATTCTAAATACCAAGACTATCTAAAGAATTTTCAACAACTGTATGTATAACACAGAACTGTCAGTTTTTAAATAACAAAATACACAAAAATTGGCTAACTGTATAAGGAGCCTGAAACTTTCAGATACATAATTGTGAAGTTCACATAAGGATATAAATGTGGGCTCCCAGGTGACTCAGTGGGTAAAATAACTACCTGAGGTACAGAAGACACAAGAGAAGTAGATTCAATCCCAGGGTTGGGAAGGTCCCGTGGAGAGGGCATGGCCACCCATTCTAGCATTGCCTAGAGAATCTCATGGACAGAAGAGCCTGGGAGGCTACAGGTTTGTAGCCTGGCAGTCCATAGGTTTGCAATGAGTTAAACACGACTGAAGGGAAGGAGAATGCATGCATGCAAGGATATAAATGTAAACTCTTACAAAAGGTGAGATATACAGAGCCACTAACTCACAATTTTATGTTTTCCTGTACATCAACATATAAATATGCCACAGATAAACTTGTATTTATTTATTTTTTGTTGTTGCTACTGTGACTGGTGTTTAGATTTGTTCATTTGTTTCTAGTTTACATGAGATAATCAACATTAGGATGTATTCACTAATTTTTATTAGAATACTGAAGAGTTTTTTTTTGTTTGTTTTAAAATTTGGTGGGCTTTCCTGATAGTTCAGGTGGTAAAGAATCTGACTGCAATGCAGAAGACCATGGTTAGATTTCTGGATTGGGAAGATCTGCTGGAGAAGGAATAGGCTACACAGTCCTGTATTCTTGGTCTTTCCCTGGGGCTCAGCTGGTGGTATCTGCCTGCATTGTGGGAGTTCTGGGTTTGATCCCTGGGTTGGGAAGATTCCTTGGAGAAGAGATGGCTACACACTCATAGTATTATGGTCTGAATAATTTCATGGGCTGTGTAGTCCATGCAGTTGCAGATCAGACATGACTGAGTGACTTTCACTTTTTGTTTAGTTGGTTGATTTGCTTTCTGTTTCTTTGATAGATTACACTAGCAATTTCCCTAAAAATTAGACTTGGTATAATGCCATAAGATAACATTTCTCTTCTAAACCTTCCTATGTCTGAGTCAGTATTTTAATAAAAATTCAGTGGCCCTGAGATTTTTCAAGTAGAAGAGTAGTCTCATTTATAGTGTGTTGCTTATACTGCAGGTGCTTGTAATTGCTTTATAAGAGGTTCCAGAAGTTTAATGATCTTAAAGGAAATTCGAAACATCTTAAACCTAGGAGTATATCACATATTTACTTTAGAGTGATTTTAGCCTATGGATAGAAAGGTTGTTCTTTTCCTACAATTTGCTGTTATATGCTTTTATTGTTGGTGCTGAAAAAAAAAGGACTCTTGCAGTCTCCAGAAGTACCTATTGTCTGTCCAGAACAACTAGGAACACACATACCTAGGTACATACACATGCATAAACATACACATACACACACACACACACATTCATACATGCACACCATTGTGTAAATGCCTGAATCTCAGAAATTACTAGATATATAGTTAATGACGATGGGACTCTTCTCTCTGAGTTGTTTATCCCAAATAATTTCAACAGGAGAATAATTGCACTTCACTTATTTGAAAAGACCCTGATACTGAGAAAGACTGAAGGCAGGAGGAGAAGGGGATGATGGAGGATGAGATGGTTGGATGCAATCACCGACTCAATAGACAAGAGTTTGGGTGAACTCTGGGATTTGGTGATGGACAGGGAGGCCTGGCCTGCTGTGGTCCATGGGTTGCAGAGTCAGACACGACTGAGCGACTGAACTGAACTGAACCTATGTGCAGTGCAGGAGACCACCTGCAATGCAAGAGACCTGGGTCCATTCCCTGGTTCGGGAAGATCCCCTAGAGAAGGAGATGAAATGCACTTCATTAATTTGCCTGGAGAATCCCATGGACAGAGAAGCTTGGCAGGCTACAGTCCATGGGATTGCAGGAGTCAGACACAACTTAGCGACTAAACCACCACCAACCTATGTGGAGAAGAGAAGGAGAAGGAGAGGGAGTTTTTTCACAAACAAATTGAATCTCAATTCCAAACAGGGTTTTATATTGGCTTCCAAAGATATCTACATTTAAAACATGTTTTTCATGTTTGTTTTTTATACAAAGAAGTTTAGCTATACTTGATCACCAGCAGCATTGGGAGGAGTGAACACAGTTTACATCTGTAATATATACCTGATGAAGAAAATAGTTTCACACAAGAGTTAAAAATGCAATAGAACCAACCTAATCACGTCTGGAAAAGTTGACTATATATAATCAGCATCCTTTTGTTGCAGGAAGGCGGACCCTTTCCAGGGCCTGAAACTGGGCTCTTGTCTAACACTCAGAAATGAATTGTCCAAGGAGACACATGTGCTGACAAAGCAAGATTTTATTTTATTGGGAAAGGGCACCTGGGTGGATAGCAGTAGGGTAAGGAAACCCAGGAGAACTGCTCTGCCACGTGGCTCACAGTCTCAGGTTTTATGGTGATGGGATTAGTTTCTGGGTGATTTTTGGCCAATCATTCTAATTCAGAGTCTTTCCTGGTGGCGCACGCATCACTCAGCTAAGATGGATGCTAGCGAGAGGGATTCTGGGAAGTGGATGGACATGCGGTGTTTCCTTTAGACCTTTCCTGTACTCTTCTGGTTGGTGGTGGCTTTTTAGTTCTGTATTCCTTATCAGGATCTTCTGTCATAACACAGCTCATGCAAATGGTTATTATGATGCCTGGCCAGGGTGGGTGGTTTCAATCAGTGTGATTCCCCTAACACTTTGTATTATTTCAAAAGCTGGAGGATTTATCTCTTATACTGTAGACAGTAGTAACTATAATTCTACAGAGCCTCTTAAAATTAGAATCTGGAATACATTTTGAGAAAATTCATGGAATATACACATATTATATATATATTTAATTCTGGGAAGTTATGTATTAATATTAGCTGCATATTAAATACAATAATGACAAGAGCTTAACACTGAAGTCACATAAAATTTCAAAATTATTATGATATATTTTATTATAAATAATATGCCTAAAATATCAACAAGAGAAAACTTTTGGAGAATTTGAGTTAGTAAATATTTTATTCTTTGGGGACAACACTACTTAATAAAACTCGATAGTTTTAATTGATAAAATGTTAAATATATTAAGAAGTAAAGTTAGGGAGCCATGTATAAAACTCAGTGTCAACTTGATAAAGATAAGAGTTCACTCAGGAAACCTCCTGTCTCAATTTTTTTGATATTTTAATAAAATGGCATTTGCTGACTTTAAATCTTACTATATTTTACGTATTTTCATGTATTTTTTGTTCTTACCATTGTACAAACACGTGGTTTTACAAATATCCATCCTTCATATATGAGGAAAAAAAACTAAGATTCTGAAAGATTTAAAGGTCCTTTATGTGGCAAAGATTTTACATTACAAAGATATTGCTTCTATAGTTTCTGTCCTAAAAAGATCGTATTCCTCTCCCTCTTCTCTAACATGGCTTCTGTTTATGCATAAGAATATTTATTAGATATATATATCTTCATTGGCTGCTGTAGGTAATAGAGATTTGTCACTAACTAGGTCGCTAGAGTCAGACATGACTTAGTGACTTCACTTTCACTTTTCACTTTCATGCATTGGAGAAGGACATGGCAACCCACTCCAGTGTTCTTGCCTGGAGAATCCCGGGGACGGGGGAGCCTGGTGGGCTGCCGCCTATGGGGTTGCACAGAGTTGGACACGACTGAAGCGACTTAGCAGCAGCAACAGCTGTGATTTCTTGGTTTCCTCAATTAGTCTACCTTACTTTCTTCTGGAGTATGAGCTTAGATTAAGTGAATTCTAGATTTCTTACATCTTGAAATGCATAGTACATCCATGGTTATGTAGAATCCCTGATACCTTGAATAATTTGTAAACTATTCACTCAGTATAAGTCCAAGTACCATGATATAGAAAAACATGGCCACTATAATACAATTCCAGCTTACCTCTGCTGCATCATCAATTCAGTACCCAGGGATAGCCCTGCTTACCATTCTCTGAAGACATCTTGCTGCATCACAAGGTCTCATTCATACAATTTCCACATCAATATCTGGCACATTTGTATTTCCAAAGCCGAATGGTAGAATGCATTCCTGAATACATTCTCATGTACCCTCAATAGAAATTAAACACTCCCCCTTTTTCTGCATTTCAATGGAAAGGCATTTATGTGCTTACAAGAGTACTAGTCATAGTTTCTGAAAATAAATTGTATAATATATTTCACTATAGTTAGCTCCTTGCCTGAGGATGTGCTCCATAAAAATATGTCTGTTTGCTTTGAAAACCAAGTGATATGTATGTTGGTATTTATCTTTTAAATGTTTTTCTACTTTTAATCTTTCTAATTCACTTTTCTACAGAATTGCATTGAGGAATAAAAATTCAGAGAAATAAATAAGTTTAAAGTAAATATATAAAGACTTAATGATATAACTTCTGATGCATATTTTGATTTCAAATTAATCAGTTCTGAAGGCCTGATAAGACACACAATGAAAAATAGTGGAGTTGAATTATGTCAGTCCTTTTTCTTTTTCTTTGTTATGATTGAATTTCACATTTTGGAAAGAGAATAGTAACTGAATATAAAGCTATTATCATTTCTTCATGTCAAGAGGAAAAGGAAAGGGAAATATTGGTATACAAGATGATAATATATGTGTTTTGAACCAATGAAAATTTTATAGAAGATTAATCTATCCCTTTTTGGACATCTGAATCTATTAAATCAGTAAAAACTAGCAAGAGTTGATAGGACACAATATTTATATGCTTTTGTTTAAACAGAATTTTAAGCACTATAATAATAGAGCACTGTTTTAATGTTACAGTTTAGCTTAATGGAATAGATTCAGTTATGTAAGAGCACTGGTAGAGTGTACTGATAACTAACATATTTTAGGAAAAAAATAAATTGTAAGGAAATTTAATAAAAAATCTGCTTTGAAAGGCTGAAATGTGGTGAGTTAAATGAAAATTCTGAAGTCATAATACTTATTTCTGGTTAGACTGAGTACAATTTTTAGAAAAAGGAGACTGAATCAACTTTGCAAATCTCTTAAAAACCACATCACTTTTAATCACTGAAAAAAACGATAGGAATAAGTTACTGCTAATGA
Source organism: Aepyceros melampus (assembly GCA_006408695.1). Lineage (NCBI taxonomy): Eukaryota > Metazoa > Chordata > Mammalia > Artiodactyla > Bovidae > Aepyceros > Aepyceros melampus. Next base: position 103,988 of record SJXQ01011643.1, read on the forward strand.
GTTCAACTTGTATAATATTCTGAAGAAGTTAATATTAGCAGTTTTGAGTATTATTAAGCCAAATATATATAGTCCTACAAAATCTGTGTGATGAAAACATATCTGAAAAAAAAAAAAAAACTATTACTCCTGAGATGCTGGAAAATCTTGCCTTGTTAATACACCCTGAGGATGGTGTTAGGATTGAAGTTTGGTTGTACTCATCTGAAGTTTCCAATTTCTAAGTTAATGAAGAGATCCCAACAGCTTTTCTGTAATGTCAGTAGAGAGCTTTAATGACAAGAGATTAATCAGTTTCCAAGGCAGCAATCTTTGGGGATATCTACCCCATTAAGACAAGGAAAAGAAATGACAAAAATTTATGTCATCAACAAACAAAACAAAACAAAGAAAAACAGGCCAAGAGCACTTTTGCTTCTTGAAGAAATTATAAGGGAAAGCATCTTGAATTTAGTGGTGCATTCACTTAATTAAAATAGCCAGGATTTTCATTTCCTTCTCAATGCAAATCACTATTGAGAAAAGCATCTGCCACCTCTGATACTTTGTGGGCAATAAATTTCAATGAATTAATCATTCTGCCTATTCAGAAATTCTGAAGAGTGATAGGCACTTGCCAATGGGCTGTAGAATCCTTGGCTCATTGATTTTTAGATGCCAGCAGAGATTGAAGAGGCTGTGAAATGATTTAAATAGAAATAAAAGAAATAAATCAATCTAAGTTAGGTTTACCTACTTAACTTTTTACCCTTTAATCAAATGTAGATTATAATATTACATGTAAAAATAGTAAAATAACATTGGTGTATACTATCTTTATGCTTAAAGACACCATGACTTTGGATTTAGCATGAATCTGAGTTTAATTTTCAAAAGAAGCATCTTAAAATTCTGATACAGCATTGATCAAGCCAAATCCCTTAAAACTAGAGTGGCTATATAATTTATCAATTAAACAAGGCCAGTTTTAAGCTTGAAATAAACCACACACATTATTATGTAAAGCTACAGGTATAAAACAGAAACCATGGAATCAATGAAGGTGAGGAAAGTAGGGAAGAGAACAGTGGTTAGCAGGTTTTACACCGGACCACTCAGTAGATATTTACTGACAAATGTTTGATGGGATAAAAAAAGTCAATATAAATTTATAAAGTTAGGAGTAGAGCGGTTAGTGGATTAATCAAGTCAGATATCCTCAATGTTACTCAAAGATCTTTGTAATCTTGTGGTCTGTATAACCACTTAAATACATAGTGTCCTAACTTGACAGTTTATTTAATAAGGACAGCAATTCTTTCCACCTGCCTTACAGGGGTGTGAGAATTAATAAGATAAAATTCCTAAAGGCATTTTGAGCTCTACATGGGAAAATCACTACATAGCATTCCTAGAGAGGAAATTCACTAGAGCGTGAATAACAGTTTTGCCACAGGAAAAACGGTTTTTCAGTAAGGGTGGATTCAAAAGATTTATTTCTCCTATATTATTACATGATGATGTGATATATATTAATTTGAAGATCCCTGCTTGATAGAGATTTTTGAAAAATTAGTACCTTTCCCTTTTGAGAATATATGCTTTTGTTCATTTAAAATGTATTTATGGATCATCTCTTCTTTAAATCTTGCCTACAGCAGAACACACTATCAACTCCCTTATTTAAATACCCTCTTATGAGCCTCCCAGTAATAAAAGTCTATCTGGAAAGAGAACTATGATGCTTTCATCTTTCAGATAACTATCAAGACAGCCAGATTTAATTGTCATCATTAAACACAGGAGGTCAAGATTGGATCTCAAAGGAAGGATGAGGCAACTGAGGATGAGATGGAAAGCTGCCTCAAGTTCAAGGATAAGCCTGTGACTTCCTCTGTTCTTATCTGTACTAGTTTCAGTGAAGTTCCTTTTAGCTAATTGTTTGCATGGTCACTGGATGAAAAAAAATAATGTCATGAAAATGACATTTAATTTGTAGTCAAACATCTAAAATTTTCTGTCTTGTGTACTATATATTATTACTAGTTGTATGAGCTTAGGGAAATAATTTACTATTTCTAGCCTCAAATATTGGTGAAGTTTTAATGAGATCCAGTATATAAGGAATTTAGCACATAGCTGTATTTTAATGATTTTTTGTTTTCCTTTTCCTGCCTCCTCTGCTGTGAAAGCCATCTGTTTCTGCCTACTTGGTTCTGATTATGGGTATTTGAGTACATTTGAGATACTCTATACCGCTCTGATCTCTAATATTATGTATGTACTCAAATTTTTATGAGGTATGTGGATTTTGATGATTCTCTGTTCACATCCTCTGACTCTTATGGTTATGCTCCTTATGCCCTAGAAACAGTTTCCAAGGGCATAAGGAGCACAATTTATACATAGCATATACACTTCCCCAAATCAGTACATATATATTGAATATATCATTCACTGACTTTTATTATTAGTAACTTTGCTCAGTTAAGAATCTGCCTGTAATGCAGCAGACCCAGGTTTGATCTCTGAATGAGGAAGATCCCCTGGAAAAGGGAATGGCAACAACTTAGTCCAATATTCTTGCCTGGAGAATTCCATGGACAGAGGAGCCTGGCAGGCTACAGTCCAAGGGGTCACAAAGAATCAGACACGATTGAGCGACTAATGCTTTCAGTTTTTTGTTCAATTTGCCTCCTCAATGGAATTATAAAATTCTTATAAGCATTAAGCATCATAGTACTGAGTGGACACTAATAAATTTTAGTAAATTCATTGTCTCTATTGGTATATGGAGACTGCGTCATCTACAGAATGTTCTTCAACACAGTCATTTTGAGTAATAAAAACTTCAGTTTGTTGATTAGCAATAAATAAGCTAAGATTCAGTGAGAAAGATCCCAATGTGTCAGTAATAGTTATTGAAAATTCACTAAATCAATAATCTCTAATTTATAAGTGAAGTTTAAATTCTAAATTCTTCAATGTGTTACATATCACACTTTAAATTTTGTGATATGTCAAACCAGACCCTTGTATTATCTTACAAGGTTTTATAAGTATCTTCCATGTCACTAACAATATTGTGTCAGTTTTATAAAAATAAAAATGTATCATATATTACCTGTGTACTTCCATGTCACTAAAAATATTGGGTCAGATTTATAAAATAAAAAAATTGTCATATATTACCTGTGTTCAGTGCACACTTGATGAAGATAAAGTCTAGTTGGCGGGGGCAGGAAACCAGCAGCAACTCACAGATGGTTTGCCCATGGTAGAAAATTAGATAAAAATGTATTTAGAAAATATAATTCAAACTATTTATAATGGTAAACTAAACACTATAAGTTATAGCCTAGAGCACAAAATAAGATTCATTGTATATTGCAGTTTCCTACATCTGAAATCTAACATGACTGGACACCATTAAGAAGAGCATTTTCAAACCCTAAATGCTCTCAAGCTCAGCACAAGATGTATACTTCTAGTTGCATCAGCTTCTTTCTCTCAATGCACCTTTGGCAGTACTGTACTATTACAGTAATATGTTTCTAGCTCCAGGAAAAACAGAGTTCTCTGTATACTACTTTAGAATGAGGGGGAGCAAAAACCTCTGGAAGAAATGTGAGACAGAGTTTTATGGGTATCAAGAAGTTATGAATTAGGACAATAATTAGGTGAAAATTAAGCCAATGGCCTTGCCTTAAGTTGTATACAGCAATCACATAAATTATTGAAAATATGGGAAGACTTTTTAAAAATATATATTTTGGTTTCCAAGAGGTTAAAAATCTGTGACTTGATTATCTTTTCCTTCACAAAGTATGTACCACGATTTTTGTACATACTATTGGGGTCAATTACTTTTATACATTGACTAGTTACATTACAATTTGTAAACTAATTTGAGAAGAAGGTATCTGAATATATAGAGAAAAATGAATGTGAAAGTTAAATATAAAAATCATTTTCATTATGGAGAAGAGAACTTGAAATATTTTCTGATTTTGAATAATTGAGAATAGAAATTCTGAATAATTATTAGAATAGGAATTAGAACATTTGGTCTACTGAGGAATATTATAATTTTTTCAGGTGTGTTAGTACTATTTACATTTAAGCTAATCATAGGGAGTACTTCTTTAAAAATACATGCTAAAATTTGATGGATGAATGGAAAAGCTGTCTCAGAATTATATGAGAAGACAATGTGGGGCTATAGGTGGTACAGAATAAACTTTAATTTGAGGCAGAGCAAGGGTTTACTATATCCTGATTACTTTTTGCATGTTTGAAATTCTCCATAATATAAAATACTCAAAAATAAAATAAATAAAAATAATGTACAATTTTATAAACAATTGGATTTTTATTATTTTTATTATTTTAAATGTTTTAAATATTTATACTAGCGTTTATTTATTCTCTTAATTTTATAGGAAGATGACTAAATCTACAATGATATTTTGACACCTAATTTCCAAAATTAAACTTATAATCAGAATTACCTGACTTGTCTTACTTCACTGCAGCATGATTTAAATAGCCAAGATATGACATTGAAACATAATAAGTATCCATGGATTGATAAATGGATAAAGAAAGTTTGTATATGTATATATATATACTCTTCAATCTTATAACAGAATTGTCTTATCATTTTATGATAACATGAATGGACCTCTAGAGCATTATGCTATGTGAAATATGTCAGACAGATATGAAATATACAAATACTATCTGATCTCTTTTATGTGTGAAATCTAAAATAAAAAAGTTCAGCTCAGTTCGGTCATTCAGTCGTGTCTGACTCTTTGCAACCCCATGAATCGCAGCACACCAGGCCTCCCTGTTCATCACCAACTCCCGGAGTTCACTCAGACTCACGTCATCAAGTCAGTGATGCCATCCAGCCATCTCATCCTCGGTCGTCCCCTTCTCCTCCTGCCCCCAATCCCTCCCAGCATCAGAGTCTTTTCCAATGAGTCAACTCTTTGCATGAGGTGGCCAAAGTACTGGAGCTTCAGCTTTAGCATCTTTACTTCCAAAGAAATCCCAGGGCTGATCCTCCTTCAGAATGGACTGGTTGGATCTCCTTGCAGTCCAAGGGACTCTCAAGAGTCTCCTCCAACACCACAGTTCAAAAGCATCAATTCTTTGGCGCTCAGCCTTCTTCACAGTCCAACTCTCACATCCATACATGACCACAGGAAATCTCATAGCCTTGACTAGACGGACCTTAGTCGGCAGAGTAATGTCTCTGCTTTCGAATATGCTTTCTAGGTTGATCATAACTTTTCTTCCAAGGAGTAAGCGTCTTTTAATTTCATGGCTGCAGTCACCATCTGCAGCGATTTTGGAGCCCCCCAAAGTAAAGTCTGACATTACCACATTTTATTACACTAAATATTGTATATGTTTTATTTTAAAATAATGTCATATAAATTATATATTTGTGAAAATATTATTATAAAATCCATTTTCAGAGGAGAATTAATCCATGTATATGTATGGCTGAGTCCCTTTGCTGTTCACCTGTAACTACCACAACATTGTTAATCAACTACATCCCAATACAAAACAAAAACTTTAAATTTAAAAGAATACTCCCTTTTCAGTTATTATGAGATTAAATGAAATTATTCAGATTGCCAAAGTAAAGGAAGATGAGAGCCACTAACACTTTTCTAGGTTTTAAGGAGGGAAAAAGTCTCTAAAAGTGAGAAGATTCAGAAAAACTTGGCCAATGAAACTTTGCTTGAGTTACCGTGAAGACTGGGAAAGAACTAAAGAAAAAAAAAAAATTCTACTCCTCTCTGTTCCTCTTCCTCACAATAGAGTGACAAAGGAGGCAGAGTTCAAGGAGAAGCATTACTGAGATGTTTATTTTTTCCAAAAATAATCTTTCTACATGGGATTTCTTTGGAAGGAATGATGCTAAAGCTGAAACTCCAGTACTTTGGCCACCTCATGCGAAGAGTTGACTCATTGGAAAAGACCCTGATGCTGGGAGGGATTGGGGGCAGGAGGAGAAGGGGACGATTGAGGATGAGATGGCTGGATGGCATCACGGACTCAATGGACGTGACTCTGAGTGAACTCCAGGAGTTGATGATGGACAGGAGGCCTGGCGTGCTGCGATTCATGGGGTTGCAAAGAGTCGGACACGACTGAGCAATTGAACTGAACTGATATAGTTCATGGGGTCACAAAGAGTCAGACACAGCTAAATGACTTTTACATTCATAAGCAAGTTAAACATTGCTTAATATTTAGATAAATTTACACAGTTTCCTTTCAAATAAAAAATAACATTTAAAAGTTGTTTTTATGATGATGAGTTAGCCCACAAGGAGGTGCAGAGTCCAATTTTATTCCAAGTCAAAAATTTTTGAGTATTTGTTTCTGTCTTTGCCATTTGAGCAATTGGAATCAATACAACTAATCTCTTAAGGAACAAATCAATGCTCCTTCCATACTGCCATAAAATCTTCACTCAAATGTCTACTGGAGAGAGAAATCATGTTCAACAACTTCTAACCTTTGGTTTACAAGCCATGCTTCCCATGGGCTCCAGATACCAGTGAAAGGGGAAAGGAGAAGTGAGAAAGTAGAGGCACAGTTTCTCATTTTGGAGACAGAACTCCACTGAAAGAAACAAATTTGCCACTACAGTTCTAGATCAAAGTTACTGAAAGGAAAAAGACAGATGGAGTCAATACATCATCTTTCACTCCCTTCCAAAACTCTTCTAAATTGACTGTAAGAGAATTGTTTAAAAAATTATTTTCAAGGCACCAACTCATAATGACAGCACAAACATTTGAGAGGCTGGAAAGAGTGTCAATGGAAGAGTGGTAAATTAGAGCAGAGCTGAGGAAATTGAACTTGTGTAGGCAGAAGGAAAAGTCAAGAAATAAACTTTTACTCAGGATTTTAGCACCAGGAACCATCAAAGAAAAATGGCAAAAATTAGCCAGAAAATCAGTTTAAGGTTCAGATTCTGAGATCACTTCTCCCATTTGGTGTAATTGGGCAACCGCTCCTGCCTATCCCAGGAAAACACTGGAGGTGTATTTTCTGGGGAGAGTGAAACAGGATCTCTGATCTGGGTGTATACCAAATACATATGAGGCAAAGATATATCAAAAGCTGGAAAATTTGGTAGACAAATACTACTCACTTTACAGTGAAAATCAGCAAGCCCCATTCATGAGCTTGGTTCCCAACCAACCTCTCCATCTCTTATTCAACACAACAGACAATGAGGAGTTTGGGACATGTGGGAAAAGATGGAAGATAAAACTAAAACAAAGAAATAAAGCAGCTACTTGGAGAAAAAAGCAAAGTAAGATAACCCTCCCTCCACTCCCCAATATCAATATTCCCAGAGAATTAAGAGAAAATGACAAAACCATATAAAATAATGCAATGTTGTTTAAAAGAAACGCTCAAATTTTTCAAAAATAGAGCTCTTTTTAATTAAAAGCACATCTGAAATTTAAAACTCAGTAGAAGAGTTGGAAAATAAAATCTATGAAGTATCTCAGAAAGTACAGCCAAAAAAATGTGTAGCAGAAAAACAAGAGAACACCAGTCCACAATATCCAATGCCCAAGTAATAGGAATTTTTAAAAAGAGAGAGAGAGAGAAATAATAAGCAGAGGGCAGAAAACCATCAACAGAATAAGTGAAGAAAAATTCCCAGAACTAAAGAATATGGATCTTCATATTAAAGGATCCACCAAGTATCTAGCACATCATGATAAAATTTCAAAATACTGAGATCTTACGCACTTTGAAGAGGGAGGCGAACACCAAATCCAGAATATTAGAAATTGAGTGATTTTAGTCTTCTTGAAAGCATTTTTTTAAGATAGAAAGCAATGTAAGAATTGTCTCTCACCTAGGCTCTTTATCTGGATATTCAAGTGCAAGGGCAAAATAAAGACTTTTTGACAAGCCAAGTCTCAATAAAAATTTACTTTCTCTCTTTGGAACTACTCTTCCAAAGCGAGTGAGCACACTATGCTAAAAGAAGACAGGGGGTACAGACAATGCAAGATCTGAAATAAGAGAGACATAAAGGAGTCACTAGGATGAATGAAGACAGATCTCAAAATGAATGGAGGCGCACCAGGTATGGGGGCATGTCCATGGAGAAGCAGGACGTGAGGCTCCAGGAGAGACTTTCTCAGGCAAGTAAAATCTTAGAATATCTGATGAGCCCAAAATTGTTGAGAAAGATTTAGACCACTGATAAAGAGTTTGAGAGCAAAAGCAAACAAAACAAGGCAATTACTAGCTGAACAGAAAGCCAGAGGAAAAAATATTGTTAATGCATGGTTCCATCATGAATAACATTTACATAAACGTGGAAAGAAGACATGTTTCCCCACTCACCACACTTCTGACATCAAATTGAGGTGGTGGGGTGGTGAGAGAGGGTCTCATACCAACTAGTTTTCCAGTCTCCAATCGTCATCTGGAGATTTTACAGTTGAATTCTGACAGGGACTACTTGAAGCTAGTGCAGACCCACAGGTTAAGGGTCTAGTCCCACAAGACTGCTCCTCACTTGTCATCTGTACTTCTGACCAGCCAGCTACAAATTAGGGGCTCCCGCACCACCACTTTAGGTCTAATACTCAATCGTGTCCAGCTTTCTGTAACCCCATGGACTGCAGCCCACCAGGCTCCTCTGTTCATGGAATTTTCCCAGCAAGAATACTGAAGTAGATTGCCATTTCATCCTCCAGGGGATCTTCCCGACCTAGAGATCTAACCCACGACTCCTGCACTGCAGGTGTATTCTATACCTCTGAGCCATCAAGAAATTTGCTTTAACAGCTCACAGGACTTAAGGGAACAGTTAACTTACATTTATGGGTTCATTATAAAGGATTCAGATGAACACCTAGATGAAAAGCTACATAGGACTGTTAAAAAAAAAGCAAAAGTCATCAGAGTAAAATTTAGATCTAATTGAATAAAAGTTTTTTGGAAAAAATCAAAAATTTTAATATTTAATTGAACAATGAATCAGACTGCATGCCATCTATTCCAGCAGTATAAAAAAGTTCCACCCAGCGATAGAAAAGTAAAGGTTTCTAAAAGTGGAGAGGAGGAGGAAAAAAGGAAAATTATTAACAGAAAGAATGCATTGTTTCAGGCAAAGTTGCCTTCCTAAGGGAAACACAAGGGGCCCATCCCATGGAATATCTCATTATTGCTGACCAGGTGATTCCAGGTTGACTGGTTAGAGGTTAAGTTTCTGGGAGAGGTTGTAACTGTGGTTAGGTTAGGTATTTAAGTCTTGGTTTGCTGATATAGGGCCTTAACACAATGACTCCATTCGGGGCCTGTTTCTTCTTAACAATGAGCTGCAGACAGCTGCTGAGTGCGGTTGCCCACTGTTCCAGCACACGGGAGGGTCTGTTATGTGGGTTCGTGTGCTCAGTCATATCGCACTCTTTGCAACCCCATGGACTAGAGCCCACCAGGTTCCTCTGTCCATGGAATTTTCCAGGCAGGAACACTGGAGTGGGTTGCTATTTCCTTCTCCAGAGGATCTTCCTGACTCAGGGATCAAGCCCTCGTCTCTTGCATCCCCTCCATTGGCAGATGGAGTCTTTACCCTTGTGTCACCTGAGAATCCCTTTATATGGGGAAGATGGATTAAATCTTTGAACACTGGTGTTTAACTCAATCTTCAGGCCCTCTCCCCTCCCTGAGGTTGGAGATGGAGCTGACAATTCTAATCTTCTAATCAAGCCTGGGTCTTTCTGGTGACCATTCCCATCCTGAAACTGTTGCACCCAGTCATTTTCATTAGCATACAGTCACTCTTATCACTCCAGAGATGCCAAGGATCTTAGAAACTCCTTTGTCAGGAATTGGGATCAAAGACCATATATGAGAACAAAAGATGCTCCTAGCACCCCTAACACTCAGGGAATTACAAGGTTTAGGAACCTTGTACAGGGTTTAGGAATCCTGTAGGAACTGCAGACAGGGACCAAATATGTATTTCTTATTATGTCACAGTCATAATATTTCAAACACTGAAAACTGATCTAGCCAACATCATAAATTATATTGAAAAGTGGGATGAAAGGGTCTGCCATGGAAATGAAGGAAAGAAGGCATTCCATAGTGGAATGAATGCCTAAGACTGAAAAATCAAAAGTAGCAATGCAAACATTCAGTTTAGAGACAAGGACAGAAACATACACATAAACACATATATGCACGCGTGTGAAAGAAACTGAAAGTAGCTGCCTTGGGAAAGGGAGATGGAAGAAGATGGAGCAAGAACCACTATTTTTAAAACAAATTGGTACAAATCTGGCTCTTTAAATGAGACACACTATTTTGATGAAATTTTAAGGAAAAGTGAAAAAAGGCAATAAGTAGAAGGCTATAAACCAAAACAGCCAGTGATTCTTCCTTGGTTTTTGTAAATGGCAGTGCCTCTTAGAAGCATGGATTCATTTTCCTCTTGCAATTAAGTATTGGACTGCTGTCCTCTATAAACAGGAATTAAAATGATCTAATATTACTCATAATTTTATTAAAATCTTCCAAGTATGTGTTTTTCATAATCTTTTGGAGGCAGAAAGGGTAGAAGTCAATATGAGTCATATTTCTAAAATGGCTTAATCATTTTGCTTCAAAAAATCATAATCTAAGATTTCCATTTTTCAAATGGTGATTTTTCTCCTGATTTTTTCTTTCCAGCCTCCTTCCATCTTGTGCCTCCTCATATTCTTGAACACCCTCACCTCCACCATTCAGCACCATTCAACTTCCTGGAGGTGTAGGGTGAAGGGAGTGTTGGTGGAGAGACTGTGAAACACTTCTTGGGATGAGGCCAAAAGGTGCTGACCTATATACCACCATTAGCGGGAATTTGGGGATAAAATAAAGAGGCAAGAACACACTGTGTTCTTCCAGTGTGTTCCCACATGATATGGAAGCTCACATATTTCCTCTTCGATTCAATGGAGAAGAGAAAGAGTTTTTAAAAAAACATAGCCAAGATATGGAAGCAACCAAAGTGCCCATCAAAGGATGAACAGATAAAGAAAATGTGATATATCTAGTGGAATATTATCAGTTCAGTTCAGTCGCGCAGTCGTGTCCGACTCTTTGTGACCCCATGAATCACAGTACGCCAGGCCTCCCTGTCCATCACCAACTCCCGGAGTTCACTCAGACTCACGTCCATTGAGTCTGTGATGCCATCCAGCCATCTCATCCTCGGTTGTCCCTTTCTCCTCCTGCCCCCAATCCCTCCCAGCATCAGGGTCTTTTCCAATGAGTCAACTCTTCGCATAAGGTGCCCAAAGTACTGGAGCTTCAGTTTTAGCATCATTCCTTCCAAAGAAATCCCAGGGCTGATCTCCTTCAGAATGGACTGGTTGGATCTCCTTGCAGTCCAAGGGACTCTCAAGAGTCTTCTCCAACACCACAGTTCAAAAGCATCAATTCTTCGGCGCTCAGCCTTCTTCACAGTCCAACTCTCACATCCATACATGACCACAGGAAAAAAATGTTGCAGACTTCCCTGGTAGTTCAGTGGTTCAGAATCCACCTGCCAATGCAGGAGACACAGGTTCAATCCCTGGTCTGGGAAGATTCCACATGCCATGGTGTAGCTAAGCCTGTGAGCTCTGAGCCCATGATCTACAAGAGAAGCCACCGCAGTGAGAAGCTCAGATACCAGAGTGAAGACTAGCCCCACCTTGCCACAACTAGAGAAAGCTCAAGCACGACAGCAAAGACCAGTGCAGCCAAAAATAAAAAAGAATGTTGCCACTTGCAACAACATGGATGGGCCTAGACAGTACTATGCTAAGTGAACTAACTCAGAGAAAGACAAATATTGTATGATTTCACTTGTGTATAGAATCTAAAAAACCAAAACAAACATAACAAAGTGGAAACAAAAGTCATAAGTACAGAGAACAAACATGGGATTGTTGGTGGGGATCGGGAAATAGGTGAGGGAGGTTAATAGGTACAAACTCCCAATTACAAAAAAATGAATCACAAGTATGAAATGTACAGTGTGGGGAATATAGTCAATAATTACATAATATCTTTGTGTAGTGACACATGGTAACTAGACTTATCATGGTGATCATTTTGAAATGTATAGAAATATTGAATCATTATGTTGTGTACCAGGAACTAACCTAGTGTTATAAGTCAATTACACTTCAAAAACAAACTCACAGAAGAAGAGATCAGAAGTAGTTACCAGAAGTGGTACAGATTTCCAGTGATAAGTTAAACAAATGCTAGGGATATAAAGTACAGCACAATAAATACAATTAACACTGCAGTATGTTATACATGAAAGTTAACAGAGTAAATCCTAAGAGTCCTCACCACAATGAATCTATATGAGATGATGGATGGTCACTAAACTTAATGTGATAAACATTTCATGAGGTTTTATGTCAAGACATTATGCTGTATACCTTAAACAAATATTAATACAGTGTTGTGCACAAATTATATCTCAATAAAATTGGAAGATAAAACGTATTCCCAGTTTTCCAGCTCCTGCTGACAATCCCCACAGAAAATTCCCATCACTTTGTCTGCATCTTGCAGAAATGAAGGAAAACAAGGGATTTCAGCTGGCAGCCGTGATAGCTTCCAACAGGGTTGGAAGGTAGAGAAGGACTGCAGAATGGTGGCAGGAAGCCTGGGTGAGTGCAGAGCCAGCAGGGAATGGGCACCAGCCTCCCAGGCAGGTAGGTTACTGGATTAGATAGTTTTCCCCCATCAGACCAGTAATAAAAGTAAGAGGAGCAGGAATTCCTTAGTGGTCCAGTAGTTAGGACTCTGCTTTCACTGCCAAGGGCGAGGTTTCAGAACTAAGATCCTTGAGGCCAAAAAAAAAAAAAAAGGGAGAAATATTTTTCTAAATCACAGATTATTAAGTAGGGAGTTCTAGGAAAGAAATATAACCTCAGATTGAACCAACATTCATTGAAAACCTAATTTGTGGCTGGCATTAAGCTAAGCACGTTTGCATACAGCGTTTTCTCATTAATCTTATTTAAGGATGCCATGTGCGCTCCAGATTTTGCTCTTTATTATTAGATACACTGTCTATGCCTTTGTGGGTTTTGTTTTCCACCCCCTCAGGAAAATATTATGACACTCCTATAACTCTGCCTTTACCCTGGATGGAAAATCAGAAAGCCACGTTGCTTGACAGTGTTTCCCATTGCCCAGTGGGGCCAGAAGAAACCAGCTCTATCTATTTGCCATTTTTCAGTGACTGAATCTCAAAATTTCTCAACAAAGATTGCTGTTTGGAGTAGCTAACAAGTGCTCTGTCATCTCCCTGTTTCTCCTCTTCCCCATAATATTTCTTATCTATCAACAGGGGAGAATGAATAAATATGCCTAGGCAGGCAAACATTAGAGAAAATCTAAGAAACTATCATGACATTCCAAAGAAAGTTACGAAAATAAATGCTCATCTTAACATTCTACAAGTTAAATTAATATAGAGCCAGTTTCTTGTAAAGGGCATATAATTAAGTTTCAGAAGACCTGGTCTTGATTTGACTTCTGTCATTGTCTCAACATATAACATTGGATTAAATCTCCTCCTCGCTTTCAACCTCAGTGTGTACAATTTAACAATAAATACTCAGCAAGTTTGTGAATTTTAGACCAGGCAATATACCTAAAAATATTTTGTTCATTGCTGAGGCCTGCATATTAGTTATTTAGGAAAACAAGCACAACCCACAACTGAGGAAGCAGACAAAACAGCAGAAACAAAATGCAAACTCAACTTTTCTACTGTTGTCCTTTTCTGAAGGGAAACCTGTTTTCACAACTTTCCTGTTCCAATGCCTTTCTTCATTAAAAATAAATAAATAGAAAGCCTTTTATGCTTCTTACTAAAGAACAAATCTCAAATCTTGCACGATCTTCTTTGTAAGGTTCTGAAACTGCTGCTTTCCCTCAGAACATTCAGCAGCACCTGCTTCATCAAGGCTTCCTAAGGGGTCTCTCTCGTGGAATGGGCATCAAAGACTCAGACCAACTCTCCTCAAGTTCTCTGCCGGTCTGAGAGTCCCTGTTCCTGACTCTTCTCTCTCTTTCCCAGTCACCGTGGGAGAACTTTTTACCTCTTTCTTTTCCATCAGTCTCTCTGAGAAAATGTCCAACTTTGCCCTCTCTCCAAGAAATGCCTTACAGCGACTCATCAGCACCAATATGCACAAGGAAGATACCTCATTAATCCAAAAATCAATCTGATAATCACAAATTCTGTTCATATTCTGAATCTGATACATGGGGAGAGTGGGGCAAACTCCTGGAAATCATGAAGGTACTGCCTCTGTTGACAGGAAAGAGGACTTCCCTGGTGCTACAGTGGATGGGAATTCACCTGCCAATGCAGCATACACGGGTGTGAGTCCTGGTCTGGGAAGATCCCACATGCCCAGGGTCAACTAAGCCTGAGAGCTGCAACTACCGAGCCTGCGTGCTGCAACTACTGAAGTCCGTGCGCCCAAGAGCCTATGCTCTGCAGCAAGAGAAGCCACTGCAATGAGAAGGCTGCCCACTGCAACGAAGAGCAGCCCCCTCTTGCCACAACTAGAGAAAGCCTGCACACAGCAAAAATGACCCACCACTGCCAAAAATAAATCTATAAAATTATTTTTTTAAAAAAAGGACAGGTAAGAGCAGCTAATCCAGAGGAGGGCTGTCTTTCTGGAGACGGAGGGGAAGCCATGGCTCTGCATTTTCCCAGTGAACAAGAATCAGCTCTGACCCAGGCTGGGGGTTCCCTGGGAAAGAGAAAAAGTGGAACAGAAAGGGCCATCCTGCAGAGAAGTCACACTTCACACCCCAGCCAACCTGTGAGGGCACCTCAGTTGAAGTGACTTGGGGATTTGTCTTTCTGGGAAAAACTGTTCTGACATGTGCACAAGACTGAAAATATAAGGATTCTCTTTACTACTTTGTTTATAATAGCAAAAACCTACAAGAAAAAAGAAAAGCATAAATGTCTCCATTAAATGACTGGAGATGTTTAGGAAATTTATGCAGGTGTTGACTGTCATGATTTTGGGGGTTACTATTGGTACAGATTGGCTGGGGGCCACAATGTATCTCATGCAATGAAGAATTTTCCCCATCCATCAAGGATTCTGGGTGTCCTGTCACAGCCTTGTGGGTGAAAAACATCTGAGCCAAAAACTTAACTCCACTACATATAAACACAAATCAATTTTTGCACAATTTTAATATATGATGATTTCTAAGAATGGAACCACCAAATAAACTGAGACACACTGGAACTTTGTTTAGTTTGAATCTTTACCATGAGTTGTTCATCATCTCCGAAAAATCATGAAGTCATTGGCAATGTCATCCAGGGTGTTTAATTTAGCATCAAATCACACCCAAATCTGTCTGCACTGGGGACTGTAGCACTCACTTGAGTCTATAAAGAGGTACAGCATCTGTCTACTTGATGATGTCATCTGCTTCAATGTGTCCAAGTCATTTGTATATCAAAGTATATGTTAATTTAGTATACATTGTTTTTCTTTGTATCCTTTTATTACAGTTAGAACATTCTATTGCTTTTTAATCATATATTATATAACATATTATTTATTAATTTCATTTCAGGACAATATGGAGGTATTCTCCAATATTTTCATAAAAAGGGAGCATTGGTCCAGAGTATCCTTAATGTGATATATTACAGAATACTCTGCAATAGTTAAGAGAATTACCACTCTAATGGCAGAGAGTGAAGAGGAACTAAAGAGTCTCTTGATGATGGTAAAAGAGAGTGAAAAGTCTGGCTTGAAACTCAACATTCAAAAAACTAAGATCATGGCATCTGGTCCCATCACTTCATGGCAAATAGAAGGGGGAAAAGTGGAAGCAATGACAGATTTTCTTTCCTTAGGTTCCAAAGTCATTACAGACAGTGATTGTAGCCATGAAATCAAAAGATGATTGCTCCTTGGAAGGAAAGCTATGACAAAATTAGACAGTGTGTTAAAAAGAAGAGACATCACTTTGCCGACAAAGTTCTGTATAGTTGAAGCTATGGTTTTTCCAGTTGTCATGTTGGATGTGTTGTTGTTATTGTTCAGTTACTCAGTCATTTCTGATTCTTTGCAACCCCATGGACTTCTGCATACCAGGCTTCCCTCTCCTTCATCATCTCCTCCTGGACAATAAAGAAGGTTGAGCACCAAATAACTGATGCTTTCAAACTGTGGCGCTCAAGAACACTCTTGAGAGTCCCTTGGACATCAAGAAGATCAAACCAGTCAATCTTAAAGGAAATCAACCCTGAATATTCATTGGAAGGACTGATGCTGAAGCTGAAGATTCAATATTATGGCCACTTGATGTGAAAAGCCAACTCAATCGAAAAGACCTTGATGCTGGGAAAGATTCAAGGCAAAAGGAGAAGACAGTGGCAGAGAATGAGATGGTTAGTGTCACTGGCTCAGTGGACATGAATTTGAGCAAACTCTGGGAGACAGTGAAGGACAGGGAAGGCTGGCATGCTGCAGTCCGTGGGGTTGCAAAGAGTTGGACATGACTCAGTGACTAAACACACATATACTGATTGGAAAAACTGCTAAGATAGTTGAGTGAAGAAAGTGTTTCAAAGAAATTTATATAGCATGTGCAGCTGATACCAATTACACAACCACACTGTGTGGGATGATATATGCATATATAGAGAAAAAATGCATGGAGGAAACATCTGAAAGTCTATAAAATCAACTGATAATGAGGAGATGGAATCAGGAATGGTAGTCAAGACGGATTTCCACTTTGTGAAGCTTAAAAGTGTACAGAGAGTGTATGCAGGAGTCCATTACATAATTTAAAACAGCTAAAATTAAAATTTTGTAAAGAATTGCTGGGAAAAAAAGCCATGCTTGAGTTCCCAGTGTTGTCAGCCCCATGTGGTTGGCCTGAGCTTCAGGGAGGCCAACGGCAGGAGTAGCCTCGGCACAGCCGGGCCGCCACCCCAGGAGCCAGCCTTGCGTGCCCAAGAACTTCACCCGTGCCAGGAAATCTGAAGGCTCTGTGGGTCCCTTGGCAACAGTTGGCCGCATTTAGATACCTACACTTGCACGGAAGCCTGGAAGAGAAGACATTAGTCCTGGGTCCCACTCCTAGCCAAGGAGAAGCCCTCCACGGAGCCCAGCACCAGTGGGAAATGGGTGTTCCAATCCAAAGGCTTCCCTCCAGGGAGCATCACTGCATGGTCACCATCAGCCACGAAGGAGGCCCTGGCACAGGCCTCCTGGCTCTGTGGCTTTCCACACCAGAGAGTAAGGCCAGCTTCATGCAGTCATCAAGAAGGGACTGAGCCAAACTGGGTTCCCCACCTCTGTTGCATACCAAAATTCAATGAAGCATCAGGAGATCCCAGTCGCATGACAAGAAGGGGACAAGAGCATCAGAGAAGGGTTGCAATGGACCCCTGGGCCTTCTGCCATCACCAGAGGGTCAAGGACTCAATGTCCTCCGAGAAAGAAAGTGCATACCTGATCCCACAGTTCAGTCGCTCAGTCATGTCCGACTCTGTGACTCCATGGACGGCAGCATGCCAGGCCTCCCTGTTCATTACCAACTCCCAGAATTTACTCAACCTCATGTGCATTGAGTCAGTGATGTCATCCAACCATCTCATCCTCTGTCGTCCCCTTCTCCTCCCGCCTTCCATCTTTCCCAACATAAGGGTCTTTTCAAATGAGTCAGTGCTTCACATCGGGCAGCCAAAGTACTGGAGTTTCAGCCTCAATGTCAGCCCCTCCAGTGCCACGTGACTAACTCATAATGCTTGGTGGTTATGGTCAGCACAAAGGGCCCCCTCTCTAAAGTTCACTGGGCTCACTGTACATCCTAAACACAACGGAAAACTTGGAACTCACCTTGTGGAAAGGCAGCTACAGCAGTAGAAGAGTACACTTAGACAGCCCACGGGGAGGAAGATGTTCTAAACGTAACAGGTCCATCTGCATGCAGGGTAACCGTCATTTCCCCAAGTCCTAGCCGCCTGGAGCACAGATGACACATCGAAATGGCACCAGGCTCTGTGTGCCCTGCCAGCCTGCTGCGGATCTCCACGCCCGGCCCCGCGGGCCCCACGCCCCCAGACAGCTGTGCAGGGTTCTGCCCCCACAGCTGTCAGGCTCCCCGCTGCTGCCGTCCATCCGGCCGCTGCTCTGCCTGCCCGTGTCCTCACCTCACCACCACACCCTGCAGTTCCCAGGGGAACGGTCCTGCCTCCAAGGAGCACGCTCTTAACTTGAACCTTCAACCTTAGACATGCTTTAAACAGACAGCTCAAGACCAGAACATCTGAGAAAGCTTTCCTGATGGCAAGACCAGAGTGCTAGGAGAGCTCACACACCTCCACCCTCTCCAAACCCCTCTGCCCTCCAAGCATCCAGTTAGGTGACATTCTTTATGGATTCTTAATTTTTTATGCACAAGTTCCCAGAACCCAGCCATCACTAACAGACTCTTCTCATAAATAAGATTCCTGGTGTCTACACAGAGAGACAAGCATTAAATGTGATTTAGAGTGTGAGCGCTGGTGTCAGATCAACTGAGTTTGAAGGTCATCTTTACCATTACTTAGCTTGAGTTAGTTAATTTCCTGGATTTCAGCTTCCTTGTTTCTAAATGTGCACACTTCACAAGTTTCGTTGAAACATTAAATGGCAACATATATGAAGTGGTTCGCACAGTCCTGGTTCATATAAGACTTCTGTCCCGGGGTCACCTGGAGAAAGAGCTATGAAGCCCCCACTGCAACTGTCCAACGCAGTGATGCACATTTTAGAGACCTATATTCTGATGTAGGGGCTTCTCTGATGGCTCAGTGGTAAAGAACCCACCCGGCAATGCAGGAGATGAGGGTTGGATCCCTGGGTTGGAAAGATCCCCTGGAAGAGGAAATGACAACCCTCTCCAGTATTCTTGCCTGGGAAATCCCATGGACAGAGATGCATGGTCGGCTACAGCTCATGGGGTTGCAAAGAGTCAGACACAACTGAGTGACTAAAGAGTAACAACATTCGGATATATTATCTCATTTCTTTAACACTGTTTTCTTATCTCATAAGGCTTCTTTGGAGAGTGGGAATTCTGAAATTCTGCTGACTTTTACTTTGTTTTGGGGGCCTTTGAATAAAGAATATTGATAGAATTGTGGAGTTTAGTACTCCAAAAGTGTAGAGTGGTATTTATTCCCATAGCACCTCACAGTCTAAATGGCTCTGAGGGGCCTTCAGAGACCACGTGGTCCTGCTGCTGACATCAGGTACCTGCATGCTAAGTCACTTCAGTTGTGTCTGACTTTTTATGACCCCATGGACTGTAGCCTGCTAGTCTCCTCTGTCCATGGGATTCTTCAGGCAAAGAGTACTGGCGTGGGTTTCCATGCCCTCTTCCAGGGGATCTTCCTGGCCGGGGATCAAATACTGGTCTCTTATGTCTCCTGCGTCGGCAGGTGGGTTCTTTACCACTAGTGCCCAATGGGAAGCCCCTGACTTCAGATAAGATCTCATTATCCCTACTTGAAGACAAGAGAGCTCAAGAGACAGACCTAGAGTCTCAGAGTAGAAGACAGAAAGAAGTCAGGATCAACCTCCCAAAATTAGGACATTTGGTCACTTCCATTGTATATATGAGTGTCCATGGTTCTTGCTATCAAACCCTCAATGCTCTAAGAAAAAAGTGAAAGTCGCTCAGTCATATCTGACTGTTTGCAACCCCATGGACTGCAGCCCACCAGTCTCCTCTGTCCATGGAATTCTCTAGGCAATAATCCTGGATTGGGTAGCCATTCCCTTCTCCATAGGATCTTCCCAACCCAGGGATCAAATCTGGATCTCCTCATTGCAGGCAGATTCTTTACCATCTGAGCCACCGGGGAAGCCCAAGAACCAAGGGCATTTCTGCATGAAAACTATGCCTGTTGACTGTTGTCACCACAGGCCAGTTAATACAATTAGATGCTTCCTCAAGGGAATGATAATTACAATAATAACAGGTTAGTGCCATTTTCCTATTTTTCTATTGGCTTTCTTTCTAATTTTGAGAATCACAAAATGACAGTGAGGTATGTATTTCAATCTGGAAAAGTGACGAAGGAAGAAGAAACAAAAACAAATCCTCACTGGAAGCAAAAGACAAGTGAAGGACTGAGTAAACTGTGGTGCCTCTCAGGACAAATCCCTGCTTTAGGCAGAAGGCCAGACTTATAGGGAGACTGCGGAGAACCCAGCCCGAGGGAGCAAGCTGGAGGACAAAGGAGCAGGAAGACTTAACTTCTGTTTTCGGCCCAGTTGGGTGGCTGAGGGATGTAAAGCCTCGGCCTCATGGCAGAGCAGAAGCAGGAACAGGATATATTAGCGAAAATACCAGCATGTGGCTGCGATATCCACTCACTTCATTCTCCTACCAGGATCCTGGCAGCAGAGCAAACAAAAGGCAGGTCTGCTCCTGGGCACCTGCCCTTGGCACCCTCTCCTCTGAGAAAACAGGTCTGAATCCAAAGCCCCATAAGACAACTTTACTTCCACAGAGCCTCTCTGGGGAGACGGAGGGGGCGGCTGCAATCCTCACCACAGCTCACTGCACAGCCTCACAAATGCCCCCTTAAAGTATCTGGGCCGTTTTTAACCAGCATTCTGCCTCAGAAGGGTCACTGGCACAGCCCGTTAACAATTCCCAGGGGAAATAAACAGACTCTGGGTAATAATGGAGAAGGCAATGGCACCCCACCCCAGTACTCCTGCCTGGAAAATCCCATGGAGGAGGAGCCTGGTGGGCTGCAGTCCATGGGGTCGCTAAGAGTCGGACACGACTGAGCGACTTCACTTTCACTTTTCCCTTTCATGCATTGGAGAAGGAAATGGCAACCCACTCCAGTGTTCTTGCCTGGAGAAGCCCAGGGACGGGGAGCCTGGTGGGCTGCCGTCTATGGGGTCACACAGAGTCGGACACGACTGAAGCGACTTAGCAGCAGCAGCAGCTGGGTAATAAGATAAATCCTAACCTTTTCCCCCCTTTGTGCTCAGTCTGGTTTCACATGCTCACAGGGGGCCAAGTGCAGAGGCCTTCAGACCAGAGTTCCTCCTGCGGAATGGCTATGCCAACACCTCAGCTAGGTGGTTTCAAAGTCCAAGACGGCGGCCGGACCCACGTGCAGAGTCTGCTCAGGGCACTGC
Source organism: Aepyceros melampus (assembly GCA_006408695.1). Taxonomy (NCBI): domain Eukaryota; kingdom Metazoa; phylum Chordata; class Mammalia; order Artiodactyla; family Bovidae; genus Aepyceros; species Aepyceros melampus. The sequence goes on from SJXQ01011643.1 coordinate 125,242, forward strand.
AACCCAAGATGCCGGCTGGGGGCCGGGTACAGAGAAGCAGCTCCAGGCGCTGACATCTGGAGCCCTGAGAAGCACCGCTACCCTGGACGGAGGAGAGCTCTGCCCGCTTCCCTCCCTTCCCTTCCCCACGGAGGAAACCCACATAAAGCAGCCCCACCCACCAGCTTGTAAGGGGAGCGTGTGTAGTCTAAAGCAGAACTCACATCTTTCCATTTTTGATCGGAAACTAAACTTTCCTTTGCTTCGGAACCAAACTTGGCCTCATTTTATCAGCTCAAGAGACACCAGACAGGAGAAACCTTGCTGGGAATGACGCAGGAGGGTAGCAGAAGGTGCCTGCCACATCACTGCTTTCTCTTTTGTTCTCTCTCAAGACACCTTTTCCCAAGGCTTCTCTGGTTCCCCTTGCCACCGCCAGTCCCGTTTTTTGGTTTCTCCCGCTAGCATACCCCACTCAGCCAAACAAAATCCCAGTTAATGACTCTTGGTCCGGCTATGGTTCTGCACCCAATTCCTATGTGTTTTTTCCCACACCACCAAGCGACTCCTCAACTTCAGACACCTGTAGCAAGTCTATAGAACAGGGGCTTCCACAACCTCCTCCTCAGGTTGGATTAACTTGCTAGAACGGCTTAGAAACTCGGGGAAAGAATTTATTAATTAGTTTCCTGGTTTGTTATAAAAAGATACAATTCAAGAACAGAAATCAGCATTTCCATTACCTCTCTAGGCACCACTCTCCCAGAATCTCCAAGTGTTCACCAGCTCAGAAGCTTTCCAGACTCTGTCCTCTTGGGTTTTTACAGAGGCTTCATTACTTACTTGGTCTTCCCAGGTTACGTTTGTTGTTGTTCTATCGCTCAGTCGTGTCCAACTCTTTGCGACCCCATGGACTGCAGCACGCCAGGCCTCCCTGTCCTTCAGCATCTCCCAGAACTCATTCAAATTCATGACCACTGAGTCAGTGATGCCATCCAACCATCTCATCTTCTTTGTCCCCTTCTCCTCCTGCCTTCAATCTTTCCCAGCATCAGGGGCTTTTCAGGTGAGTCAGTTCTTTGCATCAGGTGGCCAAAGTATTGGAACTTCAGCTTCAGCATCAGTCCTTACAATGAATAGTCCAGGTTGATTTCCTTTGGATTCACTGCTTTGATCTCCTTATAGTCCAAGGGACTCGCAAGAGTCTTCTCCAACACCACAGTTAAAAGCATCAACTCTTTGGCACTCAGCCTTCTTTACAGTCCAAGTGGAGCTAATGGTAAAGAACTTGCCTGCAAATGCAGGAGGTGTAAGAGACGCAGGCTTGAATCTAGGTCAGGAAGATCCCCTGGAGAAGGAAATGGCAACCCACTCCAGTATTCTTGCCTGGAGAACCCCATGAATACAGGAGCCTGGCAGGTTGCAGTCCGTGGAGTTGCAGAGAGTCAGACACAACTGAAGCAATTAACACACACATTACATAGGCTTGATAAAGGACAGACATGGTATGGACCTAACAGAAGCAGAAGACATTAAGAAGAGGTGGCAAGAATACACAGAAGAACTATACAAAAAAGATCTTCATGACCCAGATAATCACAATGGGGTGATCACTCACCTAGAGGCAGACATCCTAGAATGCGAAGTCAAGTGGGCCTTAGGAAGTATCACTACGAACAAAGCTAATGGAGGTGATGGAATTCCAGTTGAGCTATTTCAAATCTTCAAAAATGATATTGTGAAAGTGCTGCACTAAATATGCCAGCAAATTTGGAAAACTCAGCAGTGACCACAGGACTGGAAAAGGTCAGTTTTCATTCCAATCCCAAAGAAAGGCAATGCCAAAGAATATTCAAACTACAGCACAATTGCACTCATCTCACATGCTAGCAAAGTAATGCTCAAAATTCTCCAAGCCAGGTTTCAACAGTACATGAACCGTGCACTTCCAGGTGTTCAAGATGAATTTAGGAAAGGCAGAGGAACCAGAGATAAAATTGCCAATATCCAATGGATCATCAAAAAAGCAAGAGAGTCCAGAAAAACATCTATTTCTGCTTTATTGACTATGCCAAAGCCTTTGACTGTGTGGATCACAACAAACTGTTGACAATTCTTCAAGAGAAGGGAATATCAGACCACCTGACCTGCCTTTTGAGAAACATATATGCAGGTTAGGAAACAACAGTTAGAACTGCACCTGGAACAATAGACTGGTTCCAAATAGGGTAAGGAGTATGTCAAGGCTGCTCCTGCTTATTTATATTATTACTCTGTTTATTTAACTTACAGGCAGAGTACATCATGAGAAATGCTGAGCTGGAAGAAGCACAAGCTGGAATCAAGATTGCCAGGAGAAATATCAATAACCTCAGATATGCAGATGACACCATCCGTATGGCAGAGAGAAAAGAACTAAAGAGCCTCTTGATGAAATTGAAAGAGGAATGAAAAAGTTGACTTAAAACTCAGATTCACAAAACTGAGATCATGGCATCTGATCTCATCACTTCATGGGAAATAGATGAGGAAACAGGGGAAACAGTGAAGACTTTATTTTGGGGAGCTCCAAAATCACCACAGATGGTGACTGCAGCCATGAAATTAAAAGATGCTTATTTCTTGGAAGGAAAGTTATGACCAACCTAGACAGCATATTAAAAAGCAGAGACGTTACTTTGCCAACAAAGGACCATCTAGTCAAAGCTATGGTTTTTCCAGTAGTCATGTATAGATGTGAGAATTGGACCATAAAGGAGGCTGACTGTATTGATGCTTTCAAACTGTGGTATTGAAGAAGACTCTTTAGAGTCCCTTGGACTGCAAGGAGATCCAACCAGTCCATCCTAAAGGAAATCAGTCCTGAACATTCATTGGAAGGACTGATGTTGAAGCTGAAGCTCCAATACTTTGGCCCCCCTGATGTGAAGAACTGATTCATTTGAAAAGACCCTGATGCTGGGAAAGAATGAGGGCAGGAGGAGAAGGGGATGACAGAGGGTGAGATGGTTGGTTGGCATCACCGACTCAATGGACATTAGTTTGAGTAAACGGTGGAGTTGGTGATGGACAAGGAGGCTTGGCATGCTGCGGTCCATGGGGTCACAAAGAGTCGGACATGACTGAGCAACTAAATTGACTAACTACATAGTCATGATTGATTAAATTGTGGGTTATCAATGACTAATCCAATGACCAGCCCCTCCCTTCTCCCCAGAGATTGGGACAGGACTGTAAATTCCAACCTTCTGATCACTAAATGGGTTCTCCTGGCAACCATCTCCTCCTCCACCATGAGACTACCCTAGGGGCTTTTCACCAATCGTCTCATTCACATAACAAAAGACATTTAAATCACTCTTTGCATAGGAAATTCCAAGAGTTTTAGAAGCTTGCCAGAAGCAGGGACAAAGACCAAATGTATATTTCTTATTAAATTACACTATCACACTGATTTATCACCATTATCTCATTTAACCAAGAAGAGCTGGCATTCATTCTAGCACACCTACTTTCACACTGAGATATGTTTTTTTTTAATCAAAAATATGCCCCTATCAGTGATTATACAGTTGACCCTTAAATAACCCGAGTTTGAACTGCCCAGATGCACTTACATGTTGAGTTCTTTTTTACAGTGAGTGTGTACTACAGTCGCAAAGAGTCGGACACAGCTGAGCGACTTTCACTTTCACAGTACTACACCATCTGAGGTTGGCTGAATTCTCGGGTGCAGAATCGCAGGTACGTAGATCCAATTATAAAGTTATATTTGGACTTGTTGAGTGTATGTTGGGTTGGTGCCACCTAACCCCCGTGTTGTCAAGGGTCAACTGTACATCAGTTGGTGAACTTCCCTCACTTTGCTGTTGTTCCACTGATGAAACATCACTCATCCATCCTTTCCACTCACTGCCTAAGTCTGAGCCTTATTCTTCCCAGAACCATTGTCTCTCATTCTCTGCTCCCTCTGTAGTCTTACCTCCATTAGCCACCCGAGCTCAAAACCCTGTCTGATCACGTGGCTCTTATGTGCAGAACTTTGCTGCCTCTGTTTATACAGAGGAGAAAGTTCAAACCTGTAAGCTGTTCACCAAGCCAGCACCATCCTGCCTCCCTGAGCCTGAATCCCATTTCTTCCTCCTCACCCCAGCCCAGCCTATCACAACGCATCGCAGGCCATTTCCTGGACAGAATACCATTTTCCCATACTATACACTTATCTAGCTGCTGCCTGCCTGGACCTGAAACACCCTTGCTACACACCTGACTCTCCCCAACACAACCCAACACCACCCTGCCTCAAGCCGTCCCATCTCTTCCTAGGACTAAGACCAAGCCTCCTAACTTGACCCTGATTCTGCCTTTGGCCCTCGTCCTGAACCACACCCCTATCTAACTCTCTGCACACGGCCCAGAGTGACTCCTTGAAAAGGTGAGCCACAATGTTTATCTCCCTTAAAGGGAACCCTCCCATACTGATGGTGAGAATGCAAATCGGTACAGCAATTATGGAGAACAGGGGCCTGGAAAATCCCATGGACGGAAGAGCCTGGTGGGCTGCAGCCCATGGGGTCGGGAAGAGTCGGACACGACTGAGCGACTTCCCTTTCACTTTTCACTTTCATGCGTTGGAGAAGGAAATGGCAACCCATTCCAATGCTCTTGCCTGGAGAATCCCAGGGATGGGGGAGCCTGGTGGGCTGCATGGGGTTGCACAGAGTCAGACATGACTGAAGCGATTTAGCAGCAGTAGCAGCAGCAGTATGAAGGTTTCTTTTAAAACTAAAAATAGAGCTACCATATGATCCGGGCTTCCCAGGTGGCGCTAGTGGTAAAGAACCTGCCTGCCAATGCAGGAGACTTAAGAGATGCAGGTTCGATCCCTGGTTCGGGAAGATCCCCTGAAGAAGGGCACTGCAACCCACTCCAGTATTCTTGCCTGGAGAATCCCATGGACAGAGGAGCCTGGTGGGCTACCGTCTATAGGGTCTCGAAGAGTTGGACATGACTGAAGTGACTTAGCACAGCAGTGTATGATCCAGCAATCCCACTCCTAGGCATGTATCCAGAAAAAGCTATAATCCAAAAATATATATGCGGACTTCCCTGCTGGTCCAGTGGCTAAGACTCTGCTCCCAGGACAGGGGGACCGGGCTTGATTCCTGGTCACGGAGCTAGATCCCACTTACCACAACTAAAGTCACTGCCACATGCTGCAACTAAGACCTGACACAGCCAAATAAATAAGAAAAGAAAAGAAATCTTGCCTATCTTTAAAACACACACACACACACACACACAAGATACATGCAGCCCTGTGTTCACAGTGGGCGTCCCAGATGGCGCTAGTGGTAAAGCACCCACCTGCCAATACAGGAGATGTAAGAGACGTGAGTTCAATCCCTGGTTGGCAAGATCCCCTGGAAGAGGGGACGGCAAACCACTCCAGTATTCTTGCCTAGAGAATTCTATGGACAGAGAAGCCTGGAGGGCTACAGTCCATAGGGTCGCAAAGAGTCGGACATGACGGAAGTAACTTAGCACACACGCATGTCCATAGCAGCACTATTCACAACAGTCAAGCCACAGATACAACCTAAATGTCCATCAACAGAGGAACGGATTAAGAAACTGTGGCACATAGACACACTGGAGTATTATTAGCCGTGAGAGAGCTAAATGATGCCATTTGCAACAACACTATTTTGTGTGAGTTGCCTTTCCTTCCCATCTGGATCTATCTGGTACATTCCCTCCCGTTCTTCAATTCTCTGTCCCAAACTCACTTATCAATATGAAATCAAGACTTTCATATAGGGTATAACACCTATCCCCTTACCCTGTTTTAATTTTTCTCTGAGAGTTTCTTACTATCTAAAAAACATATATAGTTCATTATATGTGTGCGATATGGCTTCTCCCCTGAGAATGTGAGCTCAGTGACGGCAAGGCAGAGTTGGTTGTTTCTTTTTCCTTGTTTACAGGCGTATCCCCAGCACCTAAAACGATGTCTTGCTCATTATAGGAGCTCCATAAATTGTTATTGAGTGAATGAACAAAGTGCCTTATTGAAGTCACACCACCAGGCCCAACGCAAAGGCCACCCTTTCCCCATATTATCCTGTCAACATCAAATCCTATATTCTATGGCTGTTTGCTTCTGTCTCCACCTTAGGGCTTAAGGGAGCTGCCTTTCACTTGGGGGCACCAACCCCAAAAATTAAAAAACACACAGAGAAGTTCTCCTAGAAGGTAAAGGAGCCATATGCGTGTAAGAAAACTGAGTCTTAGAGAGGTTAAGGAAAATGCACACACACCCCTCCTTGCCTTACACCTGGGAGGCAGAATGCCAAAATTCTACTCTAGGTCAGTCTGGACCTCAGTTCGGTTAAGTTGCTCAGTCGTGTCTGACTCCTTGCAACCCCAAGGACTGCAGCATGCCAGGCCTCCCTGTCCATCACCAACTCCCACAGTTTACTCAAATTCATGTCCATCGAGTCAGTGATGCCATCCAACCATCTCATCTTCTGTTGTCCCCTTCTCCTCCCACCTTCAATCTTTCCTAGCATCAAGGTCTTTTCAAATGAGTCAGTTCTTTGCATCAGGCGGCCAAAGTATTGGAGTTTCAGCTGCAACATCAGTCCCTCCAATGAACACTCAGGACTGATTTCCTTTAGGATTGAGTGGTTGGAGCTCTTTGCAGTCCAAGGAACTCTCAAGTCTCCTTTAACACCATAAGTTCAAAAACATCAACTCTTCAGCACTCAGCTTTCCTTATAGTCCAGCTCTCACATCTATACATGACTATTGGAAAAACCATAGCTTTGACTAGGACCTTTGTTGGCAAAGTAATGTCTCTGCTTTTTAACATGCTGTCTAGGTTTGTCATAACTTTTCTTCCAAGGAGCAAGCATCTTTTATTTCTGGACCTAAAGTGTACTAACTAAACATCCCATAGTCTGTATCTAAACATCCTTTCCAGTTCAGTTCAGTTCAGTTCAGTCGCTCAGTCGTGTCCCCAAGTGCCTGTCAAAAGAATACAGGAATTTTTAAATTTAAGCACCCAGGATAATGAGCACAGCTCTTACTTGGTCTCACAATAGCACTTTCCAAGAATTATTTAAAAAGAAAGAAAGAAGGGAGGAGGGAGGAGTGGCAGAAAGACAGAAAAGGAAAAGAAACCATGCTGCCACTTTGGCTTAGTAGGTCCTCAGTCTTGCTTCAGAGATGGCAGCTTCCCAATAAGAGGTGAAAGCAGGCTGAAGCCTCTCTCCCCAGCTTTTATCAACAGACACTTGCAGATAATGGTCTTTCCTTCTTCCTAGCCAGTACCTGCTAGACAATTTGGTTTCTGCTCTTTTGTGTGTCTTGAACTGAAGCCTGAAAGTAAGACCAGCCCCTCATCACACCACTGCGAGCCCCTCCCTTTCTTTCTTTCCCGGCTGGGTCTTACCTTCCCTCTCCTCAGAGGCCATCATTACCGGGATGATTCGGACAAGCTAAGAAAGCTACTTTCTAGCCTAAAGCCTACCCATTATCATTATCATAATAATTAAAACTTTTAAAAACATCACTGTCACTTTCATGTCATGTTGATGAATATTCCCAGGACGTTCTAAGATTTTATAAACAGTAATTATCTGTCGATCGCATACTTGAAGATACAGAGGCAGTTACCCACTTTCCTCACCAGGTGGCGCTCACATTTTATGGCCTGGGGTCTGGGTACCGTCCAGACTCAGCGATGTATTTGGAGAAGTGTGCATTAACTTTTTGTAACAGAGGTTGGTAACTGTACCGTTCAAACATGTATGCTTCTGTGTGCATACATTTCTAACAGTAACTTCATGACTAGAACTTTTTAGAAGATGTTATAGATTGTCCTATTAGAATCCCTCTATTAAGAACTTCATCAAAGCAAAATTTAAAAGGAATCAAATTTGTGCTCAATTAACAGGCCCCATACTTATCAAATACTTCTTTTATAAGACAACAATAAGTACTGCCTCCAGGCCACAAGATCAATAAATGAAAAGCGTAAGAGTGGGTTTTGAATATCTGCAGCCCCCTCTGGAGGTTAGTTCCCCAGAACTTCCAGCCTAGGCTAAACGTGAAATTGGAAGCTTTGCAAATCAACTCTGTTAACCAAATCTGGCAATTTCTTCAACCTTCTCCCTTCTACTAGCTACACAGTTTACCTCTTTCTCTTCCCTTCCTGCGGTCTAACTTGCAGACATTTTTTGACAAGGACCAACCCTATCTCTCTTCTCTCAGGGGATTCTGGTTTAACACTTGTCTCAACTTGTTCTTATTAAATTTCTGACATGCCCCAGTTCACTGAGACTCATTTGTTCTCTTCCTTTGCTCCCTCCCTCCTACCTGCCCAAGCATTCACGCAGAATATTAACTTCTGAGGTCAACAACACCAGTTTCTCAGGCAGTCAAGCCAACAAGGTAAGGTAGAAGCACCACCGTTTCTCATGAAGACACACGTACTTATGAGTATACAAGGAATTGAGTCAGGGCCCCTTCGTGTGACTGACCCCTCCACAAGTTCCTGTCATTGCTCCAGAAGCCAAAGGAAATAATAGGATGCTTGTGAATTGTTTTTATTTTTACTTTGGAGTGAGATCAGCTAAGAATGGGAATGAAGAAGGTGTGGTCAAGCTTGTACCTAAGTATGAACTTGGATGGAATGTATAACCCCATGAGAATTCCCATTTCACCCACTTTGTCTCTCCCATCAGCACCAGAAACAATCTGACTTCCTTCTTGGTGGCTGCTACTATCCATTCTTCAAGTTTGCGCTTGTCTGTGGCCCTTGCTGCAATGCAATGGAGGCTCACAGCTTCTCCACCACCTTCTTTCCCCCAAAACAAACAGAATGCTTTGGAGGATGTTAACATTGTAAAGAGAGATAGGATTTTTTTTTTTTTTCTCCTAAGTGCAGGGAGAATTGCGACATAGCCAGAAAGTATTAGAATGGTATTTATTCCCATAGCACCTCACAGACTAAATGGCTCAAGAGCAATTTCTCCCAGGTCTTTCTTTATTCTTCTCTTGCCTCTTCTTGAGATCTGAACTTCAGTCAACCATCCTTATTAATCCAGGGACGGACACTATTCAGATTCTTTCATCCTCCAGCAGACTCATCCTTTGATTCTCCCAAGTCTGTCTTGCAAATAATCCGTATTTTTTGTTGTTGTTTTAGTCACTAAGTCATGTCCGACTCTTTTGCAACCCCATGGACTGCAGCCCACCAGGCTTCTCTACCCATGGAGTTTCCTACACAAGAATACTAGAGCGGGTTGCCATTTCTGAACCAGGGGATCTTCCCAACCCAGGGATCAAACCTGTATCTCCTGCATTGGCAAGTGGATTCTTCACCACTGAGCCACCAAGAACCCTGTATAGGAGGACACAAAATTGGAAAGGAAGTGTCCTTAAGTTACATGGTGCCAGGAATAACCTTTTGCGTGCTATATCATATTTATACTCTCATTTACCATGGGGTAGAGAAGGAAATGGCAACCCACTCCAGTGTTCTTGCCTGGAGAATCCCAGGGACGGGGGAGCCTAGTGGGCTGCCGTCTATGGGGTCGCACAGAGTCAGACATGACTGAAGCGACTCAGCAGCAGCAGCAGCAGCTGTTTAGAACCAACATCATGATCACCACTGATTCCATTTTGTAGATGAGGAAGTTGAGGCTCAGGAAAGCTAGATGATTTGCCCAGGATCACATGACTCTACGGGTTTCCCTGGTGGCTCAGTGGTAAAGAATCCGCCTGCCAATGCAGGAGACACAAGAGACCGGGGTTTGATTCCTGGGCCAGGAAGATCCCCTGGAGGAGGGCTTGGCAACCCACTCCAGCATTTTTGCCTGGTAGACAGAGGAGCCCAGCGGGCTACAGACCATAAGGTCAGAAAGAGTTGGACACGACTACAGAGCCTGGGCAGCACAGCACGGGACTATCACGTGACAATATCGGAACTTTCTAGTAGACTGCTGTGCTCCTGGCATCCCAGAGAAAACTTCAAACTGCCTTTATCTCAAAACAGTCCCACTTCTGGTACAAAGAGCTGCAGCTCCTTAAACAACATCGAGTGTTTTCCTCTTGGCAACATGAGAAGAAAGAAGGGAGGGGCCGGGGGTGGGTAGGAGGCAGAGGGGATGACTAGGTCAGTAGTATTGCTCACAGACCACCTCGCCTGTATTTAATCAATGAAGGAGCCATGAAGCTAGTAAAACTTCTCCTTCGTAAGCAGAAGTACCTTCTGGGCAGATTAAGCCTCTCTCAGAGACACCCAGACAAGCCAGATAAACATTGGGAGTTGCCCAGTATTCAAGTGTCGTACTTTAACCACAAGTCAAGAGGTCTTCAAAAATAAGATGTTCTTGATACATGAATACCACACAGCAAGAGGAATGAGCCAGCACACAACCGCATAAAGAAATCTCACAAACAGCAGAGGAAATGAAAGAGCTCAGACACCAAAGAATACATATCAGATGGTTCCACTGTATGAAGCTGGCAACAGGCAGACCTAATCCGTGGTATTCTCAGGGGTGGAGTGGGGGGTGGAGGAAAGTAAAACAATTTAGGGGTCCCCTACTTTCTTTGCTTCTGGAAACCCTGAGCAGAGGCCATGGGCCCTAGAGTCAGGCAGAGCTAGGTTCAAATCCTAGCTCTGCAACTGAGTGATTTTAAACAAGTAAGTTAAATCTCAGTGCCTCGGGTTTTTGCATCTATAAAATGGAACTAATAATACCTTCCTCAAAGGGTTGGTGTGAGAAGTAAATGAAATAATGTACGTGAAATGCCCTGGCAGCATGCGTAGGTGCTGTAATAAATGGTAATGATGATTATCCTGCCCCTGTTACCTGATGGTAAAGCAGGATCAGAGAACAGATGGGGAAGAGCCCAGACACAAGCAAAGGGAAGAGCCGAACTAGCCTGGTGATCAAAGATGTGCAGAACCTGCCCGAATGCCACACAGAGAGGGCTGTTTGTTCCCTTTCCTACAGCCCACACAGTCTGCGGATCTGGCTGCTGACAAGCGCAGACCAGCCCCGTGCCGCCAAAACAGAAGCTGTTTTGGTCCCATCCGCGCTGGCCCTTGCTAGGGACCTGATCCTAATCTGATAAACCAATTTGTACTGAGGCTGTCACAGTGGTTGCTGGCAGCTTACTGGGTTCCCCTCGTGGCAGAGCATTATGGCTGTCCAAGCCTTGACCCAGGCTGGGTGGCTCTCACCTAATGCCAGTGTCCCCAAGGAGCCAGATGAGCTGGTATGCAGGGAACAACTCCAACAGGATGGTGCTAAGGTTGGGCTGTAAGACAGAAGCCAGGGCACACAAGCCCAAGGCTGTAGGCACATGCAGACTTCCCTTCCTGATTGCAGAATGAGAACAGAGCCAGATAACTTGGGTTCCCTTCACCTGAGATAAGGGACAGGAATCCCTCCGGGAAGGCCTAATCACTAAAAGGCCTACAGCTCCCAGGAGAACAGAGGAGGGGAACACTGTTCCGTCTGCACGTTGCTTTGATAGCTGACATCACAGGGTACCCACACAGGAGAAGCACACTGCTAATACACAGAGCATACACGCCACACTGAAGGGAGAAAACCAGACTCTGGAGACTACGTGAAACTTCAAATCAGGCAAAAGAGAAAGCCTGGAGCCAGAGGTGGGACTGACTGCAAAGGGCACGGATGTCTTCAAGTGGAGAAAGCGCTCTGGAACCTGACTGAGCCAGTGCTTACCAGGGTACATGCATTCGTCAGAACCCATTGACCTGTGCTCTCGGGTTGGGTGTGATTTATGCAAAGCATCCCGCAATAAGGTTGCTTTTAAAAGAAAAGAAAAATTGATGTCTTAGTCACTGTGGTTGTTCCACTCTGGGAATAACCTGGGAGGCCAGTAAGAGAAGGTCAGCCAAGTCCTGGCCTCTATCATTCTCCAAGCCCAGTAATGTTTGCTCAGCACCTTCCAGTTAGCAAAGTACTTTCTCCCCTTAGGATCATCACATCCACCCTAGGAGGTGGGAATGGTTAATCGCATTTTGTAGCTAAGGAAACAGAGACACATAAGGCTGAATGAGCTGGCCTTCATCTTCTGACTCTATATCCCATCGTCTTTCCTGGAAATGGTCTCAGAGATCATCTGGGTCTAAGAAAACTAAGGTCCAGAGAGTGGAAATAACTCCAAAAAGCTGCACTGTTAGTTAAGGACACAGGCCAAAACTGAGGCGTGCCTCCTCCCACAACAAAAGGAATGAGGAACTGTGAAGTTGGGGTTCATCCTGAAAGCAGCTGGACGTGGGCTTTCCTTCCCCCTCTTCAACACTTCCAGACTCAGGGCAGAGAAACAGTCCTACCACAAAAGCCAGGTTCCTCTGGACTCCACCTCTCCCTGCATGGGCAGCCCCCAGCCCACCCCCCTTGAGTCCCAAGGGTCTTGTAACTTTAATGAACCACACCACGGAGCACATGCATGACCTCACCGCAGTCTGGCTTATTTCCTAGCACGATTGTCCAAAGTTTGCTCCATTTCCCCCCTCTGTTGGCTGTGCACCCTTCGCCCATTCCTCCCCGCTGAAATCACAAAGCTCTGAGCCTCTGGAGCCTGTAGGAGCCTCCCCCTCCTTCCCAAAGTCCTTTACTTTAGAAAGAGGCCCCTGGTGCAGAGCCTACGTATCCTATGGTTCCCTCTGTACATATATTCTAAAAGCATGTGTATGTGCTGCGTTGAGGGATAGAGTGCCCATGGGAGCAGAAGGAGACTAGAGGGAGGTATATGATGGTGTGTCCACAGGGGAAAGACATGAATTTGAGCAAACTCTGAGAGACAGTGGAGGACAGAGGAGCCTGGCGTCCTGCAGTCGCAAAGAGTCGGATACAGATACAACTTAGTGATTGAACAACAACAAAACCATAGAGAAAACACCTTGGGTGAACAAGAAATAGTTGATGGTGGGTAACTCTGGGGTCAGGAACTGGAGGGTGGGAAGAGAGAGGATTCTACTTTCCGTTTTGTTTCTTTTCTGTTCCATGTGAATTTTCCAACCAGTGTACTTGGATTCCATTTATTTATTTATGCCAATGAGGCTAGCCTGGGCCAGGAAATTATGAGCCATTTTCCTCCTGTCCTTATCTGTATGTAAAAAAAGAAACATGAGAAAGATTCGTTTTTTGAAACAAAATAAGCACCTAAAAAGCACTACCTCCCTTCCACCAAGATGACCAAAACATGCAACAATTCAAACGATAAAAAACTATGAATGAGTCAGCCAGATGAGATGGAGCCAGAGAAGGCTGCAGGAAGGAGAGGCCCCAGGCACGGACTGACCGCCGGTCCTCAGTGGGCGATCCCTCCCTTTGGAGCCACTGTCACCCCTAATGCGTGCCTCCCGTCCATCACTTTAGCCCTCTCTGCTCTTGCTTTATGCCCCAGCCCCTGCAAACACTCCTCAGACAATAGTTTGTTTAGAGCAAGGATTCTTCTCTGAAGCTTTCAGAGCTTGCTCGCAAGCAGAGTGGAAACTGAAGAAACGTGTATTGAATATACTGGGAGGCACTCTCCAAGAGGGGCTTCCCAGGTGGCTCAGTGGTAGAGAATTCGCCTGCCAATGCAGGAGATGAAGGTTTGATCCCTGGGTCGGGAAGATCCCTTGGAGAAGGAAATGACAACCCGCTCCAGTATTCTTGCCTGGGAAATCCCATGGACAGAGAAGCCTGGCAAACTACAGTCTGTGGGGTCGCAAAGAGTGGGACACGACTGAGCAACTAAAACAACAGTTTCCAACAGGGGCGAGGGCCGTTCGTCTACACCAGTAGCTCCTGTTAACACTTGCGTTCAGAAGCCCTCACCGGTTTCTCCCATCGCTCTGCAAAGTGCGCGGTAACCTGCAAACTCCTTCACGCGTTTACCAACACTCTCTGCCTGGGCCCACACCTGCCTTTCCCGCCTGGTTCCCAGGACGACAGTCCTGAGCCCAGCAGTCAGACTGGTCCTTTACCACTCCCAGAGGCACCTTGAGGCTCCCTGCCCTAGGGCCTTCGCTCACGCCTTGCCCAATCTCTGCCACCCAGAAAACCCAGCTCACCCAAGTCTCCTCCCTCAAGACTCACCTACCGAGCCCCCGCCCGGACTTGCTTCCAACCAACCTCGCCTCGCATGATGGTCACCTAAGCCTCCCCGACGGGAACATCAAGACGTGTCTCTTTACCCTGCTTTCCCCCTGCCGGTGTCTATTACAGCGCTGGGCCCTGAAGAAAGGGAGGAGGGAGGGACACCAGGGTAGTTAGGCCAAAGGCCGGTTGGAGACTGGGATGGGTTTAGGGTCCAAAGGAGCACGAAGCCAAGGCGATTCCCAATCCCACCCACTAGGCGGCGCCCGCAGTCTCGTTCCGGTCAAGGCGCCTCCGGTTTTTTTGAAGTTTATGGCCTGTTTTACAAGTTTCCTTCCGGCCCTCCTGTCCCTTTAAGAAGGTGATCCAGGTGAGGCCGGG
>SJXQ01011643.1:140196-158401 GCA_006408695.1 Aepyceros melampus
GAGGCCCTCTCTTCGCAGCCCCTCTCCAGCGCTCTTGTTTTGCCCGGCTGCCAGGCGATCGACTGGCCAGGCCAGTCTTTGGCCTTTAACCCCAAACAGCTGCTTTCCCGGGTCACTCACCCCATTCCCTGCTGGCCAGCATTTGCTCCTGGGTGGGGTGGGGGTGGAGAGTGAGTTTCTGCTGGAAGCAGCCTCCCACCCCAGCAATCTTGGGGACTCTTCATTCCCAAGCACTCCCAGCCTCAGGCTCCCAACCTAGAGATCTGAACCTTCGGAAGTCGGAGGTGGAAGTCCCCTTATGCCATCTTAAGCCCGGGGACAGAGGGACCTGCAGCTGAGGGTGGGTTAGGTGCAAGGGCTGCTGGCTGCAGAGGCCAAGCCTTTCCTGTGGACACTTGCATGCTCTGTGATCCTGTGATCCCCACTTCTCCGACTCTTGGCTGTGCCTGTACCCAACTCCACCACCTCAGTGACGGGCAGGCCAGGCCCTTTGCCAAGGGGAGGCAGCTCCCCCACCCAGGATGCCCCTCCAGAGTCCCCTGTCCACATCCTACCCACTCAACGATCCCCAGCAGCCAAGCTCCTCTCTTGTCCATCCGCCCCTCCATTTCTACACCTGATGGTCCCTACCGAGTGAGAGGCTGCCCAGCCTCTCTGGGACTGATCTTCCTGCCGTTGACGTTGGCCAAAGGTTCAGCCCTCCAACCCTTGCCCCACTCTGCCTTTCTCCCTTCACACTCGGGAGGAAGACAGACTAAGCCCTGGGGCTCTTCTTCAAACCTCCTTCCGGGGAGGTTTTCCTCCCCTAAACCTCAGGAACTCACAGCTGTGAGGGTACAGGATGCTGAAGCTTCGGGCTACGGGCCCAGGAGAAGGAATGTGAGTTGCACATGTGGGGCCTCCCCCAGAGATGACAGCCCCCTTTCTCTCCACCTTCAGTCACTCTAATGGATACTAGCAAGGCACAGGAAGAGCTGGGCTGGCTCCTGGATCCCCCAGAGGATGGGGTGAGTGTCAGGGGGATCTGGGGTGGCTCAAGGCTGAAGGCCACTGGGAAATGGGATGGTGAGGTGGGTGGAGGAGCGGAGAAAAGAGCTGGAAAAACTGGAAGTGTCTCCTCCGGGAGGGGGAGGGGAGGGGAGGTGAGTCAGAGCCTCCTGAATGGGGCTGGGGGGGTCAGGCTTCACCCCATGGGGAAAGCTTCAATGCCTGGCTCCTCCTCTCCCTGCCCCAGCAAGGAAGGGCTCAATACTTGGGAGGACTTGGAGGAAGATGAGAGTGACAGCCCCTCTAGGAAGAGAATGGACCATCCTTGGGATGGCTGGGGGCTGAGACCCAAACACAGAATAGTGTCTTCAGTCTAGGGTCCATCCATCCCAGTGGAGTTGCACAGATATAGGTTTCAGGGGGTCAGGGGCCTCCATCAAAGAGTATTCAGAGTTAGGTTGCTGTATGTGGACTTGTTTTGGTCTGGAAAAGGAGAGCCAGAGTTTTCATCACCTTCTTCAAAGCATCTGTGACTCTCCCAAAGTTAAAAGCTGCCTCATTAGAGAGCCCTTGGCCCTTCCGTTCTCCCCAGCCTGGGTACAGCATGCATTCTAAGTTGTTGGATATTCCGAAGACCCAGTGAGCAGGGGGAGATCCTGTGAGTCCCAGAGCAAAGCTGCCACTTAGCGGAGCTGGGCCTGGGACCACAGGAGTCGCTGCAAGCGCCACAGCCTCCAGGACTCTGGCCTCAGGCCTCTTCCCTCTGAACCTGGACTCTGTTCTCTGGGTGTCCCTTTTTCTTTCCTACAGCAGTAGGAATCCAGCCTCCATTTCTGGCATTGGGGTTACTTGGTTTCTTTCCCTCTGGATCGCAGGGTCCTGGCTCTACTCTAGGCTCTCCTGTGGAGTGGCCTGTAATTAGAATTAATAGACTAAATCATAAGGTATCCTACAGGAGGGGCTGCTCAGAAAATCCCGGAGTAGGCCAGTTCTAATAGGTGCCGCATCTCATAAACCAGCTCACCACTCCATAGTGAGGGCTGCAGGTCCGTCTGCAGCTCCCACGGGCTACCCCTGCCACTTCCCACCCAAATAAGTCTCCCCTAACTGGGCTAGAGTGGAAGCAAGGCCCCTTTTGCAGCTCAGGCTAAACAGCTTTGTACTAGAAAGGCAAGAAGACAGCAGCAGGCACATTTCCACTGTCTGCTGTATCCCTTCCATCCCTCCCTGTCTTCAAAACACACACACACACACACACACACACACACACACATTCAGATTCAGCCTCCCCAGAACAGACCTATGTAGCAGCCAGCAACCAGAGTGATAAGTGAAAGGATCCTTGCTGTGGATCCCGGGCAGCTGCTTCTCCCCCATCTGTCACTACTGGAACCAGGGGAAGCGAGTTACAGCTGCAAACATCTGCTTCTCTTGGCTCCAGCTGCAGCCCTGGCAGTCTAGCTAATGAGCTGTGCGTTAACCACCCACCACCTTTCCACCTGACCTCTACCCTAAGCCTTCCACTCCGGCCTCCCCATCACAGCTCCCTAAGAACAGGCCCTCGCTGCCTGCTGTCGCTGTAGCCCGGATACCCCTTGTTCTATCTTTGAACTCCCTGCTGCTGCTGCTGCTGCTGCTGCTAAGTCACTTCAGTCGTGTCCGACTCTGTGCGACCCCAGAAACGGCAGCCCACCAGGCTCCCCCGTCCCTGGGATTCTCCAGGCAAGAACACTGGAGTGGGTTGCCATGTCCTTCTCCAATGCGTGAAAGTGAAGCTTCTCAGTCGTGTGTGACCCTCAGCGACCCCATGGCCTGCAGTCTTCCAGGCTCCTCCTTCCATGGGATTTTCTAGGCAGAGTACCGGAGTGGGGTGCCACTGCCTTCTCCTCTACCCTAATACAAAAAGTACGTGCCTCACAGCGACGTATACTCCTGCGCCTGCCCCACACCACCCCAAACTTTTAAGTTCATGGCGCTTTTCCTCACCTTTTCTAGCACTGCAAGTAGTGATTAAAATCCTCAGGAAAGTGAGCTTGCTATGGGCCTCAGTCTCTTCTTTGTACAATAAGGGGGTTGCAGCAAAATATCACTGAAATATTTTATAGAATTTGAGTGCTTCTTAAAAATTCATTTAGCAGAGAATATACTTAAGAATGGCTGAGAATTCTTTTGAAAAAGAAGAATAATGAAATAGGAAACTTGTCCTACCAGATATCAGAACATACTATACATCAGTTATAATTAAAACACTTGGTATTGCACAAGAATATTCAGGTCAATGCAACAGAATAGAAAGTCCCCAAACAAACCTGCATACTTGAGATTTTCATCTGTGATAACATTGGAATTGCAAATCAATGTGCAAGGTATAGCCTAGTTGATGAATTGACAATTCAGTGTCCCTAATTTTTTAAAGGAAGAAAGTAAAGTTACATCTTCGCACGATGTGCTCTGTCGCTCAGTGTCCGACTCTTTGCTGCCCCATGGACTGTAGCCTGCCAGGCTCCTCTGTCCATAGAATTCTCCAGGCAAGAATACTGGAGTGGGTTGCCATTCCCTTCTCCAGGGGATCTTCCCAACCCAGGGATCGAACCCATGTCTCCTACATCTCCCGCATTGGCAGGTGGGTTCTTTACCACTAGCCCTACCTGGGAAGCCCACTGTACACAAAAAAGTTAATTCTGGGAAGCTTAAATCTAAACCTGAAAACCAAACCTATAAGAATGTTAGGAGAAATGTAGAAGATCTTTATAATTTGGAATGGGAGAGCTTCCCAAGCAAAATATTTACATAACATAGAAAAAGGAAAAGAAGAAAAAAAGGTTATTACGTAAAAATTTTAAAAGACATCATTAGCAAAATTAAATGGTATGGTGGAGAAAATATGTGAAATATACATTTCAAACAAATGAATAGTATCTGTAATGTAAAAAAAAAAAAAAAACTTATCCAACTGGATACTGAAAGGATTCAAAAGATGACAGTAGAATATTGGGCAAAGTTATAAAAATATAACTGCATAAAAAGACCCATAGACAGTGAGCAAAAGAAAAATGCCACAACCTCCTCTCCAAAGAAAGGTAAATTAAAATGGCCAGAAGTGTTTTGTCCATAAGATTGGTCAAAAGGAAAAAGCTCATTAATGTCCAGTGTTAATGAAGTTTTGAGAAAATGTACCTCCTGCACTGTGGACATGTAAGTTGATAAAGCCTCTGTGAAGGACAATTTGGCAATATCTTCTTATAAAATTTATAATGTACTTGCCCTTTGATATAGTAGTTCTATAGAAATCATATAAATGTAAACATATTTACTTAAATTTTTTTAAAAAAAAGCTAAATGTTACCTAAATATCCAGCTATAGGTAAATAATTATATAAATGATGGTGCATCCGTACAATTAGATACTATTTTATGAATTGCTGAAAAGAATTAGATAGATCTATAAACTGTTGTCAGAGAAGGCAATGGCAACCACTCCAGTACTCTTGCCTGGAGAATCCCATGGATGGAGGAGCCTGGTGGGCTGCCGCCTATGGGGTCGCACAGAGTCGGACACGACTGAAGCGACTTAGCAGCAGCAGCAGCAGCATACGCTGTTGTGGACATCTTTCAAAGACTATTTGTTAAAAGCAAAAAGTAGGTTATAAAATGAAATGTATGTGTTTAAAAAGACTTGCATGGAAGACATGCACATGAGAAAACATTCCCGTATTTCTCTAGAAGCACTGAAAATTATCTGGGAAGCTTTATTCCAAGTTGTTAAGGATGGGTGGATGGACGAGAATAATTTCACTTTTTATTTTATGTAGGTTTTTATTCTTTGGCTTTTTGTAATAAGCACATAGAAACATGATGACTAAGAGCATAAACTCTGGAGCCTAGAATCCCTGGGTGCACCTCCCAGCTCCTCCTCTTAATAGCTGATGCCTTGAGCAAGTAAGTCCTTTAACCTAACTGTTACTCAGCTTCTTCATCCAAAACGCTTAGAATAGTGACTGGCCCATGATGAGCACTATATTAGTGCTGGCCACATTATTATTACTAAGATTAAACTTTTTTTAATGTTAAAAGAGTCAAGGAAGGTGAACTGGATGATGTCTAGGAGTCCAACCAGCTCTTTCATTGTTGACCTTGATAGTGGCCGTAACTGGAAGCAGCATTGGAGAGGATGAGATTCCCTCATATAGGAAAGCAAGTTCTATGCTTGCTCTTGCCCTCCAGAAGTCAGGAGCCTTCACGTCATACGTAGTCACCCCTCCTTTGAACAAATAGGCAGAAAGATTCTGTGAATGAGCTTTTGCTACCAAAATCTGCCTTTGGGGTATCTGACAGCTTTGCTGATGAAATAGGTGAAAATGGTACTCATCCTCTTAGAGTTGGAGTGGGCTCACTGAAAGGTCCAGGGCTGGCTAGCCAGGATTGTTAAGGAAGTGTTGTCTTGCACGTGTGCTAAGCCGCTTCAGTCATGTCCGACTCTTTTCAACCCTTTGGACCATAGCCCGCCAGGCTCTTTTGTCCATGGGATTTTCCAGGCAAGAATACTGGAGTGGTTGTCATGCCTTCCTCCAAGGGATCTTCCTGACCCAGGAATCGAACCTCCATCTCTTGCATCTCCTGCACTGGCAGGAGAGTTCTTTACCGCTAGCACCACCTGGGAAGCCTGTTGTCTTGCTTATGCTATATCCAAATAAGTCCCCAGTCTTAAGCAGTTACCCTACTATCCTGGTGCTTGGGGGCTGAGAGAGGGCAGGACAAGAAGTGTGAACCTGTGGAGCTCTGACACCAGCTTCCTCGCCTCCACTCTAGAAAGTGAGTATCTGGGGAGTAGGTGTTGATGACTTGGGGACTGACTGATTTTCCTCTCACAGTGGAGTGAGGTGCAGCAGATACTGAACGGGACACCCCTGTACATGTACCAGGACTGCCCCGTGGAAGAAGGCAGAGACACTGACCACTGGCTTCGCACCAATTGGATCTACCGGGGAGAGGAGGCCTCACGCGTCCACGTGGAGTTGCAGTTTACCGTGCGGGACTGCAAGAGTTTCCCCGGGGAAGCAGGGCCTTTGGGCTGCAAGGAGACCTTCAACCTCCTGTACATGGAGAGTGACCAGGACGTGGGCATTCAGCTCCGGCGGCCCCTGTCCAGAAGGTGCTCCTGCCCCTCGTGGCCATTTCAGCCCTGATGCTCATCCTTGCCCCACTCCCTTCCATGGCCCTGCTCTGCTCAGAGAGAGAGAAGGTGGCAAAAACGGGAAGAGGGTGTAGGTGTGGAATAACAAAAAGAATATGGGACTAGAAATCAGAAGGGCTGGATTCAAATACATTTTCAGCTGTGTCCCGACACAGGGAGTGTCACTTAACCTCTCTGAGCTTTTCCTTGTCTTGAAATGGTGATAAAAATATTTTATTATTATTAATGAGTGCCAGCCTCATCTATTTTCGAGGGCTTTATGAGCATCCATTGAGATAAGAGCGTGGCATGGTGGGGGCAGGGGAGAGGTATTTGGACTTTTTACATCAGTGCTCACCATAGCTGTGTGTGACACGCCCATGAGTATACCTAGAGTTGTGTAAGAAGACAATTCTCTGTAGGCTACTCTCTAATCTTTTCCCTTTCTTTCCTACCCAAGAAAACATACTGGAATGCGAAAGAAAAGGGAGCATATTATTACAGGATGCACTCTCATTTTTTTTTTCTAAAGAGCAGCTGTTGTAAAGTTGGTTATTAGTAATAAATGAACGATGACACACTTTATAACTGATCACTTCATTGCCACTGAGGTTGGGAACACCTGTGAATAGCGGGAAGGAGCAGAGCTGTAGCAACCTAAAGTGGAGAAGGCAATGGCACCCCACTCCAGTACTCTTACCTGGAAAATCCCATGGACGGAGGAGCCTGGTAGGCTGCAGTCCATGGGGTCGCACAGAGTCGGACACGACTGAAGCGTCTTAGCAGCAGCAGCAGCGTCCTAAAGCCTGGGTTCCCATCCCAGCCCCACCAGGTGGTAGCTGGGTGATTTTATCCATGTTTCTTCTTCTTCTCTTGGCCTTAATTTCTTCATCTGTCACATGGGGAGGTGATCCATTCCACCTTGCAGGATTAATGCACATAAAAATGCTTGGCTCAGTAGCTGCCACATAATCAGCCCTCCGCTGATGGCTGCTAAATTGTGAAGTGTCAAGCAAGCAGTCGCTTCTGTGATGTGGGAGTGAAGCACAACTTTGCCTTGTTCCCTCATCCCCTCCCTCCTTCCCAGGTAACCACGGTGGCTGCCGACCAGAGCTTCACCGTCCGCGATCTTGCATCCAGAGCCGTGAAGATGAACGTGGAGCGCTGCTCCTTGGGCCGCCTGACCCGCCGAGGCCTCTACCTCGCTTTCCACAACCCCGGTGCCTGCGTGGCCCTGGTGTCCGTCCGGGTCTTCTACCAGCGCTGCCCTGAGACTGTGCATGGCTTGGCCCGATTCCCCGACACTCTGCCTGGACCTGGGGGGTTGGCCGAAGTGGCAGGGACCTGCCTGCCCCATGCGCACATCAGCCCTGGCCCCTCGGGTGCGCCCCGCATGCACTGCAGCCCCGACGGCGAGTGGTTGGTACCGGTGGGGCGGTGCCACTGTGAGCCTGGGTATGAGGAGGGCAGCAGCGATGTTGAGGAATGCCTTGGTAAGAAGACCTGAGGAGGTGGGGAGAGCCTGCAGGGGCCCCTTGTGGGAGGGACTCCCGGATGCCAAGGGCCGGAAGGAAGCCGACGCTCCATCTCAGTTGACTTTTACACTGAGTGTCCAAAGGCCCTAGGGAGACACGTGCTGGGGTGTTTCTAGCACAAAGGATTGGAGGGAGGGATATGATTCTGCCTGTAAGATGCTGGACAATCTTGGCTTTGTGGCGTTCTCTCTCCAGCCTGCCCGAGCGGCTCCTATCGGAGTGATGTGGATGCGCCCCAGTGTCTCAAGTGCCCCCAACATAGCACCGCCGAGGCTGAAGGGGCCACGGAATGTGCCTGCGAGAGTGGGCACTACCGAGCTCCTGGGGAGGGCCCCCATGCTGCATGCACACGTGAGTCGGGGCCAGGGCCTGGTCGTCTGTGAGGGGGTGCAGGACTGTGGCTAAGCCTGTGTTGGAGTCAGAACTTTCCAGAGCCTGTAAGATACTGGGGACCATCCAGGGTGCCAGCCACTTAATGCCCCAGCCCGCACCCCTGCTCTCCTAGAAGAGCGCAGAGATGCAGTTAAGCTACCTTTTCCTCACTAGGAATCAAATCTGGCAGGAACTTTGGAGGACTTGGAGAATCGGGGTGTTGGGAGGAGGCTGTGAGCCAGCAGCCTGGGGAGAGAGCAATGCTGGTCCCTACTGATGGCCTGTCTTTTCCCATAGGTCCCCCCTCAATCCCCCGAAATCTGAGCTTCTCCATTTCAGGGACTCAGCTCTCCCTGCGCTGGGAACCCCCAGCAGACCTGGGGGAACGCAAAGATGTCAGATACAACGTGGAGTGTTCTCAGTGTCAGGGAGCAGCGCTGGACGGGGGGCCCTGCCAGCCCTGTGGGGCAGGTGTGCGCTTCTCTGCAGGCCCTAGTGGGCTGACAGCATCCTCGGTGCGTGTGGACGGCCTCGAACCCCATGCCAACTACACTTTCAACGTGGAAGCCCAGAATGGAGTGTCGGGGTTGGGTGCCTCCAAGCCTGCCAGCGCCTCACTCAGCATCAACATGGGGTCTGCAGGTGAGGGGCCTGGGGGCCAGCAAGGCCTGGAGAAGATGGGGGGTGGGGGAGCATAGGACCATGGAGACAAGTTGATGGGTGAGAAGCCGGCAGAAGCTACTTAAGTGATTTCCTCCCTCTGAACTCGCAGAGTCCCTGTCAGGCTTGTCCCTTAGACTAGTGAAGAAGGCACCACGGCAGCTGGAACTGACCTGGGCGGGGTCCCGGCCCCGCAGCCCCGGGGGGAACCTCAGCTATGAGCTGCACGTGCTGAACCAGGTGAGAATCCGACTAAACATCTCTGGTGCCCGTGCCTGGACGCACCTGACATTTCCTAGCCTGGGGTGCAGGATGGGAGAAGACAGCCCACAGTGACCTGTGTGGCTGTCTCAGGGCAGAACCCTGTCAAGAGCCCTGCCCTGACCATTCCCCAGCCTCCCCTCCCGCATGTTCCCAGGACTGCCCATCTCCTCCACCAGCTCTGGTGTGGCATGGCCCAGATAACATGAACTCCCCATCTGCAGGACGAAGAGCGGTACCAGATGGTTCTAGAGCCTAGGGTCCTGCTGACAGAACTGCAGCCCGACACCACGTACATCGTCAGAGTCCGCATGGTGACCCCTCTGGGCCCCGGCCCCTTCTCCGCTGACCACGAGTTTCGGACCAGCCCACCAGGTCAGTGGGTTACTCTGTGTTCTGTCCCAGACACACACATCCCCGTGAGGCTTCTCAGACCCTGTTCCGGTTAGTGACCTCCTTCCTGTATACACATACACACACACACACACACAGAAGCTTCCTGGGTGGACAGCTCCGTAGAGACTCACACCACACCTCCTTCTCAGACATACACCCTAATGCTGTATACTGCCAGCTGGCATCGGTCCAGTCTCCTAACCTCTCAGGTCAGGGTCCGCTGGCTGGCAGCCCAAGCTGATGGCCCCTGGATGGGGCCCTTCCCACAGGCTTTCTCACCCACACCCATACCCATCTCCCTGGTTGAGGGATGCATACCCCCCTGCATGTGCCCTTTTAACCTCCATCATCCCTGGGGGCCTTAAGCACCCCCCGACGTCTTCACCCCGTGTGCCTGCAGTTTCCAGGGCCCTGACTGGAGGCGAGATCGTGGCCATCATCTTCGGGCTGCTGCTGGGTGTAGCTCTGCTGCTCGGAATGCTGGTCTTCCGTTCCAGGTGTTTCTCCTGTGCCCCAATCCCCCTCCCCGCCCTGGGTCCCCTGCGCCCAGGCAGAAGCTCCTGAATGCAGTCCCAACAGCCTTCCCACCCCCTAGTCCCAAAACTCCTGTGTCCCCCGCCCCTGTTGTTTCTGGGGAGGGCTCAGCTAAGGAGCATTTGGGCCCCTGAGGTGGTCCTGGGCTCCTGAAGACCCTGGTCCGACCCTGACAGGAAAGCTCAGCGGCGACGGCAGCAGAGGCAGCAGAGGCAGCGAGATCGCGTCGCTGATGGGGACCGAGGTGAGCCGGGAGCACTGTGTGTGCACATTTGTGTGAGCATGCATGTTGGGAAGTGCCCTAGGACGGGACCCAGGGACCCAGATTTGCTAGTGCAGCTCTGGGGGCACGAGTGGGCTCTGCTGTCTCCGGGGCTGTGGTGTTTCACTCCTTAATTAACTTTGGTTAATTAACTCCATACCAATAGTCCCCCGGAGGCTCTGTGCAATTACCTGTGAGCTGTTGGAGCTACCATACGGAAATGCCCAGGCTCTGGGCCGCCTTCCTTGCCCTGCCCGGCCGAGTCTGTGGGCTGAGGCCAGGAGGGAGGAAAAGGCTCCTTCCAGGCGTGTGGCCTTCCCGCTGGTCACCTCGTTAGGTGCCCCACCAAAGGGGCAGTCTGGGGCCCATCCAGGTCCCGGGGCAGGAGCCAGGCTTGTCTGGGAATGTGAATGAGCTGTGAGTGACCGGAGTGGGGTGGTGAGCTGTGCGGAGGAGAGAAGCAAGGACTTAGGGTCAAGGATCCTCGGGAAGATTGGGTCACTCGAGGCCGTGAACACGTTTCGGGTCTGGCTTCCTGCCTGCTGCTCTGGTCCCTGGGAGATGAGGACACATCAGCTTTGCATGCAGACACAGGAGTGACTGGGCTATGAAGGCTTCATTGCTGTGGGAGGAGACTTTCACCTCAGCCAGGACAGGGCTCCTTAGGGGTCAGAAGAGCCAGGACTCGGGTCTGCTGGCCCCTCCTGAACCAGTACTCCTGAGCCCCTGGAGTTGGGCTGAGTCCACCCTGTTCTGCCTGCAGAGGACAAGCTGTGGCTGAAGCCTTACGTCGACCTCCAGGCGTATGAAGACCCTGCTCAGGGAGCCCTGGACTTCACCCAGGAGCTTGACCCAGCCTGGCTGGTCGTGGACACCGTCATAGGGGAAGGTGAGCCCTGTGGTCCCCTCTGTGTGGCAGCGCAGAGCTGCCAGCAGGGCCCCTCCTTCCGGCCCTTCCCTGCGGAGCCCAGCTGGCCCCTCCTCTGGCCCAGGAGCTCCCAGATGAGTCTCCTCCCCACTGTTCCCTGTGTCCTGAAACCACTGTGTTCACGCTGTAACCCCTTATCAGGTGTCCTGGAGCAGCCCCCACCTCCTGCACCGTCTGTCTCTGTGATTGTGGAATTTCTGATCAAGAGCATTAGACACAACGTCTCTGCCAAGAGCAAGAGAGAGGGTCACTGTGCCCAGGCTCAGGCTCTTCTCAGAGGGTTCCCAAGTGTGGGAGGGCTCAGGGCCTCCTGCATTCCACCCACCAGGGGCCCAGTGTCCTTGGGCTGCCCTGACCCCTTGGGTCACCAGGGGAAATGGATCTGAACAGAGAACAAAGCTCGGCAGTGTCTTGGCCGTTTGTGTAGCCAAGCTGGCCGAATTGTGACTGGAGGAGCTTGCGGAAGAAAGGCGGCAGTGGTCAGCCTCCCCAGTCACCTGTGTACTGACCCTGACCAGCCTGCCCTTCGTGACCACAGTCCAGCCCCACCATGGTACCCCCTTGCCTAGCGTCTCCTGAGCACCGGAACTGCTAGGTGGGGAGGCAGTTTACAGGTTTACAGAGCTGCCCTCCTGTTCCAGGCTCCGGGGCCCCCAGCCCTGGGAAGCACAGCCAAGCCCTGACTCGGGGAGGAGGGTACACCATGTTTCTGATCCTCTGGGCCAGAGAAGAAAAGGGAACTGGAGGACTGGGGAGGTTGCTGCCTGTCCCCCTTGGGAGCCTGTCCGTGTATCTGGCCGTGACCCTGTTTTCTTGCCACCCAGGAGAGTTTGGGGAAGTGTATCGGGGGTCCCTGAGACTCCCCAGCCAGGATTGCAAGATTGTGGCTATTAAGACCTTGAAAGACACATCTCCCGATGGCCAGTGGTGGAACTTCCTTCGAGAGGCGACTATCATGGGCCAGTTCAACCACCCGCACATTCTACACCTGGAAGGCGTGGTCACAAAGAGTATGAGGGGTGGGGTCCAAGAGAGCTGCAGGGGCTGGCGGGGGGGGGGAGCAGTGGGAGAGGAGGGCTGAGACCACCGGATGTGGAGAGAGGCTGTGATCTCAGAGGCAGGAAGTCTGGTTCTGGGTGCAGAAGGGGTGGAGGCTCTGGGTGATGTGTGCTTTGTGTCTTAGGAAAACCCATCATGATCATCACAGAGTTTATGGAGAACGGAGCCTTGGATGCCTTCCTAAGGGTGAGGAGGGTACAGGACCAGCTGGGAAAGGGGACTGGCCACAGAGCCCCGCCCGGGCATGGACTCCGGTTCTGGGAAGAGGAGACCCGGCCCAGCCCCTGACTCCGCCCACTCCCTGCTGCAGGAGCGGGAGGACCAGCTAGTGCCCGGGCAGCTGGTGGCCATGCTGCAGGGCATAGCATCCGGCATGAACTACCTCAGTGACCACAGTTACGTCCACCGGGACCTGGCCGCCAGGAACATCTTGGTGAGTCAGAACCTGTGCTGCAAGGTGTCTGACTTTGGCCTGACCCGCCTCCTGGACAACTTTGATGGCACCTATGAAACCCAGGTTAGAGCCTTATGCGCCTGTCACATACACAGTCATACCCACAGCTACACGCTGCACGCACAGCAGTCAGTACACAGCACAAGAGGCATGGTCACGGGGACACGGAAGCTTCCCATGCCCTTCAGTGCGGAGACTCCTCAGCTTGCTGCCCCACCTGCCCCGTTAGGGAGGGAAGATCCCCATCCGTTGGACAGCCCCCGAAGCCATCGCCCACCGGATCTTCACCACGGCCAGCGACGTGTGGAGCTTTGGGATTGTGATGTGGGAGGTGCTCAGCTTCGGGGACAAGCCCTACGGGGAGATGAGCAATCAGGAGGTGAGCCTGGTGTTTCTCACCGCTCCCGTCCTCTCCCCAAATCCTCCACGGCCCTTTCCTGCAAATACCCTGATTTTTTCTTTCTGACCCTTTATCTGCATTCCTATCCTCTCTGGTCCCCTTCACCTCATGCCCTGTTGTCTTGACCACGCCCACTCTGGTCAGAGGGTTCAGAGGCTCCGTGGCAATGATCTTGTGTGCACAGAGGTATTCCTCCTGGGCTGCCAGGCTAGCTGCCTGCCCTCCTCCTCGCTATAGGTAATGAAGAGCATTGAGGATGGGTACCGCTGCCCCCGCCCGTGGACTGCCCTGCCCCCCTCTATGAACTCATGAAGAACTGCTGGGCCTATGACCGTGCCCGCCGGCCCCCCTTCCACCGCCTGAAGGCACAGCTGGAGCATCTGCATGCCAACCCCCACTCCCTGCGAACCATTGCCAACTTTGATCCCAGGTAACCATGCTGGGTGGGGAGGGCAGGTCTGGGAGAATGGAAACGGGCAGCAGCCACATGCACCAAGCGCCAGGCCCGTGGAGCTCCCAAGAGTCAGGCATAGAGGCAGGATTCTAGTCTGCACTTTTGAGAAGAGTCTGCTCTGATGGAGGAGGTACAGTGTCTCTCAGCCTTGATAGCTGTAGTTTGATGGAGGTTTCCCTGGTGGCTCAAGTGGCAAAGAATCTGCCTGCCAATGCAGGAGACCTGGGTTCGATCCCTGGGTTGAGGGTATCCCATGGAGGAGGACATGGCAACCCACTCCAGTATTCTTGCCTGGAGAATCCCCATGGACAGAGGAGCCTGGTGGGCTACAGTCCACAGGGTTGCAAAGAGTCAGATGTGACTAAGCGACTAAGCACAGCACAGGAAGCAAGCACACTGAGAGAGAAAGTATATGCAAGTGGCTGCCAACCTGCTACCTGCTCCGGGGGGCTTGGTCCCTGAGAATGGGGAAGGGAAGACAGAGAAACCAACAAGAGCCAGTGGGAGGATGCGTGTCCTGACTGAGAGAGGCAACCTTGTGGGGTCTGGGAAGGCTCCTAGGTCATGTAGACAGCAAGGGTTGGGGAGCTGAGGGTGTGCCAGTTGCAACTAATGCAGGGTGCAGAGAAGTTTGGACTTGATCCTGACCAATTTTTTTTTTAAACTGTCCGCGGGAGGGACATGGTCAGAAATGCATTTTACCGAAAATAGTGCCAGAACACAGAGAATCGACTGGTTGCAGGGGTGAGATGGGAGAGATGGGCACGGCTTCAAATGCTTTATCGGGTAAAGCAACTCTGGTGTGCTGGCCTCTGTATCAGACCGCCATATATACCTTGTTTCTGGGAGAAAACATGCTCCCAGTTCCAACTTTTGAAACTATCTTTTTGGAGCACAACTCCCTCGAGCACTGGAGACCGCATGTGCTAATCTTTCTGGAATGCTGGATATTTTCCCCCCAGCAGATTTACTTTGCTAATGGTTTTTGGCCCCGGCTGGCTTCAGAACAGGAACACTCATTGTATTGTGGGGGTCAGAGTGCAAGAATAACAGCCAAGGTTGGAGGTGGAAAGCTGGGGGCTGCTCCCAGAACTCCCGGGGGCCACCCTGAGAAAAGGCGAGGCTACATCCACCTTCTGAGGCCTCTGTTCTCCTCCTGCTTCCTCTCAACCGGGATACTTGATCCTCGCGTCTTAACCGGCCCCCATCAGTTGCCCAGAACTGGCCACTGCAGTGCTGGCGGGCTGGTGGTCCCTTGTCTGGACCTCCAAAACTGCCTCTTGTCCCCAGGTCTGTCAGCCTGCCCTGTGGCTGTTGCCAGGCAACAGGCCAGGAAATGGGTTCAGAGACAATGGCCGGGCTAACCCGCAAAGTCTATATAATCTCTGTGTCAGATACCCGGCTTGCAGGCCAGCCACACAGGCACAGAGGCTGAGCCCAGTTTCAGGAAAGCCCTGCATATCCCATTGTGTGTGACTAAGGGGTCCCCCCAACGCCCCACAGGGTGACCCTTCGCCTGCCCAGCTTGAGCGGCTCCGACGGGATCCCCTACCGAAGTGTGGCCGAGTGGCTGGAGTCCATCCGAATGAAGCGCTACGTCCTGCACTTCCGCTCCGCCGGGCTGGACACCATGGAGTGCGTGCTGGACCTGACGGCTGAGTGAGGACCCTGGGGGCTTGGGCAGGGCAGGGCCGCTGGGAATCAAGCCCGGCACTCACCCAGCCCCTCTCCTTGCCCACAGGGACCTGGTGCAGATGGGGATCACGCTCCCAGGCCACCAGAAGCGCATTCTTTACAGTATTCAGGGCTTCAAGGACTGAGCCTTCCCCTCCCCTTCCCTGCCCTCAGGGAGCAAGATGGGACCCAGGTCCCTCGACCTGCCAGACACAGGACGTCGGTGCTGCTCCTGCTTGCTTCCCGAGGAACTGCCTCTGAAGCTCTCTGAAGTCTCTTTGTTTTAAAAAGGGAGGCTGGGTAGAAGTAAAAAAGTGAATTGTGGGAGTTGGGGGAGGGCGTAATATATATTATATACATATACATATATATTTTTGTAAATAAACAGAAACTTCACCCCAGGTTTTTGTGTTGTGTTTTTTTTTTAATCCCTCTGTCTCCTCCATCTCAGGCTTCCCAGGTGGCTCAGTGGTAAAGAATCCACCTGTCAATGCAGGAGATGTGGGTTCAACCCCTGGATCTGGGAGATCCCCCTGGAGGAGGGCATGGCAACCCACTCATGTTCTTGCCTGGAGAATCTCATGGACAGAGGAGCCTGGCGGGCTACAGTCCATGGGTTCGCAAAGAGTCAGACACAACTTAACAACTCAGATGGTAAAGAGTCCGCCTGCAATGAGGGAGACCTGGGTTTGATCCCTGGATCGGGGATATGCCCTGGAGAAGGAAATGGCTACCCACTGCAGTCTTCTTGCCTGGGAAATTCCATGGAGAGATCCATGGACAGAGGAGCCTGGCAGGCTATAGTTCATGGGGTCAGAGAGTCAGTCGACACAAGTGAGCGATTAAACATCTCCTCCATCTCATCCTCAAGGGCTGGAGGTACAAAAGAGTCAACTACTAAGCCTTCTGGAAAACACTGTCTTTTATTTGTAGCTGTAGCCACAACCTGGCAGCACAGGGGCCGGGGCTGGGGGGTGGTGGGGAGAATGTCCAGGCTGGTGAGCCCAGCCCAGCCTTCCAGAAGGTCGGGTGTGGGCGTCTCCTGGCCCTTAGCAAGCAGAGGCTGGGGCTGCTCAAGGGCAGGCTAAGGGCGTCAGCGCAGCGGTGCAAGCAGCAGTGCTCAGCCCGTGCCCCCTCAGGTGGGGCTACCTGGACGATGGTGGGTGGTCCCTGCAGGACTGGACCCCAGGGCTGGGACTCTGCGCCCTGAGGCCACGAGGGAGACAGGTGGTGTTTGGTATGGAGGGAGGGGCTGGACATCAAAAAATAACTGTGGGGAGGGTGAAGGGGATGTGGTCTCAACGTGGGCGGTCCGCTGATGGGGGAATGGGCTTGCGGTCCGAGAAGGGGGCCAGTCCTCACTCAGTCTAGGCTCTGGCGGTGTGGCATTTCCGGCAGAGCACGTGGCCATCCAAGGGGAAGCAGCCGTTGTCATCCGCCTCAATGGAGAGGGGCTTCCCACAGTCCTGGAAGGAGCAAAGAGAGCGCACTGGCCAGGAGGCCCCCCACCCACGTGCCCCACCTCCATCTTTACATCAGGAGGCCAGACGCTTCACGGCTCAGCCCTGTTCTCTCTGCATCGGCCCAGCCACAGCCACCCCCAACTCCTATCTCCACCTCTCTCACCCACAGTTTTGTGCCTGAGGACCTTCCCCCAGGATAGGCAGTGGTTGCTTCCAGTGGGGCATCTCCCACCTGCCTCACCTCTCTTCTGAATCCTTTAATGTGGCAGAGACCCCCAACCTCCCATGACAAAGCTGCACCCTTCCCTCCCCGTGGCTCAGCCCCCTCTCCTTGCTGTATCAGTCAGTGACCTCACGGAGAAGCCCACACCGCCATCCTGAAGCCAAGGACGCATTTTCGCAGGGCGGGTGTGGGTGCCTCCACGGCCCACCCTCAAAATTGCAGCACCCGGGTCTTGCAAGCCAGCACCGTCCACCGCCTGACCCGTGAGCAGCGTCCCACCAACCTCCCATCCCTGAGGGGCTCGGGGTGGGGGGTGCAGCCGACCTCGCACTTGTAGCACTTCATGTGGAAGTTCTTGTCCAGAGCGACAACACGCACGGTCTCCTCGCGCCCAGGCTCCGGCATGATGGGCTCTGCGCACACAGAGCATCGGGGGGCGTATTGCCTGCAGGGCGGAAAGCCGGTGTGCGTCAGGACGGGGCACCGGGCGCTGACCCCCGCCCAAGTGCAGGGAAATGAGACGGCAGACTGCTTTTTACTCTCGCCCCACAAGCCTTGGCAGAGGAGGCTCAAAAGAAAGGCCGAAGGCTGGCTGCTCATCTGAACGTCCCACCTCTCCCCAGGAATTGCTGCCAAGTCCTTCCCCACCCCCACCACGCGCACTGCAGCCCATGCCCAAAGCACTCCCAGAGGACTCCATATCTGGTACCCCAACTCAGACCCCTGGCCCTCGCTAACCCCCATCACGTGCGGGCCTTGGCCCAGTTCCTGGTTGGGGGCAGGGCACAGAGGGATACGGAGCCCTGGAAACCTACACCCCACTCACACTCGGAGGTGGGTTTCCAAGCTTGCAGCTTTCCCGTCCTTTGGTTCCATCATGGGAACCTTGCCGCTGGCCTCAGAAAGCAGCTACCTTGTAAACACTGTTTCTAAGGGGAAACCCCAAGCTCCAAACAGCTGATCTCCAAAGGCAGAATGCAGCCTGCGTGTGAAATGAAGTCACTTGGGCCCAGAGCTGAACGCGAGGCCACACCGGAAAGAAACCTCGGAGAACGAGCCCCGGGCTGGGGAAGGGGACGAGCCGGCAGGCCACA
This sequence comes from Aepyceros melampus, assembly GCA_006408695.1. Classification (NCBI taxonomy): domain Eukaryota; kingdom Metazoa; phylum Chordata; class Mammalia; order Artiodactyla; family Bovidae; genus Aepyceros; species Aepyceros melampus. Next base: position 158,126 of record SJXQ01011643.1, read on the forward strand.
GGCCACTGGACAGCCAAGTCCAGCCGAACCTGTCCCTGCTATCCATAGACAGGAGGTGGGGACAGCAAGCAAGCCCCAGAGACTGAAGAGCGGTCTTGGGGTCGGGGGGCAGCCTGGCTCCCAGACAAACCATTGCTGGCACCCAGAGAAGGGCCCGGAGGTGGGCTGGGGGTCCTCACTTGTGGTAGTCGGGGACGCAGTGGGGCCTGTTGGCCTGATCCACAATGAAGGAGGTGCCCTCCAGGGGGCAGGCGCAGACCACACAGGTGAAGCACT
>SJXQ01011643.1:165373-206463 GCA_006408695.1 Aepyceros melampus
AAGCCCCTGACCTGGCCCCCTCCCCTCCAGGCGGGCACCTCCGCCCCCGCCGCCCCGGCCGGGCGCAGACCTCCCCCTCCCCAAACACAGGCCTCTGATGTCATTTCCTGACTTGCCCTCCTTCCCCGCCCGGCCCGCGGGTGCCCGAGATCTGACTCACCGTCCCTACTCCGGGCTAAGCCGGGGGAGGTCGGGCGGCTGCCCCAGAGGTGCCCAAGCGGCCCGGAGGCGCCTCCGCCCCGACCCGGCCCCCTCCTCGCCCGGCCTGCCGTTACCTGCCACCTCCAGCTGTTCCTCCGCCTTCCCACTCAGCCGCCAGCCCCGCGCCCCAAATCCCTCCGGCTTAGCCCAGACTGGCAGGACTGGGATGGAACTGGCCTTCTAGGTGGACGGGGAGAGGCATTCTCCCTGCCTTCGTCCACCCCCCACCCCCGACCCCAGGCCCTCCGACCTGGGCGGGGGGTGGGGGCGCGGGTGAGTGCGCACCTCAGCGATCCTTTGGGGGATCCTAACTTCACATCCCGGGCAGCTACTTAAGGCTTCTAGGAATTCGCATCACCCGCGCCCCCGCCATCAGATCGGAGTCGAGGCAGGCGAGGCAGGGCCGTGGAGGTGAGGGGAGCGGGGCGGAGGCGCGGGCGGCCTCCGCACACTTGGGGCTGGGAGGACGGACGTGGATGCGGGCGACGCCTCTTCGCCGGTTCTTCAGCGCCCACCAGGACTGACCCTCTAGGAAGCTGCGCAAGGTGGGGCGGCCCTCAGGGGATTCGCAGACTGCGCTCGGTGGAGCCCCCCGTTGGTCCCACGGGATTTCTCAGCCTTCTTGTGCCCCAGGTCCTAGGAAAGGAACAGACCTGGGTTCCTTCTTTTTTTTTTTTCAACTGAACGTGGAAACTTAACCAAATCGCCAACTGAATTCTACCACACTCACTACCTGCAAACTGGGGATTCGCGAGGCGCTTTGGCTTGCGAGTCCAGTGCCTCACCCTGGACTCTGTGCTCCCAGCCTTTACTGCCATCTAAGGCAGTCCCCGTTTGCACACGCTACTCAGTCCCTGGCCCTCCGAATCGGCTACACCCTACTGTCAGCCGCCTCTGGGCTACACTCTAGAGACTGTCCAGACTCACCCCTTATATACTCTGAGACAACAGGCTGGGAACGTAAGACTTCCGCCCAGGGTCATGCCCAGTAGGTTGCAGGAGATAGACTAGAACTGGGTCTCTCTGAGGGCTCTGATGTCTGATCTTATTCCTCACCCACTATATCCACCGGGGGTAACCCGGGATACAGGAGAGCAGAATGAGGCCATGGGGCTGAGACCCAGCTGGAGGGCCCCAACTAAGGGACAAGTCTTTTCCTTCTCTTCACATAATTTTCTCCGGGGGGGGGGGGGGGGGGGCGGAAAATCATTCCAAGCAAGAGCTAGAGAATGAGGGGAAGGGATGGTGTTCTTCATAGATTAAATGCTTTGAGTTCTTTGGTCAGTAAAACACTGTGGTAATCCAGTCTGTTTCTGCATGACTCTTGAGATGTGCGCTTATTAGCTAGGTTTTGTCTCCCAGTAAAATGGTCATAACAGGGCTTCCCAGGTGGCTCAGAGGTGGAGAAACTGCCCGCTAATGCAGGAGATGCAAGAGATATGGGTTTGATCCCTGGATCGGGAAGGCCCCCTATTCTTGCCTGGAGAATCCCCATGGACAGAGGAGCCTGGCAGGCTACAGTCCATGGGGCTGCAAGGAGTCACACACAACTGAATAGCACAGCACAGTGTATTGTATTATATGGAAGTGAAACTGAAGGTGTTAGTTGCTCTGTCATATCCAACTGAGACCCCATGGATTGTGGGCTGCCAGTCTCCTCTGTCCATGGAATTCTCCAGGCTGGAGAATTCTCCATACTGGAGTGGGTTGTCATTCCCTTCTCCAGGGGATCTGCCTGACCCAGGGATCAAAGCGGGGTCTCCTGCATTGCAGGCAGATTCTTTACTGTCTGAGCCACCGGGGAAGCCCATTATATGGAAAAATAAATATCATATCTGAAAGTGCTGTATAATGCCCAGTATTATTATTCAAGTCCCAGTTCTGACAGGTTACCTTAACACCGTTTCCCCCATAGGTCCCCTTCCAGGTTGCCAGGTACATCTCTCATGGGCCTTGGTATGTGCTTGCCTTCACCTTCCTTCAATCTTATCAAATCTTTGATTCTACCTAAGGACTACATCTTTGTCTCCTCAGATCCCACTGAGCTTTCTTTTCTCTGGAGTCTTATTGCCTTTGTCACTGGTATTCTTCACAGCCACAAGCATGTGTTGCTGCAGCTGCTGCTAAGTCCCTTCAGTGGTGTCCGACTCTGTGTGACCCCATAGACGGCAGCCCACCAGGCTCCCCCGTCCCTGGGCTTCTCCAGGCAAGAACACTGGAGTGGGTTGCCATTTCCTTCTCCAATGCATGAAAGTGAAAGTGAAGTCCCTCAGTCATGTCTGACTTGTAGCGACCCCATGAACTGCAGCCTATCGGGCTCCTCCGTCCCTGGGATTCTCCAGGCAAGAACACTGGAGTGGGTTACCATTGCCGTCTCCAACAAGCATGTGTAGCCATGTATGATATAAGCATGCAGCACAGACCTTCTCTGACCAGCATAAGCTGGTCCTGGCCTGTCCCTGTAAAGATTTGCTAGAAATTTGATACTAGACTTCCTGTGAGAGCAAAAGTCTCCTTGCCATCCTTCAAAATATACACACTTAGGAAAGTTAGGAGGATGGTTTCCAGATAGCATCATAAGAGTAAAAGCCATCTGCCCTCTATCTCCTTAAGGAATGTGTGTGTTGCAAAATATAGTCTATTTAATTGTTAGGCAGCTGAACCTATTTATAAATCAAGAATAGAAGAGTGCGTAGGCAGGCTCAGTTTTACTGACAACTAAGAGCATTCGGGATGCAGAATATTAAAGCTAAGAGTTTTAAGCCAGGCATTCTAAATACAAGGAGTACACAGAGTATCTCAGGAGGACAGACTCACCAGGTCAGGATGTCTCAAATGGAGCTGCAAGGTCAATGCTTTTAAAATGTACACAATGAGTAGGAGCAGCACTAATGAGTTTTAGGTATTTTTCTTAAGTAAGCAATTCTAACTGATCTCCTCCAGTAGCATGTGTAACAGTGTAGTGAGTAAGTAGATGTTGTCTAGTCATAAGTTGTGTCCAACTCTTTGCAACCCCATGGACTGCAAGGCGCCAGGCTCCCCTGTCCTTCACTGTCTCCCAGAGTTTGCTCCAATTCATGCCACTGAGTCAGTGATGCTATCCAACCATCTCCTCCTCCAACATCCCCTCCTCCTCCTGCTTTCAATCTTTCCCAGCATCAGAGTCTTTTCCAGAGTCAAGTCTTCACGATCAAATGGCCAAAGTATTGGAGCTTCAGCTTTAACAACAGTCCTTTCTTTGGCAAGTAAGTAGATGTTCCCACCTAATCATTTCCAACAGCTTGGAGCCAGGCAAGAGAGAAGAAGTAAGAAAATGGGCAGGCACCCTTGCTATCTAAAATATCTCCACACACCTCCAAGGATGTATATCCATCAGGTGCCAGAAAGTTTTCTTCAAGGTCTTACAACATAAAGTAAGAACAACCCACTCCAGTGTTCTTGCCTGGAAAATCCAATGGACAGAGGACCCTGGTGGGCCACAGTCTATGGGGCTGCAGAGTCAGACACAACTGAGGAGCTTCACTTCACTTTCTATAAGCAGTAAGAAAAAAAAAAGGAATAAGGACAATGAAAAAAAAAGAAGTATTCCGAAATGAAAAGAGGAATGCAGTCACAAAGTTCGTACTGTATGTGGACTACAGATGGACAGAGGACCAAGCATTGTGCTAGGCCTGCAAGAACAGCGACCACCGTAACAACAGCAACAATAGCACACACCGAGATAAAGTTTAGGAGGGGTGCTAGGCACAACACCTGTTACCCCATGTAATCTTCACAAGAAACCTGTGAGGAATGTACCTTACTATCCCATTTTTCAGTTAAGGAAACTGAGGCCAGCTGGATGTTAGATTTCCCACCTCCTAAACTGCAAAAATTTTTTTGCAATACAAGTATATAATTATTTGAATACACCCTTGCTCCCTGCCTACACCCTTGGGGTACATCACTTGCTCCCTGGGGGGCCCCAGCCTGGTACATGGACAACCTCTTCAGGTCAACCTCCAACTCCATCTTCCACTTCAGTTCCCTGAGCACCAGGTCTCCTGCATTGCATTCAGATTCTTTACCATATGAGCCACCAGGGAAGCCCCTGCCAAGCAGGAGACTTGGGTTTGATCCCTGGGTCGGGAAGATGCCCTGAAGAAGGAAATGGCAACCGACTCCAGCATTCTTGCCTAGAGAATCCCATGGACAGAGGAGTTGGTGGGCTATAGTCCATGGAGTCAAAAAAGAGTTGGACACGACTGAGCGACTAAACAACAACAGAAGGTTTTTGTAACTGTCCTTTTCTCCGTGAACAAGTATTACTTTCATCATTTTAAAAAAGGAAAAGAAAGAAGAGAAATGACAGAGCCATCATCTCTTTTTGCTTATGTCATAGTGTTTCCTCCCACTGAGTACTGGGTACTGTGGTCGGCAGCTTTCCCACTTCCTCCCAAACTTACTCCTCTCTTGGTCCCACTTGCATTTGCTTGTCAGGACAAAAGAATCCGTCGTCGGTGGGGCTTCAGACATGACAGAGGGTAGGGTGGGAGTGAGGATGGGGGAGGGTGAAGCCCCCAGAACTGTGCCCAGGGGCACCCACACCCCACATCCCCTACCCTACCCCCTCCTCCCCCACGGAAGGGATGAACTTAAAACCACAAATACCCAGCTTTTTCTCCTTTCTTCCGGACATCAGAACATCAGCCTCTGTGCACTTTTCTCTTCCATTTCCCAACCTCAGTTCAACCAACATTTACCAATGACATCTTTATTACAGGACACAGGATATAAAGATAAATAAGCCCAGTCCCTTCCTTCAAGGCATTCTTCATTTAGAGTAGAAACACTTAAGTAGATATTTTAGCATAATCAAGTGTTTAGATTATATTACAAAGTTTTCACCCACCCATTCACGCCGGCTTCACGTGGCTATACCAATTGCAATAGCTGAGTGGCCACCTCACTGTTTAAACCTCATTGTTATTATTATCCCACCATCTGAGCAGCAGGGAGGATTCCAGGACCAGGGGAGCCAAGCCTGCATAGGGTGTTTAGGGAACAGAGGTCAGAGGAGGCATGGAAGTCTCCATACATCCCCAGGTCTGAGCCAGATGGGCACCCAGAGACTCTGCAAGCATCAGCCAGCCAGAAATATGTGGTGGTTGTGGGGGGCAGAGCAAAGCAGATGGTCAGATGGCGAAGAGTCAGCACCTGAGGGAGCGGGGAAGGGCAGACAGGAAAAGAGACCCAGGGCACCCACAGCAGCACAGGCAGGTTGCTGGCACCGAGAACCCAGGGAGAGCCAACGTTCAGAGAGAGCCACGGTGAGCAGCTCGATTGTTTATCACTGAAAATAACTGACGAAGTCACTACAGGAAGTAAACATGTCAGTGAGTGGGAAGGTTAAATATAGACAGACAACCTAGCTGCTTGAGACAAGAAGTCCTTAGCTTTCTCCAGTGGCTCCGCCACCTGGCCACACTCCCTTTAACACGGTGGTCCTAATGTAAAGAAACCCACCAGGGCGGCCTGATGCGGGAAGTGAGTGCCCTTGAACCAACCCTCAGAGCTTGCAAGAGCTTCCTCAGGCACCTTCTTGCCCCCATTTAGTTGTTACCGCCCTTGTCATCCAGACATGCGGTGAGTGTGCCAAATGGACCCTCAGTTTCAGGGAAAAAAAAAAGGGGAAGGAGATCCATCTAGAACAGCAGATGGCTTCCTGCCAAAGCTTCCCAACATGCTTGAGAAAGCTGCCGCCCAAGTGTGAGATGCTTCCAGAAGACATTCATGCCACAGAGCAACCTACTCAGTCCCAGCAGCTTAGGAGGTCTGGCAGACTGCCTGCCACCAAGCCAGGACCTCATATACATTTTCTGACCGAAACAGAGCTCCAGAACCATTGAAATCTCATACTAGATCAAGGGAGACCCTGCATTTGGTAAAGTTTAAAGGCTTTTTTGGAGAAGGACATGGCAACCCACTCCAGTACCCTTTCTTGGAAAATCCCATGGACAGAGGAGCCTCGCAGACTACAGTCCATGGTGTCGCAAAGAGCGACTTCTCTTAGAACATCTTGGATCCTTCACTTGTTTGCTCAGCAAGTACTTATTGAGGATCTACTATGTATGGGACACTTTGTTAGGTGCTGGAGATAGAATACTGAGCAAAACCAGAATGCGATGGTAAGCTCTCATGAAAGGCCCATGCCCTTGGGGAGCTGACCAGAGGAGATGTTAACCAAATAATCACAAGCAAAATGTAAAACTGCCAAGGCCCTCAGGGGACAGATAGATGATGCAAGTGATAGAGCGCATAACTGGGACATGTGTCACAGTTTGGGGAGCTCAAGGGATGTCCAAGCTGAGATCTGCAAGATAAGGAGGAGCTGACCAGACAGAGGGGGAGGGGGCGGCACTTGAGAGCCCTGTGACGGCTGTGAGCACAACCTGCCCCGCGCTTACACCGAGGGAGGCAAGTGTGACTGGGTGTCTGAGCATGCGCTGCCAGAGAGCCGGAGGGGTGGCTGGCTGTGCAGAGAAACGGGTCAGGCTGAAGGATTTTGTCTTTGTTCTGAGAAGAGTGAGGCTCTGCTGCAGAGTTTCAGGTTGAAAAGAACGGCATGAAAGGTTGGAGAGCTTTGAAAACCTCCCAAGGCTGGATATCTTGGGACAATGTGGAAAATAACGGGAAGGTCCAGTGCAGATGTGGACAGGCCAGTTCGGAGCCTACAGTAGAGCTCCAGGTGCAATGGGCAGGTTTGTGGAGATGGACAAGGTGGACACATTAGAGGGCTATTTAGGACATGAAGTCATCACTGAAATCTGGTGATACCTCAACCAACGATGACCAGTAGAAATACAGAGTGAGCCCCATATGAAGTGAAAGGCACTCAGTCATGTCCAACTCTTTGCCACCCCATGGACTGTAGCCCACCAGGCTCCTCTATCCATGAAATTCTCCAGGCCAGAATACTGGAGTGGGTTGCCATGCTCTCTTCCAGGGGATCTTCCTGACCCAGGGATTGAACCTGGGTCTCTTGCATTGTAGGTAGATTATTTACCAGGGAGCCCCATATGTAATTTTAAAAGAAACTATGAATTTTAATAGAATAGTTTAAGTCATGTATGAATGTGAGAGTTGGACTATAAAAAAAGCTGAGAGCGAAGAATTGATGCTTTTGAACTGTGGTGTTGGAGAAGACTCTTGAGAGTCCCTTTGACTGCAAGGACATTCAACCAGTCCATCCTAAAGGAAATCAGTCCTGAATATTCACTGGAAGGACTGATGCTGAAGCTGAAACTCCAATACTCTGGCCATCTGATGCAAAGAGCCGACTCTTTGGAAAAGACCCTGATGCTGGGAAAGATTGAAGGCAGCGGGAGAAGGGGACGACAGAGGATGAGATGGTTGGATGGCATCACCAACTCGATGGATATGAATTTGAGCAAGCTCTAGGAGTTGGTAATGGACAGGGAGGCCTGGCGTGCTGCAGTTTGTGGAGTCACAAAGAGTCGGACACAACTGAGCAACTAAACTGAACTGAATTCAATATATCCAAAATATTATCATTTTAATATATAATCAGTATCTTTAAATTATCAATAAAATATGTCATTGTTTTTGGCACTAAGTCTTGGGAATTCAGATGAACTTTACCGTAAGTGCTTTACCGTAACTCGTCTGTAACTTTACCATAACTCATCTCAGTTTGGATGAGTCACACATTGCTAGTGGCTACTGCACTGGTCCCAGTTCTAGACAGATCTTGCACCACTCCACAATCTTAACTTTAAGTAATCTTCTCCCCAACCAACTCCTTCTGTCTTTCCAGTTCACTCCCTTCCTTTACCTTAACCCTAATAACCTTTGGATCCAGTGAGACCTACACTTCACATCACCTTCTCTCTCTCCATTCCCCATCATGTTCTCCTTACCCAGTTTAAATTCCTTAGGCAGTCAGGAGACTCATCCCCCTGCCCCCACCTCCCTTGAATCTGTTCTAAGCTCCTTTGTGCCTCTCTCTCACCCTTTGGTACTTACTGGACCAAAGCCAAACCTGGGTTTAACTCCAGTTTACCAACCCCACACCTGCACCCAGGCAGCTCAGCGGGGCTGGAGGAAAACACACAGACCGCCTGAACAGTCTCATGTGAAATTCATGATGAGTTTCAGATGCCACCCAGAAAATCTACTTCCGGTAAACATACCAATTTCTCCTGTCCACTCATTTCCCACTCTTTCGAAAGACTTCTCTCTTTTCAACTTCTCCTTCCTCATCCTCACACACAGCTGACAATCCTGCCTCCTGTCACACTGGAAAAATTGAAGGAATTGAGAAGACCGCCTGGGCTCCCCTGACATCTCCCCTCCCAACTGCCCTTTGTCTTCCTGTTATTGCAGAATAAGGAACTACCTATATTCCTATTTAAAGCCTTCCCTGCCATCTTTGTATTCGATTCTGTTCCTTCTCACCTGTTTTAGGAGGTTGCTCCAGCAATTAATGCACTGCTTTGAATTTCAGTCTTCCCTCTTCACTGGATCCTTCTCATCAGTATACGGATAAGCTTTTTGTTGTTAGTTGTGTCCAACTAAGTTGTATCCAACTCTTTTCGACCCAATGAACTGAAGCACACCAGGCCTCCCTCTCCTTCCCCGTCTCCTGGAATTTCTCAAACCCATGTCCATTGAGTCAGTGATACCATCCAACAATCTCATCTTCTGTCGTCTCCATCTCCTGCCTTCAATCTTTCCCAGCATCAGGGTCTTTTCCAAAGAGTTGGCTCTTCGTATCAGTTCAGTTCAGTTCAGTCGCTCAGTCGTGTCTGACTCTTTGCAACCCGATGAATCGCAGCATGCCAGGCCTCCCTGTCCATCACCAACTCCTGGAGTTCACCTAGAGTCACGTCCGTTGAGTCACTGATGCCATCCAGCCGTCTCATCCTCTGTCGTCCCCTTCTCCTCCTGCCCCCAATCCCTCCCAGCATCAAAGTCTTTTCCAATGAGTCAACTCTCCGCATAAGGTGGCCAAAGTACTGGAGTTTCAGCTTTAGCATCATTCCTTCCAAAGAAATCCCAGGGTTGATCTCCTTCAGAATGGACTGGTTGGATCTCCTTGCAGTCCAAGGGACTCTCAAGAATCTTCCCCAACACCACAGTTCAAAAGCATCAATTCTTCGGTGCTCAGCCTTCTTCACAGTCCAGCTCTCACATCCATACATGACTACTGGAAAAACCATAGCCTTGACTAGACGGACCTTAGTCAGCAAAGTAATGTCTCTGCTTTTGAATATGCCATCTAGGTTGCTCATAACTTTTCTTCCAAGGAGTAAGCATCTTTTAATTTCATGGCTGCAGTCACCATCTGCAGTGATTTTGGAGCCCCCCAAAAATAAAGTCTGACACTGTTTCCACTGTTTCTCCATCTACAGGTGGCCAAAGTATCAGAGCTTCAGCTTCAGTGTCAGTCTTTGCAATGAATATTCAGGGTTGATTTCCTTCAGGATGGACTGGCTGGATCTCCTTATTGTCCATGGGACTCTCAAGAGTCTTCTCCAGCACCACACTTTGAAAACATCAATTCTTCAGTGCTCAGCCTTCTTTATGGTCCAGCTCTCATATCCGCACATGACTAAGTAGGAAAATCATAGCTTTGACTGTACAGACTTTTGTTGGCAAAGTGATGCCTCTGCTTTTAATACACTGTCTAGGTTTGTCATAGCTTTCCTTCCAAGGAGCAAGCATCTTTTAATTTTGTCTTTTAATATTCTTTTATTTTAAAAGTGTCTTTTAGTTGAATACTATTGTTTGCCCCACCATAAAAAAATTTTCCTCTCCAGCTACCACTCCACTTCTCTGCTCATTTTTGCAGCAAAAATTTTGAGTATTCTATACTTGCTATCTCTGATTTATCTTCTATTTTCTCTTAACTTGCTGTGGTCATCTTTTACCCCTACTACTTTACCAGAAAAGGTGGCCAAAGTATCAGAGCTTCAGCTTCAGTGTCAGTCTTTGCAATGAATATTCAGGGTTGATTTCCTTCAGGATGGACTGGCTGGATCTCCTTATTGTCCATGGGACTCTCAAGAGTCTTCTCCAGCACCACACTTTGAAAACATCAATTCTTCAGTGCTCAGCCTTCTTTATGGTCCAGCTCTCATATCCGCACATGACTAAGTAGGAAAATCATAGCTTTGACTGTACAGACTTTTGTTGGCAAAGTGATGCCTCTGCTTTTTAATACACTGTCTAGGTTTGTCATAGCTTTCCTTCCAAGGAGCAAGCATCTTTTAATTTTGTCTTTTAATATTCTTTTATTTTAAAAGTGTCTTTTAGTTGAATACTATTGTTTGCCCCACCATAAAAAAATTTTCCTCTCCAGCTACCACTCCACTTCTCTGCTCATTTTTGCAGCAAAAATTTTGAGTATTCTATACTTGCTATCTCTGATTTATCTTCTATTTTCTCTTAACTTGCTGTGGTCATCTTTTACCCCTACTACTTTACCAGAATTACTCTTCTCAAGGTCAGCAACCACCTCCAAATTGCTAAACTCAATGGAAAACTCTCAGTTCTCACTTTTCTTGACATATCAGCTGTGTTTGACTCAGCTGCCTGCTCTCTCCTTTGTGAAACATTTGTTGCCTGACTTTCTGCATGTGTTATACTCATAGTTTTTGCTCAGTCTCCTTGATCCATATTTCTCCATCTCTTTGCTTGACTCCAGGTTATCTGCTCAGCCTGATGCCCCATCAGGACGGAACCCTGGCCTGGCTTTTCTCATCAGGATGTTTGGATAGTACCCCGAATCTGAAGTGATTCTGTTTCAGACTTTCCCACAGTCCTCTTTCTCCAAGAAAGGATAGGGCAAATGCATTCTCTTGATAATCTAAAGAAGAGACCAGGAGAGTCACCAGGAAAACATTTGTTCAAGCATTCTTTTCCGCTGAATGGGAACCACAGGATCCTTCCTGTGTAACGTGGATGCGGTCAGCTGACCTGCCCGTGGAAGCTTTGGCTTATGCACAGAGATACGTGTCTGGGGATAGCACCAAGGTGGGCAGGAGGCAGTGGGGAGTTTGCCATCATTGCCCATGCTACTAAGCTTCTTTATCATCCTCCATGCTGGAATAAAGGTGAAGTCGCTCAGTCGTGTCCGACTCTTTGCGACCCCGTGGACTGTAATGTACTAGGCTTCTCTGTCCATGGGATTCTCCAGGCAAGAATACTGGAGTGGATTGGCTCACCTTAAATCCCTAATACTTTGCAAAGGTTTCAAACCTCACCTAGAAGTCAAACTCATAATGACCTGTGCTGGTGTTAAAGGTTTTATCTTCCTCGGTGTCCAACAAAGCGGAGATTGGTCAAATGAGGTCTTTGGGCTCATTTGAAAGTAGAGCATTTCTGCTACGGACTATGTTATTATATATAACTAGCTGCCCTGAGAAGTCCTTCCTTCCTCAGCAAACTTACTCTGTCTGGGAAAACCCTGCCCCAGCACAACAGCCAGGAACCTCATCTATGATGATACTGGCGATCCAGGGATGAGGGTGTGGGAAAGAGAGTACCGCTGACCACCAGCACAGATTCTGTGGCCACTTCCTACTCTGTGGAAACACAGCTGACACACCACCAACACTTCTTCCTGTTCACTGGGTCTTGAGGAAATTAATCCCTTTTAAATGTATCCAGACTTCCATGGATGTGAGAGCTGGACTATAAAGAAAGCTGAGCGCTGAAGAACTGATGCTTCTGAACTGCGGTATTGCAGAAGACTCTTGAGAGTCCCTTGGACTGCAAGGAGATCCAACCAGTCCATCCTAAAGGAAATCAGTCCTGAATGTTCATTGGAAGGACTGATGTTGAAGCTGAAACTCCAATACTTTGGCCACCTGATGCAAAGAACTGACTCATTGGAAAAGACCCTGATGCTGGGAAAGATTGAAAACAGGAGGAGAAGGAGATGACAGAGGATGAGATGGTTGGATGGCATCACCAACTCAATGGACATGAGTTGAGCAAGCTCCAGGAGTTGGTGATGGACAGAGAGGCCTGGCGTGCTGCAGTTCATGGGGTGGCAAAGAGTCGGACACAACTGTGCAACTGAATTGACTGGGACTTCCATCACCTGCCTCAGAGAATTTAGATTTCCACCCAGACCCCTTGCTATTCCAGGTAAGCTCTGCCAAACAATCCACCCAGCCCTTTAACCAAGTTTTCCCAGAACCAGCATGCCTACATCTGGTGCCTTAAGCAAATAGGGCCTCCTGTGAGCCACTAAGGGCTGCCCTCAAGTTGAGTAAATTTGATGGTAGTTTGAATCACCTCCTTGTTGCCTCCAGATACAGACCCACATGTGATACACAGGGGTAGTAGGAACCGAGTTGCTCCTGTCACCACTACTCTGTGACAGTACCAAGACCTGGAGCAGGGGCTGCAAGGCACCCTGAGGAACACGCATTGCATTTTGAACCTTAGGAATGTAGATAAATGTATCCCTCTCTTTAGCTAATGGCCCTACCTTAAAAAAGAAGGATGAGTGAAAAAAAAGTATATCAAATAAAATTTCCAGAATCAAGTCATACTACCTATTTTTTTAAAAAATGAGTAAACACATAAATAAACCTTTTATCCTATGGCCTCCAGGATGAATTTTCCATCCAAGGGGCTGAGTTTAAGCTCTAGATCCTTCTCTTTCCAGCTGGGTAATCCCAGGGGAAAGAAAGTGAATTGGCCTCTAACCCCAGTTTTCTGAACCGCAAGGCAAAGATAGTGGCTTCCTTATTGGGCTGTCATCATAAGAGACTGAAAACTCTGTCAACTGTAAAGTAATATTTGTATATTATTGATTATTATTTTATTCTATATCTCCTCCATCCCTAGATCCTTTCTATTTCTCAGAGTAAACAGACACCATCAGAGAGAGACCCCTCATTTCCCAACATCAAACACACAACCTACCATCATCTGCTCCAACCTTCTTTCCAGAAAAGAAGAGCCAGACACTTCATCTAAGCCTAATCTTTCTCCCTGAGCTTGCTCAGATCCCTGCAGCTGCCTTAGGAATTCTTGCTCAGGATCAATTAATCTTCCTCTCTGATATGTTGACCCTCTTCCTCTTGCTCAGACCTCTTCATAATCCCTTAATTATGATCTAATGTCTCCCATTAAAACAAAAGCATCACTTTATTAAGCTGTTGAGTTTTAGAGCTGCCTCTCTCTGCATTTGTTCAGGGCAAGCATGACTTTGATGTGTCTCAGTCCTGCAGATAAAAGGGACAAATCTTTGTCTTGAGGATGTGGTCTTCAAAATGGGATCTCTAAGTGTCTTGCTTGGTCCTTTAAGTTTTTTTACTATTAACAGGACTGTTTAGCTCTGCAGGATTAGAGACCCCCATCACCACTATCAGGCTTCCCTGGTGGCTCAGATGGTGAAGGGTGAAGAGTTCCCCTGCAATGCAGGAGACCCAGGTTTGATCCCTGGCTTGGGAAGATCCCGGAGAAGAGAATGGCTACCCACTCCAGTGTTCTTGCCTGGAGAATTCCATGGACGAGGAGCCTGGTGGGCTGTAGCCTGTGAGGTCACAGAGAGCAGGACATGACTGAGGGACTCAAACTTTCACTTTTACTTTCACCACCACTATCAACACCACTTGTCTGAGGCTCAGGCGCTAAAGAATCTGTTTGTCGGCTTCCCTGGCGGCTCAGTGGTAAAGAATCCACGTGCCCATGCAGGAGACTCTGCTTCGATTCCTTATCTGAGAAGATCCCACGTGCCTTGAAGCAACTAAGCCTTTGTGCAACAACTACTGAGTCTGTCCTCTAGAGTCTGGGAACCACAACTACTGAGCCCAATCGCCACAGCTACTGAAGCTCGAATGCCCTAGAGCATGTACTCCATAACAGGAGTAGCTGCTACAATGAGAAGCACACACACCACAACTAGAGAGCAGCCTCGGCTCGCCCAAACTAGAGAAGAGCCTGCACAGCAACAGAGACCCAGTACAGCCAAAACTAACTAATTAATAAAATTACAAAAGACTCTTCTTGCAATGCAGAACCTGAATTGGATCCCTGGGTTGGGAAGTACCCTGGAAAAGGGGATGGCCACACACTCCAGTATTCTTGCCTGGAGAATTCCATGGACAGAGGAGCCTGGTAGGCTACAGCTCATAGGGTCGCAAAGAGTTGGACACGACTAAGTGACTTCCAATCCCAAAGAAAGGCAATGCCAAAGAATGCTCAAACTACCGCACAGTTGCACTCATCTCACATGCTAGTAAAGTAATGCTCAAAATTCTCCAAGCCAGACTTCAGCAATATGTGAACCGTGAACTGCCTGATGTTCAAGCTGGTTTTAGAAAAGGCAGAGGAAACAGAGATCAAATTGCCAACATCTGCTGGATCATGGAAAAAGCAAGAGAGTTCCAGAAAAACATCTATTTCTGCCAAAGCCTTTGACTGTGTGGATCACAATAAACTGGAAAATTCTGAAAGAGATGGGATACCTGACCACCTGACCTGCCTCTTGAGAAATCTGTATGCAGGTCAGGAAGCAACAGTTAGAACTGGACATGGAACAACACACTCATTCCAAATAGGAAAAGGAGTACGTCAAGGCTGTATATTGTCAACCTGCTTGTTTAACTTCTATGCAGAGTACATCATGAGAAACACTGGGCTGGAAGAAACACAAGCTGGAATCAAGATTGCTGGGAGAAATATCAATAACCTCAGATATGCAGATGACACCACCCTTATGGCAGAAAGTGAAGAGGAACTAAAAAGCCTTTTGTTGAAAGTGAAAGAGGGGAGTGAAAAAGTTGGCTTAAAGCTCAACATTCAGAAAACGAAGATCATGGCACCCGGTCCCATCACTTCATGGGAAATAGATGGGGAAACAGTGTCAGACTTTATTTTTAGTGGGGCGGGAGGGGGGAGGTGGGGGTCGGGATTTTGAGTTCATGTATACTCGTGGCTGATTCATGTCAATGTATAGCAAAACGAATATTGTAAAGCAAAACAAACTAAAAAATAAGAATTAATTTAAAAAAAATCATCCTTTCAAAACATCTGTTTGAGAATGTGGTTGGTAAACATTAATTCTACAGTTGTTTAGGAACCACTGGGAAATAAAATGTTGTAAAAAATTCAGACGCTCATAATAGAAAAATATGTGTATAAAGAGACTATGAAATTAATTTTATGTAAAAGATGTATTTCATGCTTGTAATGTATATAGATAGCATTTGCATTTTCACTGAATAAAAGTTGTTTACAACATCTTCACAAGTTCATAGCAAAATCCCATCATGAAAATTGCCCGTGGTAGAGCAACAGTACATTCTACCCTTAGTTTATTCTGCCAGAATGATACAAAGTTACAAGTGTCAGACAACCCTCTGAAGTATTGATACTGCAATCCGGAAGCAACAGGCTAGTTTCTCTGGAGTAATATTTTCTCAGTTGATTTTGGTTTTCACTATCCTTAATGTTGAAAAGCAGAGACATTACTTTTCCAGCAAAGGTCCGTCTAGTCAAGGCTATGGTTTTTCCAGTGGTCATGTATGGATGTGAGAGTTGGACTGTGAAGAAAGCTGAGTACCGAAGAATTGATGCTCTTGAACTGTGGTGTTGGAGAAGACTCTTGAGAGTCCCTTGGACTGCAAGGAGATCCAACCAGGCCATTCTGAAGGAGATCAGCCCTGGGATTTCTTTGGAAGGAATGATGCTAAAGCTGAAACTCCAGTACTTTGGCCACCTCATGCGAAGAGTTGACTCATTGGAAAAGACCCTGATGCTGGGAGGGATTGGGGGCAGGAGGAGAAGGGGACGACTGAGGATGAGATGGCTGGATGGCATCACTGACTCGATGGACGTGAGTCTGAGTAAACTCCGGGAGATGGTGATGGACAGGGAGGCCTGGCGTGGTGTGATTCATGGGGTCGCAAAGTGTCGGACACTACTGAGCGACTGAACTGAACTGAGCTGAACTGATCCTTAATGTGGGCTTTTTCACATCACAAAGTCATTACCTCTTTACTGCTATAAAAATGTTTGAGTATGATTATTTTTTCCCTCTAGGATGAAAGGTATACTATTCAGTCTTCTCCCCCTTTTATCAACACCTGGTGGCTCAGACAGTAAAGCGTCTGTCTACAATGCAGCAGTACCTGGGTTCGATCCCTGGGTCGGGAAGTTCGCTGGAGAAGGAAAAGGCAACCCACTCCAGTACTCTTGCCTAGAAAATCCCATGGACGGAGGAGCCTGGTGTCCATGGGGTCGCAAAGAGTCGGACACGACTGAGTGACTTCACTTCACTTCACTGAAACCGAGCAGGATCCTGTGCGGCTCATGGGCACAGAAACGTTTCTGTGTCCGTGTCCCCCACTCATTGTTTGTAGGGAACAGACTCTAGCCTCCATGACCTTCCCTGAGTCCTGAAAGACAGATTCAAACAGTTGCTAATTAGGGAAGAGAGAGGATACAAAACAAGGGAGGAGTAGCCAAGAAACAATAGTGCAGCCTCGGGACAGGATCCTGGTTCTGCCTCATTTCAGTTCAGTTTAGTCCCTCAGTTGTATCTGACTCTGTGACTTCATGAACTGCACCACGCTGGACTTCTCTGTCGATCACCAACTCCCGGAGCTTGCTCAAACTCATGTCCATCAAGTCAGTGATGCCATCCAACCATCTCATCCTCTGTCGTCCTCTTCTCCTGCCTCAATCTTTCCCAGCATAAGTGTCTTTTCTGATAAGTCACTTCTTTATATCAGATGGCCAAAGTACTGGAGCTTCAGCTTCAGCATCAGTCCTTCCAAACTGATTTCCTTTAGGATGTACTGGTTGGATCTCCTTGCAGTCCAAGAGATTCTCAAGAGTCTTCAACCCACAGTTCAAAAGCATCAATTCTTTGGTGCTCAGCTTTCTTCATAATCCAACTCTCACATCCATACATGACTTGTGGAAAAACCATAACTTTAACTAGATGGACTTTTGTCAGCAAAGTAATGCCTCTGCTTTCTAATATGCTGTCTGGGGTTGTCATAGCTTTTGTTCCAAGGAGAAGGTATCTTTTAATATCATGGCTGCAGTGTCTCAAGTGAAACAAGTAAGGGTATCTTTTGAGCTCCATATAGAAATGAAGCGCTAGTTGCTCAGTAGCATCTGACTCTTTGCGATATCATGGATTGTAATCTGCCAGGCTCCTCTGGACCACAACTAACTCTGGAAGATTCTTAGAGAGACAGGAATGCCAGACTACCTGACCTGCCTCTTGAAAAATCTGTATGCACGTCAGGAAGCAACAGTTAGAACTGGACATGGAACAACAAACTGGTTCCAAATAGGGAAAAGAGTACGTCAAGGCTGTATATTGTCACCCTGCTTATTTAACTTATATGCAGAGTACATCATGAAAAACACTGGGCTGGAAGAAGCACAAGCTAGATTTAAGATTGCCAGGAGAAATATAAATAACCTCAGATATGCAGATGACACTACCCTTATGGCAGAAAGTTAAGAGGAACTAAAAAGTCTCTTGATGAAAGTGAAAGAGGAGAGTGAAAAAATTGGCTTGAGATTCATCATTCAAATAGCTAAGATCATGGCATCTGGTCCCATCACTCCATGGGAAATAGATGGGGAAACAGTGTCAGACTTTATTTTTTTGGGCCCCAAAATCACTGCAGATTGTGAACAAGCTAGATTTAAGATTGCCAGGAGAAATATAAATAACCTCAGATATGCAGATGACACTACCCTTATGGCAGAAAGTTAAGAGGAACTAAAAAGTCTCTTGATGAAAGTGAAAGAGGAGAGTGAAAAAATTGGCTTGAGATTCATCATTCAAATAGCTAAGATCATGGCATCTGGTCCCATCACTCCATGGGAAATAGATGGGGAAACAGTGTCAGACTTTATTTTTTTGGGCCCCAAAATCACTGCAGATTGTGACTGCAGCCATGAAATTAAAAGACGCTTGCTCCTTGGAAAAAAATGATAGCATATTAAAAAGCAGAGACAGTATTTTGCCAATAACAGTCCATCTAGTCAAAGCCATGGTTTTTCCAGTAGTCATGTATGGATGTGAGAGTTGGACCAAAAAGAAAGCTGAGGACCGAAGAATTGATGCTCTTGAACTGTGGTGTTGGAGAAGCCTCTTGAGAGTCCCCTGGACTGCAAGGAGATCAAACCTGTCCACCCTAAAGGTAATTAGTCCTGAATATTCTTTGGAAGGACTGATGCTGAGCTGAAACTCCAATACTTTGGCCACCTGATGCGAAGAGCTGACTCATTTGAAAAGACCCTGATACTGGGAAAAATTGAAGGCAGGAAGAAAAGGGGATGACAGAGGATGAGATGGCTGGATGGCATCAGCAACTCGATGGACATGAGTTTGAGCAAGCTCCAGGAGTTGCTGATGGACAGGGAGGCCTGGAGTGATGCAGTCCATGGTGTCAAAGAGTCTGACACAACTGAGCAACGAACTGATCTGAGGTTCCTCTGTCCATGAAATTCTCCAGGCAAGATTACTGGAGTTGGTTGCCATATTCTTCTCTGGGGCTTCTGTAGGGGAACTTATAACTCAATGCCTGAAGTCCAAAGGAGACCCCTGGGCATGTTCATCTTTAAACTGTTCCCCCCTTTGTAGAGCGCTTCTGACTACCAGATTGTTTAGTTGTGAGCCATTCAGGGGTCATCACTGTCTGATCTTAGCATATCTAACATGCACCCCAAAGATCTTTCTTTGCCTAGGTGAAACATTTCCCATTTTTATAAGCTTTATAACACCAAAACACAAAAGATACACACAAATTCCAACAAAAACAGCACAGATAGATTTCATCATGGATGCATACAGAAATGAAACCCTGATAAATAGAAGTCAGCCTTCTTCATTCCAGAGAAGACCGTCTGAGACCAGATTCAAAGGAATCAGGAAAGGTCATCAAGAGATTATCTGCAACCAGGTTAAAGGAGGGCAGACTCTGCACACACTCTCATCTGTCAGCGACTCTGCCACTGAATCAGTGCTACAGAACTCCTTACCAGATCCTCCCTGCTGGGGCATTGTTTTCATGGGCACACACCATCTGTTTTCCCCTTTGCCTGGCAAAGCAATAAAGCTATTCTTTTCTACTTCGCCCCAAATTCTGTCTAAGGTTAAATTCAAACTCACTGTCTCAGATTCAATTCAGCACCAGTGTGGAGAGGCTAAGCTTCTGGCATTAGTACTATGAGAACCAGCAAAGGTCTGTATAGTCAAGGTTATGGTCTTTCCAGTGGTTACATATGGTTGCTGAGAGCTGGACCAAAAGCAAGGCAGAGTGTGGAAGAATTGATGCTTCTGGACCCTGGTGCTGGAGAAGACTTCTGAGAGTCCACTGGACAAAAAGGAGATCAAACCTGGCAATCTTAAAGGAAATCAACCCTGAATACTCATTGGAAGGACTGATGCTAAAACTCCAATACTTTGGCCAATTGATGTGAAGAGCTGACTCATTGGGAAGATTCTGATGCTGGGAAAGATCAAAGGCAGAAGGAGAAAAGGGCGACAGAGGTTGAGATGCCATCACCTATGCAATGGACATGAACTTGGGCAAACTCTGGGAGATGGTGAGGGACAGAGAAGCCTGGTGTGCTGCAGTCCAGGGGATCGTGAGAGATGGACACAGCCTGGTGACTGAACAACTCTGAGAACATCATTGAAGAGTATTCACGCAAATTATCTGCAGAATAGCAAGAGACACCATTTCACAATCAAGAGTCCGACTAAACACTCCTAGTGACTTAGGGTTTCTCACTTAGAAACTAGTGACCACCATTCAGTTGACCCTTGAAAAACTCAGATTTAAATTATATGGGTCCATTTATATGTTAATTTTTAATATATGATAATATTATAAAATGTGATTGCTAAATCTTTAGATGTGAAAAATCATCCATTTGGAGGGCCACATATGTTATATACTGATTTTCAACTGTGGACAATCAGTGTCCCCAACCCTCCGCATTGTTTAAGCAGTAACTGCATATGAATATCTAAAAATTCTCTGAGCACTATAAAGACACCGGAGGTAGCACGGGTAATGATGATTTACAATATAACTCAAGGGTAAAAACCGAGGAAAAAGTCCTCAGTACACTATTTGTCTAAATTTTAAGATATAAAGATAGCCCTTTAACCATTTCAACTTTGGATTTTTGCCTAACTTTTCCATCAGAAATCGTTTTTTTCTATTCAGGATGTTTCCTAAACATGTATCAGAGATGGGTATCAGCCAAAAAGAAATCAGAGCCATTGTTGAATTTGCATGCATCCCTAGCAGTCTGATGAGGTCAGAATTACAGAGTTTCTCTTATTTATGAACATCAGTCTATGTGTCCTCTAGCTACTCCCTAACGAAACTCCTTGCCCCTGGTTATGCATTTCAAGCTGCCAGAATATGTGACTGAAAGAGAAATAAAATGTTTGTTTAATGCACATAGTAAGCAGTGGTTATCACTACCCTAAACAAAATATGTTTCCCCTCCCACACCCTCAGGAGAAACAACTCAATATCAGTGTTTCACTGAGAGTCTCAATTTTCAGTGAAACCTTAGGTCAGTTTCTCTGTTAAACATACGGTTGAACACTATGCTTGTTAACATAGGATTTCATGCTCTGATAGTTGAGAAATTTCATCATGTTTTTTGTCTACAATGTCTCTATTCGTGTAATTTTGTTTTCTAGGTCACCTATGTTTTCAGAAGTTTTAAAATAATGCTTAAAAGATGCACAATCAAAACAGATTCACCTCTGAATATCAGAGTAACCCTCCTTTGACTCAGTTACCATCTTGTTGATTGCTTTTCAATGAATTTTGCATGAGTGGTTTGTTTCACTAAAGTGATCAATCTAAGCAGTAACATCAATGGAGGAGGCAATGGCACCCCACTCCAGTACTCTTGCCTGGAAATTCCCATGGACAGAGGAGCCTGGTAGGCTACAGTCCATGGGGTCGCTAAGAGTCGGGCTTGACTGAGTGACTTCACTTTCCCTTTTCACTTTCATGCTTTGGAGAAGGAAACGGCAACCCACTCCAGTGCTCCTGCCTGGAGAATCCCAGGGACAGGGGAGCCTGGCGGGCTGCCGTCTATGGGGTCGCACAGAGTCGGACACGACTGAAGCGACTGAGCAGCAGCAGCAGTAACATCAAAGGAGTCTTTTTCAAAAACAGAGCTTAGCTACATTGACTCTTTCCTGAGTGAATCCACATAAACAAACCTAAGTTATTATATGAAAATTTTTTTTTGGTGATAACATTTTAAGGGGCTAGAAATAGTGTGGTGAGATCTAAAATTAAATTAATTCAATCAAATCAAGTGAGGTCTGAGATGACATTACAAATTTCAAAACAATATCAATGCAAATATAGGAGGAGAGCAGGTGGGCCAGCAGTTCCTGTAACATCGTATCAGAATATGAATTACTTTGAAAAATTGGGAAAGCGGTCAGAAATAAATTTGATGCTGCTCCATCTAGATAAATGCTGAGAGGCAAAAAAATCACTATGCAAATCCTAAGGGTAAATAAATAGAATGATATCTAGCTCATCACTGAAAAGGTTTGAAGGTAATTCATGGGCTTATGCAGGATTTTAAAGCCTTTCAACTTACTTTGCTTTATTCTTGGTCACGATGAGATAAACCTGTGATGTGAATGCCTATTTATTCACATCAGACCTAACTCAGAAAAGATGATATTGTCTAATACAATCAGTTTTTTACACATCTATTGAGTTACATGACAATTAAGTTTGCTTACAACTCTTAAAATTATCTAACTAGAGTCAGTTTAAACATCGGCTAAAAAGCTGAAAAGCAACAATTTACCTTAGGCAAATCTATTGTCATTTTGTTTTTCTTTTCTTGTAATTTAAGAATGGCAATTGGAACGTCAAGAAATGGACACATTGTTAATACATAATAATTCTGACTCTCATTTTACCTGTAAGTTGAGTCATGAGAAATCGCCAGTATTAAACTTGTTTTGGATCATCAAACTAGTGACCTCATGAAGTTCAACATATTATCTCCCTCAAATTCTGATCACTCTCCCCCAGAGTAGATGAAAATAAAAGTTTCCTACAGGTCTTCCAAGGAATCTCCACCGCTTGCCCCCACAGTAATTCACTTGCTAAAGATTGTCCTGATTTGCTCAACAAAGAGATATTTCTTCTGCATTCCTATTGTGGTTTGACTTGAGGTCCCTCCCTTCCTTCAGCAAATACATGCTGAAGTCCTAACCGCTAGCACCTGTGAATGCGACATTCTTTGAAAATAGGATCTTTGCAGATACAATGGAGTTCACCTTGGATTAGGGTGGCCCTTAATCCAATGGCAGGCGCCGTAAGAGAAAACCGTCACAATGACACACAGATACGCACAGTGGATTTCTGTCCTCAGGAAATTTGAGAATACATGTCTTATTCTGAGCGGGTAGTAATTTATGATAGCAGTCCTAGGAAATTACTACTACTGTTAAGTTCCTTTCACTTGAGGCTCCTGGAGCCACCACAGTTGTCTTCCCTTTGGATGTGGCCTCTCAGCCACTCAAAGCTGCAAGAACAGGGTACCACCACCACTTAAGGTATCAACTTGTATTTTCTCAATGGTTGGAAAGCATGTCACATACTACCATGAAAATGACGTTCTCCCAAGCTTTCCTTATGCTCTATTAGATGGGAGCAAAGCAAGGTCCTTGTGCTCAGTAAGGCCTCCAGCGTATTATGGAATGAATGTGTGTATTTCACCAAAATTAATCACTGAAAGACCGCCTCTCATGATGGAATTAGCAGCTGTGGCCTTTGTGAAGTGATGAGGTGGAATATTCTGGGATTATAAATACTCTGCCCTTATAAAACAGACACCCCAGGGAGCATCTCAATCTTCATATGAAGACACAACCCAAAGAGGAGGTTCCTCACCAAGCACCAAATCTGCCAGGACCTTGCTCTTAGACTTCCCAGCCTCCAGAACTGTGAGAACTAAATATCTGTTGTTCAATCTACCCACTCTAGAATCCTGCTTACAGCATCCAAGCAGATTCAGACACGGTATGCCAATGAAATGAACTGCCCCCTGCGCTTGTTTTGTTCCATTTTCACCTGCAGTCCCCTCTTTCCCAAGAAATGCAATGAGCAGTTGGTGGCTGAGCTAAAGGACAGTCACCATGTCATGTGCAAAATCTGCCCTTCCCCATCTCTATGTGCTTTCCTTTTCCTTAACAGCTTTGCTCAGTTGCTCAGTCGTGTCCAGCTCTTTGCAACACCATGGATTGTAGCCTGCCCAGCTCCTCTGTCCATGGGATTTCCCAAGCAAGAATACTGGAGTGGGTTGCCATGTCAAAGGACCCACATTTCCAGTGTTGCAGATGGATTCTTTTCCCGCTGAGCCACTGAGGAAGCCTCTTAAGAGCACTTATTTCACAACAAACTCATCAACTAGATTGAGAGCGAGGAGGTGATAGGGTAAGAAATCACCTTCCAGAAATAAAGTGTAAGAATGAACTGTATAGCAAATATAGTTTAAACTCAGCTGAGAATAAGCCATTTCTAGCAGAATTAACTAAGTTTCCACTTTATGAATTTTCTTGGGTTGTTAAATATCTGAAAATTATTTAAAATGTTAACATAGAAGTAGGAAAAAGGCAGGCATTTATTAGGTAGATGCTGGTTACATGAAATGCACAGAAAAAATATCTTAAGGGAAATTTTAAAAAGTTAATATTTTAATTAAATATATATGGAAATTAAAATGCATTTGGCACAGTCAACTATCAGAGTAAATAAAAAGTGTGGGGAAAAAGGACACATCAACATATCTATCCACACATGAGCAAACGACTAAGTTTCCACTTTATGAATTTTCTTGGGTTGTTAAATATCTGAAAATTATTTAAAATGTTAACACAGAAGTAGGAAGAAGGCAGGCATTTATTAGGTAGATGCTGGTTACATGAAATGCACAGAAAAAATATCTTAAGGGAAATTTTAAAAAAGTTAAAATTTTAATTAAATATATATGGAAATAAAAAGTGTGGGGAAAAAGGACACATCAACATATCTATCCACACATGAGCAAAGCTAAAAATTCCCACGGATTTCAGAAAGCTAAATGTACACTTAAATTCAGAGACTCAAAAAAGGAATAAGATCCTAAGAACTTGAATCATAATATTGAAAGGGCTTGTTCAATATAATTTTTCATATTGAAGGCAAGCAGAGTATGCCCCCCAAAATGTGCTACTTTGGAAGGGGGATTCTTTTGAGCTGTAGCAATCAACAGAGCAAACGCAAAATATTGTTACCTCCCCCTTAATTGGTTAAAATAATTTCAGTACAGGGCTTGTTCCAGAAAGTGAGCTACTACCTGAGGTAATTTTTTATCATCTGAAAGACTTAACTGTGTGGCTAGGCAATATCTAATGTCAATCATTTACCCTGATCTTCCTAAGAATCACCTTCCTCCCTTTTGAAGCCCCAGGTCCCCATTCCACTTCCTAACACAGATGGCATGCCAACTTATGGCCCGACTTGCCTTTGGGTCTCACATTTTATGGTATTCCCTAAGTATAAAATTAAGCTAGTTTTTTTCCTGTTAGTCTGTTTTGTGTCAATTCAATTTTTAGACTAGCCAAAGAACAAGAAGGGAATATTTTCCTTTCCTGTGATACTGAAGAATTAGTAAGACGTTTTGAAGTTTGTGAGGGATGCAATATATATTGAGGGTTAGAAACATAAATCAGAATATATGGGTTTTTAAATATAAAAGGAAACACAAGTATGATTTTTACCACCAAGTGGTTAGATTTAGATTTGGAAACGATGGATATGACTGTACACAGAGCTTACGATCTTCTGAGAAAAATTTTAAAAAGACATAGATGGAAAAAAAAAAAAAAAAAGATGAATCAGTAAGCCCAGTTCATGGTAATCAAGGAATTTTAAAGAAACTAACACAGAGTTTTGCAAATTGCTGTTTTGCAACCTACAGCTTTGCAATTGCTGTAGGTTGAGATCTGACTTGAATGTAAGCTTTGTTAGGCTGTATTTCATGTCAAAACTTGACATGCAAATTTTTTTACACCTACCACCCACTGCCTGTTTGAGGCACAGGTCCACTCGGCTTGTTTATGTATCTCCTAGAATTCACTGGCTTTTGATACCCAGGCGCTGAATGAACTCCTCATTGTTAAAGTGGGTGCAGTGCTGGCAAAGAGGTGGATCGTTCATGTTTATTCATCAACTGTGCAGGCTAGTGGGGATTATAAGGTACACCTTCATTGATAATGAATGACTTACTGGGCGAAAATGTTTAAGAGAAACAGAATCATCATAACTGGGCTGTAAGGAACCTATCGGAATTATTTCTAAGACAGAGGGCTATGTAAATAGGATTGAAAGGTTATAGCTTACTTGAGTATCTTTTAATTCATTCATATAAAATGTTAACACAGAAGTAGGAAGAAGGCAGGCATTTATTAGGTAGATGCTGGTTACATGAAATGCACAGAAAAAATATCTTAAGGGAAATTTTAAAAAAGTTAAAATTTTAATTAAATATATATGGAAATAAAAAGTGTGGGGAAAAAGGACACATCAACATATCTATCCACACATGAGCAAAGCTAAAAATTCCCACGGATTTCAGAAAGCTAAATGTACACTTAAATTCAGAGACTCAAAAAAGGAATAAGATCCTAAGAACTTGAATCATAATATTGAAAGGGCTTGTTCAATATAATTTTTCATATTGAAGGCAAGCAGAGTATGCCCCCCAAAATGTGCTACTTTGGAAGGGGGATTCTTTTGAGCTGTAGCAATCAACAGAGCAAACGCAAAATATTGTTACCTCCCCCTTAACTTGTTAAAATAATTTCAGTACAGGGCTTGTTCCAGAAAGTGAGCTACTACCTGAGGTAATTTTTTATCATCTGAAAGACTTAACTGTGTGGCTAGGAAATATCTAATGTCAATCATTTACCCTGATCTTCCTAAGAATCACTTTCCTCCCTTTTGAAGCCCCAGGTCCCCATCCCACTTCCTAACACAGATGGCATGCCAACTTATGGCCTGACTTGCCTTTGGGTCTCACATTTTATGGTATTCCCTAAGTATAAAATTAAGCTAGTTTTTTTCCTGTTAGTCTGTTTTGTGTCAATTCAATTTTTAGACTAGCCAAAGAACAAGAAGGGAATATTTTCCTTTCCTGTGATACTGAAGAATTAGTAAGACGTTTTGAAGTTTGTGAGGGATGCAATATATATTGAGGGTTAGAAACATAAATCAGAATATATGGGTTTTTAAATATAAAAGGAAACACAAGTATGATTTTTACCACCAAGTGGTTAGATTTAGATTTGGAAACGATGGATATGACTGTACACAGAGCTTACGATCTTCTGAGAAAAATTTTAAAAAGACATAGAGGGAAAAAAAAAAAAAAAGATGAATCAGTAAGCCCAGTTCATGGTAATCAAGGAATTTTAAAGAAACTAACACAGAGTTTTGCAAATTGCTGTTTTGCAACCTACAGCTTTGCAATTGCTGTAGGTTGAGATCTGACTTGAATGTAAGCTTTGTTAGGTTGTATTTCATGTCAAAACTTGACATGCAAATTTTTTTACACCTACCACCCACTGCCTGTTTGAGGCACAGGTCCACTCGGCTTGTTTATGTATCTCCTAGAATTCACTGGCTTTTGATACCCAGGCGCTGAATGAACTCCTCATTGTTAAAGTGGGTGCAGTGCTGGCAAAGAGTTGGATCGTTCATGTATATTCATCAACTGTGCAGGCTAGTGGGGATTATAAGGTACACCTTCATTAATAATGAATAACTTACTGGGCGAAAATGTTTAAGAGAAACAGAATCATCATAACTGGGCTGTAAGGAACCTATCAGAATTATTTCTAAGACAGAGGGCTATGTAAATAGGATTGAAAGGTTATAGCTTACTTGAGTATCTTTTAATTCATTCATTTTCCTGTCAATGACTGTTTAATAAATGCAATAGCCAAGGGCATTTGCAGGAGAGGGACCGTTTCATCGTAAGTAAGAACACTTAATGGTAATAAAGAAACAGTAGGTCTCTGTGGCCATTTCTTTGCCTAAGAAATATAAGGAATAAACCATGTTGATATAAAAACCATTAGGCTAATTAGATATGAACATAAGGTAAACATTTTTACTCTTTATCATAAATATGCCCTTATTCAATGGAAATTGGGTCTGAATAGCAGTTTAAAAGCTAATGAGTCTCAGTTCCTGCTTTAGTGAGGTTTATCCTCTCCAGAGCAGTCCTGCCTGTGGGGCCACTGCAACCAGGAGTTAATTAGGCCTTCTGGCCAGGAGAGTACTGAGTAAAAGAAGGCGATGGTTTATCGAATCCTCTAATGAACACTTCATATCCTAAATTTTGAATATATTTTGAACATCTCATCAGGACTGTATTTAAGCAAGTCGGACTGTTGCTTAAATATTATCCCAATTCCAGAATGCTAAGAAATATCATTTTTGTCACTTGTGTAACATTTATCTAACTGAGAATAGCCTTGTTCAGAGAGAAGAAAAAGGTAGGATGTTTGAGAGTGTTTTTGGGACAAGCATGTGGGGGCACTGGGGGAAACCATCTATTCAGCCATCTTATGAAAACTGTTCCACATCCTCCAAAATCAGAGGAGCTGATTAGAATACTAATCATCTCTTCATTAAGGTCCCAAGCCTTATCTGTATTATAGCTTTCCAATGCAGAAGGTATGTATAACCCATGTCCTGTGACCACAGACCTTAATTAGATGGGTGCCAACACTGTCAGTCTTAATAAATACATAAATAAGTAACACTATATTCATAAATGATGGCTATTGCCAAAAATTGAATTAAAATAAACTTCTTTTATATGGATTTTCCATGGTCTGTTTATCAGATGTTAAGTGAATTTCTATGACAAACTCTTCATAATATTTCGCAATATACTTCAGTTCAGTTCAGTCACCAGGAGCATCCTGTGTTAACTTGGGACACGACACTTATAGATTCAAGGCTCTTCTAATGACTGAAGTTTTCCTGTAAAAGCAACTTGCTGTATTTGGTATCTGTCATGGTATTAAGATGAGCTGTGACTTCTAGGCCTGTTAGATGTGCACAGTGAAAGAATAGCCTGAATTACCAACATGAGGTACCATCACCTACCTATAGGCAGGAGTGTTATGAGCAAGTCTCATCTAAGACCTTCCTGAAACTTCAAGCTTTGATGAAAGAACAGTTACTAAAGGGTGAACAGAAGCACTCAAAAACTTGTACATAGTGAGAAAGTCTGTAACAAATGATTAAGAAATAAATAGAAAAGAAGGCTGACAAAGAGACACTGAAGAGTCAGAGGAGATTAGTGAGATCTGGAGACCTCTGAATAAGAGGAGCGAGTGTGAAGGTGACAAATGGCACAGAAAGAATTTAGTTCCCAAGTGTGATAAAGACCAGAAAGCTAAAATGAGGTGAGAATTATTCTATTCTACAGTTTAAAGAAGCAAGAATTAAGTCTATTCTACAGTTCACAAAAGGGAGAAGTTTGCCACCCAGAAAGATGCCACCTCCAACAACCAAAGATACTGGTTCTCAAACTTTACTGCACAGAAAAACACCTCTAATTCAGAGGGGCAGCCTACTCAGAACTCATCTGGCTTGCACTAGCATTACCTTCAAC
This sequence comes from Aepyceros melampus, assembly GCA_006408695.1. Lineage (NCBI taxonomy): Eukaryota > Metazoa > Chordata > Mammalia > Artiodactyla > Bovidae > Aepyceros > Aepyceros melampus. The sequence goes on from SJXQ01011643.1 coordinate 194,306, forward strand.
TACCTCAAGAAATGATGCCCAAAGCAGTCACAAACAAAATTTCATTTTAATTTCTATAAATATAAAAAAGAAATCTAGCAGGTTTAGGAATATACAGGATTGTATCAAAATAAATAAGTATGTAGCATTAACTGCCAAGATGCTGGGAAAGAATGGCATTAGTGAACAATCTTTCCATTTAATTTTTCTGTACTTATGTTGAAGAAAAAACAAAAAAACTGAAAATATGAAAAGATTTTGGTGATAACAAAAAAACTAGATTTGAAGAAGCTTATTATACCAGGGAGACTAGGTAGGAGACTGGAAGGATGTGAAACAGGTGGCAAATAAGCAAATAACAGAGGTGGGTTATGACTCAGAGTAAATCAAATGCCCACAGAAATGGGTAGGCCTTCAAAGAAAGACATAAAAGCAAAGAAAAGGTTGATGATGTTATGTTGAAGAATAAAAGACTCAAGGTTAGCAAACCAACTGTTATCACAGAAGAATAGAAATCCTACAATGTGTCTATGTCTAAGCAATCAGGTGAAGGTGATTATTCCCCCTCCCTGCTCCCAGTAAAAATAAGCAGAGTTCTGGACAAAAGATCCACACTCTCACTCTCCAGCCCACACGGAGTTCCGGTCCTCACCACAGTGCCTTAGGGAATGGAGCTCCCAGGATGCCCACTTGAGCTGGTTTTCCACAGCATCAAGCTCAGAACTCGGTAATCCCTGAGCTTCTTCTTGAGATACTATCTCCTCCACTAACACTTCCCGTTTTCGTCGACGAAGAGAAACCTCAGGCTCGGGAACCACAGCCGCTTCGCTGTCCTCGGCCGACGCAGAAACGCCGCTCACCGGGGACTTTCTACTTATTATTTTTTTGTTGATTTCTGTCAGTGAACCGCAAACACACTCTGTTTCTGAGTCTTTGAGATTTGCTTTATAATCCAGATTCTCAGTAGCAAAATGTGAGCAATTCTGCTACTATAGAGCAGGTAACTAAAGAAAAGAATGTACCAAATTTAAAAGTTTTTTCAAAGAAATTGTACCATATAAACACAATAAAACAGTAGAATAAGAACAATTTTCTTCCTGTGAAGTTACAAAGGAAGTTTTATAGGTAAAGGCTTATGCGATGTCTGGGTAATAGCAAGAACAAAACTGCATCTCACACTCTGTATTGAAATATCTGACCAGGTCGGGATGGAGTTTCTGGGGATGCTGAATCTCAGGGAGGGTTACCAGAAGGTAAACTGTAGAGGTCCTATATGAGATCACCATATGTGTATGTACTGATGATAGAAATGTGACATCTATAAACACATCATTAAAAGACATGCAGGAGTTAGAGCCACAAATATTTCTATTTCTTTCATAGTTAGAAACTTAGAAAAGTAAACTACCTCTACATTAACCATGACTCAGAAATGACTTCATTAACAGAGTGTACTGGTTGGGAGATCAGAAAACTGGAGTTTGGTGCCGAGTTAGCTACTCCCTGCATTTACAATTTAGGTAGGACTCTAATCCTCTTGAATTTTGGTCTCTCCTTAATGAAATGAAAAGAATTACTACTGCCCCTTCTCTCAAGAGATTGTGAGAATTGGGAATCAAATGTTATGGTGTTTGAAAAAGACATGTTAGACTGTAAAGTATTATTAAAAATTTAGATTTTACTATTAATGGATAGTGTAGTGTCCACAGGCTCAACACCACGTTAAGTAGTACCAGAGGATGCCAGAGAAACAGAGTCATTGACCTGAAAAAAAAAAAACGTGTGCTTTGAAAAAATCTAGGAGAAAAGCATTATTTTAAGTCAGAGTGCTAAGAACTCAAAGAGACATTAGACATTTAAATTACATATCCAAACTCTTCATTTTACAAATGCAAATTCTAAGACCTAGAAAGATCTGTTTCACTTGCTCTTGGTTCCACAACTAGTAAGCCTGGCAAACCAGGCTTTATTACTCTAAGATGGTCCTACCACACCGTCACATGGCTAGTAAGGAGGGAAAAGTATGCCATCAATAACATCTTATTCTTTGTATGACATTTCTAAACATTCATGTTAAAGTTGAACATTTATGTTGATCTAATATATATAAAAATGTAATGAAATGCTTGTTTAGAATTTGAATTGGATTACGTAAAATTGGGTGTGGGTTCATCAAATAACATATTTATATTTTAAAAATGTAGTAACTTGTGTGCCAAGTACTGTGGGATGAGCCTGCTACTGTTGAAAAGGCAGTTATGACATTTTGGAACCTCTTTAATCTTTATGGTAATTTCAATCCATTTAACAGTATTTTAGGGTGTCAATAGAGAGAAAATATATCTTAAAAAATATTTATTTTAAAATATTTTCTCTTGTGTTTTGTATAAAAAAGCCTACAGAGTAAGAATATACATTCCTTTTCTAATGGGAAGACCACTTTCTGCCATGTCTTTTTCTGAATTCAAGGAAATATTTTATGCAAGTACAAAAGGTTTCTAAATAAATGTTAAAAAAATTATCTACAGTTAACCCATTTGATGTGTGAAAATATTCATCCCATTAAAATTCTTAAATTATATTCAGTTCCCATATTTCAGTTTATTTCTCCTTATTTTAATATCAGGGCTATTTTCCATGACATTCTAGCTATTTTAATGCCATGGCATAATCATACAATTTTTTGGGTAAAACCTTCCTTAAAATCTTTTCCTACATGAAAATCTAAAGATGCTATATCTGCTTAATATATAGCTTTTTTTTTTTGTATTCTGTTTCTAGTTTCAAAGTTTTCATTTTCTCCTGTTTTACAAGGGGTATTTTATGAAGTGAGTTTTATGAGACAAGGTGCTTTGGGTTTAGATTAATGGCCAAAAATAAAAGGCAGATTCGGGGACCAGAATAAGCTTCAGAAATTTTGTTCTTCAGAGTTTATTCCACTGGGAAGCTCTCTGAAAGTTTGACAGCAAGTTAGTCTTCAATGATGAGACCAAACGTTAACCATACAGAAGTTATGCTGTGCATTTATTAGACAGCTTTTTGAAGGATAATATTTAAATTTGATGTAATATCCCTGAAAGCAAATGAAAACACACATGTTGTATTGTTTACAAATGGCCTTAAAAGCATCTATTTGGTTATTTTAAAACTATTTATACTTCTGACAGTTCATAAATCCTGCAGACTGAATATGCTTCATTGTACTATTTATCTTGGTTTTATCATAATTCAACAATACCCATAAACTATTCTTCAATAAAAGCTGCATTTTATAGCATAATCTCAGTGATCTATGCCCAAGCTATGAAACAGGAGATTCTTTTATCACTTGGAGGCTGTTTTATATCCTTACAATGATAGGATAGTTAATATATAGTTATCACTTTCTCTACCCCAAGTAAACTGAGTTAAGACCTTTAGAAAATAAAAATTACTTTCCTTCTTTCACAAAACATAAATATAATTGCATTATGATTCACCTTATGAAAAGTGGAAATAGAACTTCCATACCACCCAGCAATACTACTTCTGGGCATACACAACGAGGAAACCAGAATTGAAAGAGACACGTGTACCCCAGTGTTCATCGCAGCACTCTTTATAATAGCCAGGGCATGGAAACAACCTAGATGTCCATCAGCAGATGAATGGATAAGAAAGCTGTGGTACATATACACAATGGAGTATTACTCAGCTATTAAAAAGAATACATTTGAATCAGTTCCAATGAGGTGGATGAAACTGGAGCCTACTATACAGAGTGAAGTAAGCCAGAAAGAAAAACACCAATACAGTATAATAACACATATATATGGAATTTAGAAATATGGTAAAGATAACCCTATATGCTACACAGCAAAAGAGACATAGATGTATAGAACAGTCTTTTGGACTCTGTGGGAGAGGGAGAGGGTGGGATGATTTGGGAGAGTGGCAGTGAAACATGTATATTATCACATGTGAAATGAATCTCCAGTCCAGGTTTGATGCAGGATACAGGATGCTCGGGGCTGATGCGCTGGGGTGACCCAGAGGGATGATATGGGAGGGAGGTGGGAAGGGGGTTCAGGATGGGAAACACATGTACACCTGTGGCGGATTCATGTCAATGTATGGCAAAACCAATACAATATTGTAAAGTAATTAGCCTCCAATTAAAATAAATTAATTAAAAAAAAAGAAATTCATACAAAGCAGACCTGCTCAAAATCTCACAGTGTTATTATTTTTAAAAAAGTTCTGCAGGTATTTATGATTCAACAGTTTTGTGAACTTCTATCATAGATAGAAGTGGAATGTTTACTTTTCCCTGAAAATGGGATCTGCCCTTGCCTTATAATTCCTAGTCATTCAAGATTTCAAAATGCATATGTTTCCCCTAGATTGAACAGAACACTTAGAACTTGGGGCACTTTTATGTTAATATTTAGACCCAGAGAATTGGATTGAGTCACTTTTCAAAGGAATTACATTCTGATGATTATTCAAGACTACATATTGTTATTGAAAAATTTTTATACAAAATTAAATAAACTTAATTTTGCTGCATCTAGATCAAGTTTGAAGTTTATAGCTCCCTTTAAAGGGCTTTTCAAGGACTAGATTTTATTGCCATATTTTCATTATAAAATGGAAATATTTGGGTATTTCATAACCATAACATCTAGTTTATACTAAACATTTCCTTCAGTTTAGCTCAGTTCAGTTCAGTTCAGTTCAGTTGCTTAGTCATGTCCGACTCCCTGCAACTCCATGAACGGCAGTACGCCAGGCCTCACTGTCCATCACCAACTCCCAGAGTTCTCCCAAATTTGTGTCCATTGAGTTGGGGATGCCATCCAACCTTATCCTCTGTTGTCCCCTTCTCCTCCTGCCTTCAATCTTTCCCAGCATCAGGGTCTTTTCAAATGAGTCAGCTCTGCACATCAGGTGGCCAAAGTATTGGAGTTTCAGCTTGAACATCGTTACTTCCAACAAACACCCAGGACTGATTTCCTTTAGGATGGACTGGTTGGATCTCCTTGCAGTCCAAGGGACTCTCAAGAGTCTTCTCCAACCACACAGTTCAAAGCATCAATTCTTCAGCTCTCCACTTTCTCTATAGTCCAACTCTCTCACATCCATACATGACTTCTGGAAAAACCATAGCCTTGACTAGATTGACCTTTGTTGACAAAGTAATGTCTCTGCTTTTTAATATGCTGTCTAGGTTGGTCACAGAGAAGGCAATGACACCCAACTCCAATACTCTTGCCTGGCAAATCCCATGGACGGAGGAGACTGGTAGGCTGCAGTCTATGGGGTCACTAAGAGTCGGACACGACTGAGTGACTTCACTTTCACTTTTCACTTTCATGCATTGGAGAAGGAAATGGCAACCCACTCCAGAGCTCTTGCCTGGAGAATCCCAGGGATGGGGGAGCCTGGTGGGGCTGCCATCTATGGGGTCACACAGAGTCAGCCACGACTGAAGCAACTTAGCAGCAGCAGCAGCAGATCGGTTGGTCATAACTTTCCTTTCAAGGAGTAAGCGGTCTTTTAATTTCATGGCTACAATCACCATTTGCAGTGATTTTGGAGCCCAGGAAAATAAAGTCAGCCACTGTTTCCACTGTTTCCCCATCTATTTGCCATGAAGTGATGGGACCAGATGCCATGATTGCACTTTTCTGAATGTTGAGCTTTAAGCCAACTTTTTCACTCTCCTCTTTCACTTTCATCAAAAGGCTCTTTAGTTATTCTTCACTTTCTGCCATAAGGGTGGTGTCATCTGCATATCTGAGGTTGTTGATATTTCTCCCAGCAATCTTGATTCCAGCTTGTGCTTCTTCCAGCCCAGCGTTTCTCATGATGTACTCTGCATAGAAGTTAAATAAGCAGGGTGACAATATACAGCCTTGACGTACTCCTTTCCCAATTTGGAACCAGTCTGTTGTTCCATGTCCAGTTCTAACTGTTGCTTCCTGACCTGCATATAGGTTTCTCAAGAGGCAGGTCAGGTGGTCTGGTATTCCCATCTCTTTCAGAATTTTCCACAGTTTATTGTGATCCATACAGTCAAAGGCTTTGGCATAGTCAAGAAAGCAGAAAAGATGTTTTTCTGGAACTTTCATGCTTTTTCAATGATCCAGCAGATGTTGGCAATTTGATCTCTGGTTCCTCTGCCTTTTCTAAACCCAGCTTGAACATGTGGAAGTTATTTAGTTCTGCTGAAGCTTAGCTTGAAGGATTTTGAGCATGACCTCACAAGCATGTGAAATGAATGCAATTGTATGGTGGTTTGAACATCTTTGGCATTGCCTTTCTTTGGGATTGGAGTGACAGCTGACCTTTTCCAGTCCTGTGGCCACTGCTGAGTTTTCCAAATTTGCTGACACATTGAGTACAGCACTTTCACAGCATCATCTTTTAGGATTTGAAATAGATCAGCTGGAATTCCATCATCTCCACTAGCTTTGTTCATAGTAATGTTTGCTAAGGCCCACTTAACTTTACACTCCATACTCTGGCTATAGGGGAGTGACCATACCACTGTGGTTATCCAGATGATTAAGGCCTTTTTTGTATAGTTCTTCTATATATTCTTGCCACCTCTTCTTCATATCTTCTACTTCAGTTAGGTCCTTGATGTTTCTGCCCTGTATTGTGCCCATCCTTGCCTGAATATTTCTTTGGTATCTCCAATTTTCTTGAAGAGATCTGTAGTCTTTCCCATTCTATTCTTTTCCTCTATTTCTTTGCATTGTTCACTTAAGAAGGCTTTCTTATCCTTGTCCTTGCTATTTTCTTGAACTCTGCAATCAGTTGGTTATCTTTCCCTTTTTCCATTGCTTTTCGCTTCTCTTTTCTCAGCTATTTGTAAAGCTTCCTCAGACAACCACTTTGCCTTCTTGCATTTCTTTTTCTTGATGATGGTTTTGGTCATCACTAAACACTTTATAGTTTTATTGCATTTTAATTCTCATAGCCAACTTATGGCGTAGGGGCTGTTTTTTTAATCCATTTTTATAGATGTGGGAACTAATGTACAGAAAATTTAAGTAACTTACCCAGTTACTAAAGTATGATGCTTCTGATCAGCTTCTTTATAACTGTGTGATTTCTCATTGTTGTGTTGTTGTTTAGCCACTAAGTCATGGCCGAATCTTTGTGACCCCATGGACTATAGCTCACCAGGCTCCTCTGTCCATGGAATTTTCCAGGCAAGAATACTGGAGTGGGTTGTCCTGCCCTTCTCTGGGGGATCTTCCCAACCCAGGGATTGAACTAAGAGCCTCTCTGTGCCTCCCTCTGCTCATCTGTTATGGAGGTAGTAGAAATGCAAAGTAAATAGATAAGCTTCTTTGTAGAGATGTTGAATGAACAAGTTAAGATGTGCCTCTGGAATTGAAGAGGCAAGGTAGAGCTCTAAGTCTGGAGACCAGCCACAAAGAGCACCGGGGAAGCCCTGAGGGTAAATGAGACCTTCAGGAAGAGCTCACTGAGTGAGTGAGAAGATTACCAAAGCAGGACTCTGTGGGGTAGGGGGAAGAGGAAGTATGATCTGGGTACTGAAGGATGAAAAGCAGAGTGTGAGGGGGAGATTAGAGAGGCTGGAGCAGCACTGAGTGACGTTATTGAAGCAAAGGACCTGACCAATAAGGTCAAACATAACTTTTTATATTTAAAGTCATGTCGTTGTGTTTGGTGATGAGGTTATTACTGACCTTTTGAAAGACTCCTCCCTAGAGCTGCATGGTGGAAGTGGGCTGGCAGTAGATTCTGAGGAGGGAGAGGAGGCATAGGTAGGGTGGGGAATGACTGTCCAAGCAGTTTGGTGTAGAGGGCAGGCTGCAACCAGAGAGAATGCAGTGCTGAGAGAAGGGCTTGTGGAGAGGGCCCATCTGTGTGTGTTTCTACAGAACATTTAAGGATCAGAGGAAGAACAGGGAGAGACTGAGAAGAGGGAAAACAATAAAGTAAACTTCAGGAGAAACAAACATGCCTATAGCCCTTCTGAAAACATTTGAATTTTACCAATTTTTCCATGCTATTGCTCAAGAAATAACTGATGAAAATTTGAGATTCATTCAACAACTAATTTTTATTAAGTTGTCACTACATATCTGATACCACTTTAAGTGCTGCTGCTGCTAAGTCGCTTCAGTCGTGTCCGACTCTGTGCAACTCCATAGACGGCAGCCCACCAGGCTCCCCCGTCCCTGGGATTCTCCAGGCAAGAACACTGGAGTGGGTTGCCATTTCCTTCTCCAATCTGCTTTAAGTGCTGAAAATCCAAAAATGATAGCAAAAACAATATAAACAAAACTCCTGCTCTTAGGACACTTTCATTATAGAGACCATTTAAAATAAACAAGAAACATGAAAATGAATGGATAGAAAGTGTTAGGATGTCTATGGAAATAAGTAGTATGATTGGTGATGCATTGGTGAAGTCGCTCAGTCGTATCCGACTCTTTGCGACCCCGTGGACTGTAACCTACTAGGCTTCTCAGTCCATGGGATTCTCCAGGCAAGAATACTGCAGTGGATTGCCATTTCCTTCTCCAGAGGATCTTCCCAACCCAGGGATCGAACCCAGGTCTCCCGCATTGGAGGCAGACGCTTTAACCTCTGAGCCACCATAGTATGAAGAAAACCAAATTGGAGTGAGGGGGTAGAAGTGACCCTCAGAGGGTTGGGATTGCTGTTGTTGATAAGGAGGAGGAAGGTTTATTTGACAGGGAGATGTTTGAGTGGAAATTTAAAGGAATGAGAATCTGACTTTTATAAATATATGGTGAGAAAATATTTCAGACAGATGAACATGAGTGCAGCAGGCTATAAGTGCAAAGATTTTGTCAGATTCAAGGAATAGCTACAAAGCCCCTATGGCTAAAGTGAAATGGGCAAGAGGCCAGTGGGAACTTGGCAAATTTACATTGTATAAACAGGAGCCCCTGTGCCTATAGGTAAAGACAGCCTTAGGAATGCATTGAATGATTATTTTACTTTTGTTTATTTTCTTATGCCTTGGTAGTAGTTTATGTATTTGGGGATATAGGACCACTGTGAGAACCTAATGAAAGCCATGGATTCTTAAAGAAAAACAAATCAAAAAAGGATATAGGTATCCAAAGAAAAGAACTTGCTTAAAATTTCAGAAGATTCTGGAATTTCTAAAATCCTTTCCATAGACTCTAGGTTAAGAATTCTTGCTTTAGAGGAAGAACTGGAGAAAAGGTTTCCAACACTGTTCTTCAACGTCACTTTGATTTAAATAATGCAGAGACCCTCGCTCACTTATCCTTGAAGAGTTAATCATCCACCTCACTGTTTCTCCACATAGAATACTGGCATCTCAATTCCTTGATCCCATCAGCCTTCTCAACCACCTGCTGCCATGATCATACTCTAGACTCAATGACTGTGGCCCTTCCACATTCTCAGCTTCTAGCCTCTCAGTTTCTAAAAACAACTTCCTGTTTTTCTACTTCACTCCCTCCAGGGTCCCAGTTGCAAAAACCTTGAACCAAATGAAACCTACTATCCATTAATCCATGGGCTTCCCTGGTGACTCAGACAGTAAAGAGTCTGCCCACAATGCAGGAAATCCCAGGTTGATCCCTGAGTCGAGAAGATCCCCTGGAGAAGGAAATGGCAACCCACTCCAATATTCTTGCCTGGAAAATCCCATGGGCAGAGAAGCCTGCTGAGCTACAGTCTATGTGGTCATGACTGAGCAACTAATATTTTCACTTTCATCCATTAATCCTACCACCTTTTTATTTTGTCCCTGTCCCTGAACTGTGTCCTTATTTCTTTCCTCACACAACTCATACTCAATGGTCCATAATTGCATTCATGACCTTCCTTATGCTCTCAATGCCCTTGTTACCATTACTTTCTATATTATTCTTCTGGCAAACCCTAACACTGTTAAATTCCACTTTCAAACTATTTGTACCAGTACTTGGCAAATGTGGCTGAATAAAAACAGTCATGATTAATATTCTGTATTCGAATTCATAATCACAAACCCAAATAATCGCTTAAGCCTGCCTGGCAATCAAACTGTTTCCCTACTGCTTCAGGCTCCAACACTCTCCTAGAAAATATTTTCCATTTTCCTAGTCTTTCCTTCATGTTACCTGTCCCTCACTCTCAAACGGAGTCTTTGTGACTTTGTTTCCTATTTCACTGAGAAAATAATTCGGGCAAGAACTTGCAAGATGGATAGCATACCCACCCTCCTAATTGCACCCATGTGTATATATTCTGCCTTCAATCCTGTAAATGTAGGTAAGCATGCCCATGACAGCCATCACTTCTACTTATACCTTAATTGTATTCCTTCTCTCCTTCTCAAAGATTTTATCCATCACTCCCTCTTTTCCCCACATCATTTGTCCTTTTGGACCAGTGCTTTCAGCATAAAAATATACTTTTATACTTTCCATTTAGAAGAAACTGTCCTCAAACCACATTTTCCTCCAGCTTTCTCTCCATTCTCCTTTACCATTTATAATAGCAAAATCCTAATGTGTTATCTGTATATGCTTTCTCTACTTCCCTTTTTCCCCTGTATTTCTCATCCCCGCTTGGATCAGGCTTTATTCCCACCTCTCCGCTAAAATGGCTCTAGTCACTCTTCAATGACCTTACATTTCTAAACCCATTTCTATCTCTGTCTGCTAAGAAGAACTATCAGCAGCACTTGTAATAACTAAATTCCCTCTCCTAATTGACATGATTTCATTAAAAAAAATCAATCTTCAGTTATTTATTTTGGGCTATGCCAGGTCTTCATTGCTGATGAGATTTTCTCTAGTTGCAATGAGCAGGGTCTACTTTCTAGTTGGTCGTGCACAGGTTTCTCATGGCGGTGGGACCTCTCATTGTAGTAGTTGCAACACATGGGCTCGGTAGTTGCAGTTCCTGGACTCTAGAGCATAGGCTTATTGGTTGTTGCTCACTGACTTAGTTGCTCATGGCATGTGGGATCTTCTAATATCAGGGACCAGACCTGTGTCTCCTACATTGACAGGCAGATTCTTTACCACAGAGCCACCAAGGAAGCCCCTTGAGATAGTTTCTTCACTTAGTCCACCCTCATCTCATTGGTGACTCTGTCTCAGTGACTTTTATTGATTCTCTCTCATCCTCTTATCTTTGAAATTTGGAGCCTTTTTTAAAAACCTCTGCTGCATTCATACTGACTTCCACACTTTCTTGAATGCCTGTGTTTCCTTATCTCAGGTCTTCAGCAATTCAATTTTCCTCTGCCTGGAATCCTCTTCCTGCAGAAATCCACATTGCTTACTTTTCCTTTCATTCAGATCTTTAATACCATGTTATCACTTTTTTTTTTTTCAGACAGGTCACTGGCCACTTCATAAAATATCCCTCACCCTGCTCTCACGAAGGCAGCCCCTTCTCCCCGCTTACACTGCTTTATTTTCCTCCAGCATTGATCACCATCTAACATTACATATTTACTCAGTTGTTGATTGTCCGTCTCTCCTCAAATATGTCAGCTGTATTAGGACGGGAACTTTGCTTTAGACACCATAGTGTCCGAAAAGCCTAGACTAATTCTTGGCATGTGCTAGACATTCAATAATTATTTGTTGAATGAATGAGAGAAAAAAAACTGACATAGCATCACATGTTTGTGTGTGATGTACTGTTTACTCAAAATAGCCTGTGAACGTTTTGAGAACAAGAGCCATGACTTCCTTATGTTATAAATAGTGATCAAAAACCTTAATACATAACTATAAAATGTTGAATAAAGAAACAAAAAAGCAGCTGCATTGCCAATATTTAAAGTAATGTGTTCCTTCCCTCAAACTTTGACCCCAGTCCACACAAGTACATTTTTTTAAAGGGTTGTAAGCACAATTCTTAAGTAAATGCAGACATATATATTTTAAAATTGTGGTAAATGCTGGACTGGAAGAAACACAAGCTGGAATCAAGATTGCTGGGAGAAATATCAATAACCTCAGATATGCAGATGACACTACCCTTATGGTAGAAAGTGAAGAGAAGCTAAAAAGCCTCTTGATGAAAGTGAAAGAGGAGAGTGAAAAAGTTGGCTTAAAGCTCAACATTCAGAAAACGAAGATCATGGCATCTGGTCCCATCACTTCATGGGAAATAGATGGGGAAACAGTGGAAACAGTGTCAGATTATTT
>SJXQ01011645.1:0-31517 GCA_006408695.1 Aepyceros melampus
GTGGCCATTGTGGGAATATTTACACCACAGAAATCGGTACACCCTACAGATCAAGGCAATTTTATTTCTGAGAGCTAGCTGCTAAACATTTATCAACACATTGCTACTTACAGCCAAGTCCTAAAATAACTGATTCAAAACTCATAAGTGCTTTTAGTAAGAAGGCTAGATTGTAGGGAAACTAGAGATGATTTTACCTACGAAACTAGAGATGATTTTGTGTACGAGGAGTCTGACCTTATCATGACTTGGACAAAGACGAAAGGAACAGCATGAAGTACTTTATGGGCACATCCTCGAAGACTCTCCTGTCTTATTGTTCTGTTTGTTTGCTTACTCATCCTTCCAAACAGTATTTGAGGGGACAATTTAAGAAATAACAATAGGCTTATTTATTAAACTCCTCAGAGGAAAAGCATGACGGAATGATAATAATTCAATATATTTAATTTTGAAAACTGGACATACAAAAATAAAGATCAACATGCAACAGGTTGCAAAGCCTGAGGGGCAAAGCTGAGAAGGCCACCTTTCAGCAACTGGCCTGGCTTGGCCACCTGTGCGTGCGCGCTCAGTCATTTCAGCTGGGTCAGACTCTTTGCGACCCCATGGACTGTAGCCCTCCAGGCTCCTCTGTTCATGGGATTCTCCAGGCTAGAACATTGGAATGGGTTGCTATGTCCTCCTCCAGAGGATCTTCCCGACCCAGGAATCGAACCCACATCTCTTATGTCTCCTGCATTGGCAGGCAGGTTCTTTACCACTAGCGACACCACCTGAGAGATACACTTCCTGGAGAAGCACAGGTCCTGGATGTCAGCAAAGCTGGACTCACTAGATGCCCAAAGAGATCCACTCCTGCCTTCCAGGGCTTCACGCAGATGGCAGACACGCTACAGAAACTCAAGCTCCATGGGAGGGAAATCCTTTCCCTGAGTTTGCTCTTTATTACTGTCTTGATATTTGCCTCTGGTTGCTATAACAAAATCTGGCCTTGGAATTTTTCTGGGAACAAATAGGAATAGTTGTAGTGGGGGGGGCAGTTCAAGACCCTACGCACATTTAGGTTTGGTTACAAACACTCATAGTAAGAGAGAGCATTGACTCATTAAACCCAAAACAAAACCAAAAAAATATTTTTTTTCAATCCCCATTCAAAAACTCTCACTGTGTTCCAGAGGTGACCCACTAGAAAGCTATTTGTTCTCATAGACAAGGTCACCAACAAAATGAACTAACAGGGCGGAGCACTGACCAAGTGGGGTACTGGTAACCCTGTGCCAAGACACACTCGGCTTCTAGTGTGTTTCATTTCTGGAGCTGAGAGTGCGAACCCAAGAGCAGAAATTTTCCACTTGCTAGAACTGATTATTTTGTCCAGTGATTATTTTTCAAATGAAGGGAAAACCAGGGCCATAGCCATGCAAACTCCAGCACCAAGTGTATGGAAAATATGATGACGGCATTGGGGCCTGTGACACACCTCGGGCCCAGATGTGCTGGGGTGTCTCTCTGGCTTTTTTGTCTGTCTTTCTCTGAGGCCCTTATGTCTGAAATTGTGCTCCTAAATCTCCACATTTCATCTAAGCCCCGATTAATCTCCCAGTTCAAGTCCACTGCCCTGTCTTCTAGAACCAGGCTTACATGTGGGAAGAAGCAGCTATCACCCCAACAAAGGGATCTGAGGAGCAGGAAAGCCTTTGCACCCTACACGGGCTGGCCAGTGTGACTGGGGTGTCTGCAGCATGGACAGCTGTTGTGAGACACAGAGGCTATATGAGATGACCTGGAGAAATAGCCTACTGATCCTTCCATTGGCCATTTGGCTCCATGGTTCCAACCTGATTTTTCCCATCCTATCCTCTTCTACTCCCATCAAGCTTTCCAACAAACCTCCTCTGCTCTTGTCAAACTCCTACCTCACTATCCCTTGCGTCTAGCACAAGTGACAGGTGAAAGTCGCTCAGTCGTGTCTGACTCTTTGGAACCCATGGGCTACAGTCCATGGAATTCTCCAGGCCAGGGTACTGGAGTGGGTAGCCTTCCCTTCTCCAGGTGATCTTCCCAACCTAGGGATAGAAGACAAGTCTCCCAAATTGCAGGTGGATTCTTTACCAGCTTAGCCACAAATGAAGCCCAAGAATACTGGAGTGGGTAGCCTATCCCTTCTCCAGTGGATCTGCCCAACCCAGGAATCAAACTGGGTTCTCCTGCATGGCAGGCAGATTCTTTACCAACTGAGCTATGAAGGAAGACTGCATCCAGCACAGATGCCTCCAAAAGAATGATAAAAATTAATTACCACATCAAGCAATCTTTATCTCTCACTGTTGCTCAAAAGAGAGAACAGATTTGTTCAGAGGAACTATTCAATTAAACCACTTGGGGAGAAGAGGCAAGATCTCATGGGATGATCAAATAGCAAACAGTAGTCACTGAACTACTATTCATAAAATAAGAAAGGAAGGAAAATGTATCAGGCCCCAGGATGCTGAGCCTGTGTGGGAGGGGCCTAAAAGAGATAATAACTGTAAGAGTAGCTTCTTATCTAGTATTTACCACTGTCCAGCACTAGTTCCAATCTCTTTACATGTATCCACTTATTCAATACCTACATAACCCAATGAAGTGGTCCCTACTACTATCCCCATTTCACAGATGGGGAAACAAAGGTCCAGAGTGGCTCAACAACTTGCCCAAGGTTACTGGCTTGTGAATAATGGTGCCAGTGAGCAATCATCTGTACTTTGAACCATAGAATTTGTATTTTGAACCACTCTACTCAACTCCCTAAGAGGGTAAACCTCTAGGAATAGCTGAGGAAGGACAGTAAAACAGAAGAATTTTATCAAATATTAAAAGATACCAGTGTAAGACACACCATAATGTTATGGACTGCTATGAAAATGCTGTCATTATACTCTGACACACCCTCACAGGAAGGCGGTAAGTGGTTTTAGAGATAGCAAGTATCCAAACATGAAAAAGGCGCATCTTAAAAATAATGAAATACAGCCCTGAATGGAGATGATGAGCCTGTGGGCTGTGCAATGAAACCACATCTCCCTTGGAAATCCTCAGTTAAATCCTGTATGCCTCACTGATGCTTCTGTGAGTATAAATTTTTGAGGGGAGGTGGTACAGGGAAAAATTTATAGAAGTGCCATGTGTGTGCTTATGTGTGTGTGTGCGCACGCACATGTACACTCATTCATGCAGGCATGAGTGATCAAGTGCAGGGCAAAGACAGTTTTAGCAATTTCAAAGTTTCCCTACACTTGGTTACACAAACAAAATACAGTTTATTTTGCTGTAATTGATCTAATCCTTCTCCTGAGCCCTTTGCTTTACAATGCAGAGATAGATAATTAAATGTCAACCCACATAATAAATTAAACAAGCTCCTGGGTATTTCAGTCTTGCAATTTTCATCCCCAGCGTTCCCTTCTCTGAGATGACCTCTAGGGGAAGAGTTTATTCTTACCTGTTGATGGCACAAAGCGGGAAGGAGATCCTTGGTCTCTGTGATTCATACACACAGGTCCTGTACCTCCCTCCAGGTCCTCTGGGTCCTCCTCGGGAGGGCTTTGATGCTGAAGTCTGTGGCCAATCAAGGTCTGCTATGCACTCTCTTGGCTTGGCTGGGGCCCAGTGACTTGAGCTCCCCTTGGAGCCCTCTTAGGAATCAAGGGCCCCTAAGGTCTCCCTATGCTTCCCATCCTGGGCAGTCCCCATGGGTTCATCAGCAGGGCTTACTCATGGCACTCAGAACTCTTGCCCAATGAGCCCTGGCGTGACTGCGGCATCCTGCTCACCGCAGCGCCCTGCTGGCCGCCACACTGAAGTAGCCATATTAAATAAGCTCTTGCCATCCCAGTCTCTTTGGAGAAGGAAATGGCAACCTACTCCAGTATTCTTGCCTGGAAAATTCTGTGGACGGAGGAACCTGGCAGGCTGCAGTGCATGGGGTCACAAAGAGTCAGACACAACTGAGCACACACACACACATCCTGGTCTCTTAGTCGATTTCTAAGAGGCATACCTATTGGTAGTTAGTTACCTATGCCCAGAAGATCATAACCACCCGAAGGGGAAACACAGACATTGTATAGAATTAGCTAAATTAATAAAGATTATTTGTGTGTGTGTGCGCACGCACATGTACACTCATTCATGCAGGCATGAGTGATCAAGTGCAGGGCAAAGACAGTTTTAGCAATTTCAAAGTTTCCCTACACTTGGTTACACAAACAAAATACAGTTTATTTTGCTGTAATTGATCTAATCCTTCTCCTGAGCCCTTTGCTTTACAATGCAGAGATAGATAATTAAATGTCAACCCACATAATAAATTAAACAAGCTCCTGGGTATTTCAGTCTTGCAATTTTCATCCCCAGCGTTCCCTTCTCTGAGATGACCTCTAGGGGAAGAGTTTATTCTTACCTGTTGATGGCACAAAGCGGGAAGGAGATCCTTGGTCTCTGTGATTCATACACACAGGTCCTGTACCTCCCTCCAGGTCCTCTGGGTCCTCCTCGGGAGGGCTTTGATGCTGAAGTCTGTGGCCAATCAAGGTCTGCTATGCACTCTCTTGGCTTGGCTGGGGCCCAGTGACTTGAGCTCCCCTTGGAGCCCTCTTAGGAATCAAGGGCCCCTAAGGTCTCCCTATGCTTCCCATCCTGGGCAGTCCCCATGGGTTCATCAGCAGGGCTTACTCATGGCACTCAGAACTCTTGCCCAATGAGCCCTGGTGTGACTGCGGCATCCTGCTCACCGCAGCGCCCTGCTGGCCGCCACACTGAAGTAGCCATATTAAATAAGCTCTTGCCATCCCAGTCTCTTTGGAGAAGGAAATGGCAACCTACTCCAGTATTCTTGCCTGGAAAATTCTGTGGACGGAGGAACCTGGCAGGCTGCAGTGCATGGGGTCACAAAGAGTCAGACACAACTGAGCACACACACACACATCCTGGTCTCTTAGTCGATTTCTAAGAGGCATACCTATTGGTAGTTAGTTACCTATGCCCAGAAGATCATAACCACCCGAAGGGGAAACACAGACATTGTATAGAATTAGCTAAATTAATAAAGATTATCAATTTCCTATACATGCAATCTAAAAAATAGCATAAATGAACCTATTTACAAAACAGAAATAGAGTCAACAGATGTAGAAAACAAATTTACAGTTACCAAGAGGGAAAGCAAGGGAGAAATAAATTGGGAGACTGGGACTGACATATACACTGCTGCTGCTAAGTCGCTTCAGTCGTGTCCGACTCTGTGCGACCCCATGGACAGCAGCCCACCAGGCTCCGCCATCCCTGGGATTCTCCAGGCAAGAGCAACGGAGTGGGGTGCCATTTCCTTCTCCAGTGCATGAAAGTGAGAAGTGAAAGTGAAGTCACTGAGTCATGTCAGACTTTCAGTGACCCCATGGACTGCGCCCACCAGGCTCCTCCGTCCATGGGAGTTTCCAGGCAAGAGTACTGGAGTGGGGTGCCATTGCCTTCTCCGGGCATATACACATGACTATATATAAAATAGATAACTAATAAGGACCTACTATATAGCACAAGGAACTCTACTCAATACTCTGTAATGGCCGATATGGAAACGGAATCTAAAAAAGGGTGGATATAACTGATCCACTTTGCTGTACAGCATAAACTAACAACGCTGTAAATCAACTGTACTTCAATAAAAATTAATTGCAAGAGATTATTATCACTTACTGAATACATCAGCCCTAGTTCTAGTAAATACTATCTATCTTCCCACAGTGGGGAGAGAGGAACACATGCCAGCAAGAACATGTGCCGTTCAGGTCATTCTATCTGACTCCCCCAGGATAATCTGACCCAGGAAAGGCAAGCATTGCTTATGCGCTAGTTTTAGGAGTTTATCCAGAGCTTCAGGTCATTATGGCTAGAGAGGTAAATAGGCTGAAGAGTTGATACTGCTGAAATCGCATCCTTTCGGGAAAGTCTAGGATGAACCCATCAGATCTCAGGACAGAGGACCAGGGCGGCTGTTCTCCCCCTCTACAGACTGGAGCAGCTGAGTGTGGAATCCGTCAAGGCCCAAGGAGCAGGTCTCCTTCCACAATCCCTCTTCCTCCTCCTGGAACATCTACCCTCTGTCCATCTCAACAGACGACCTCCTCTCCACACCCCGCCCCCGTTCAATTAGTAGAGTATTTGAATTCTACATTTTAAAAGAAAATCCTCAGGAGGCCAAATCTTAAAAAAAAAAAAAAAAAAGTACATGAAAGTGAGTTTTAGAAGAAAAACTGGAAGAGAGAGCAGAGCTGTTCATAGGTCCAGAAAATAGAGCCCACCCCCGCTCCCCACCCCCTTCTCTCCCAGACCTGGACCTGACAGTCTGGGTCCTCCCCTGGCCACGCCCCCCTCCGTGGAGACCTGCCCACTTGGAGCCTGCATCTCCTTTTCCAGACCACACCTTGGTTCCAGAGACCACTCTCTGCCTGAGCGTCCCAAGCCCCTTTCCAGAGCCTTCCCCCGGCCGGTTCTTTCAAGGGAGAACCTCCAGTAATCACACGCTTAAGCCCAAGAAGTAGCCACAGGGTGGCTGTTTGCAGACATGGAGCTTGGATGTACAGACTGGGGCTGCGGGGGAAGAAAGAGATGGGGGACAGGCAGCAGGCTGAGGGCGGGGAACCTCACTTCCTGAGGCACCACATTTCTGCATGGCACCCCTGGAGCCCATAAATTTTCATTCCAACCTGCCCTCTGTGCAGGTATATTTGTCAAGGCAGGAGGATGGAACATACATTAGTTAACATCTGGTCAGCTTGATTTATAACTTGTAAATGTTTAGACATGGTACATGAGCCTTCATTCTTACACTTGCTGGGGCCCCACAAAAGTTAAGTGAGGGCAGGGAAGGGGAAATGGAGGGACTTTCTGGATCAAAAAGAACCAAAATTGTTTCTGTGCGGTGTGGTGCGTAGCACAGCATCTAACACATAGTAAGAACCCAAAATGTCTGTCAAAAGAAGGAAGAGAGGGAAGGAGGGAAGGAAAGAGAACAGGAAGGCTTTGTGTTAAATCTTCCATACCTTCAGGAGCTGTAGCCCAGAGTCAGGAAAGTCAGAATTCAAATTCTGTCTCTAGCCTTCCCCCTGAGTGTCCTCATACAATTTACTGGACATCTCTAAGCCTCAGGTCCTTCATCTGGAAAATGGGGAGACTGTGTCTATCATACAATGAAACAAAGGTAAGTAATAGCTACTTACATCAACCCATCTGTCGTCATCATTTTCTTTATATTCTCCATCCCTAAATCCCATTTAACTTATGTTCTGAAGACCAACTTGTTTCAGACAATCTCAGGAAGGCTACTGCTACTGATGTGCTCAAAACAGAGAATGAAAAATTTTATGATCTCCATTTCCGCCCCACTGATATTCTCAGATGCCCACCGACCACCCATAGTAGGTGCAGCTGGTGGACCACCCACACTGGGCCATGCCATTTCAGTACTCAGCAGCTTGATTTCCAATGGCTGTTTCTAGCATGTCTTTGCATAAGAGCAAAGTCGACTAGAGGCCACTTTGCCACCTGAATGGCAGGACAGTAATGCCCAGAAGCAGCTTTCAGCCAATGTCAAATTTGAGTGGGTAGCAATAACCCGTCTCTCTCACTCCCAGGGCAAGATAACTCTGGGGTGCACATTCTATGCTGCTGCTGCTGCTGCTAAGTCGCTTCAGTCGTGTCCAACTCTGTGCGACCCCATAGACAGCAGCCCACCAGGCTCCTCTGTCCCTGGGATTCTCTCGGCAAGAACACTGGAGTGGGTTGCCATTTCCTTCTCCAGCACATTCTATACTGAATCCCAATAGAATCAGTTCCAGTTACCCTTAGTTCTAACTTGTGGAAAAGGAACCCTTTGGTTGCTATACAAGTATGTATGAGCATAGCCACGCCAGTTACTATGACCAGTAAGTGTTTCTTTTAATTGCTCAGTGTTCACGCTTTATGTGTGTGTTAATCCCTCAGTCGTGTCCAACTCTTTGGGACCCCCTGGACTGTAGCTCACCAGGCTCCTCTGTCCATGGGATTCTCCAGGCAAGAATACTAGAGTGGGTTGCCATGCCCTACTCCAGGGGATCTTCCCGACCCAGGGATTGAACCCACATCCCCAGTGTCTCCAGCATTGCAGGCAGATTCTTTACCACTGAGCCAGCTGGGAAGCCCCCAGGACTGCCTTACTATTTGTTAAACATTTTGAAAATCACTTCTTCACATTTAACCAGCAGTTGCTACCACAAGCACTTCTTGAAAAATGACAACAGCAACTTCACCTATAAAATAATAAATATTTATTATTTTTTCCTGCTTCCTACAAAGGCATTAAAATTCAATAATTAAGTGGTAGAGAACAGACCGTAAAAGATCACTCAGCATTTCTGCCCACATACAAATCCAGCAAACCCCGTGGAGTTTTTGTTGTCGCCGTGGTTGGAAGATTTCCCATGTGTTCAAGGGAGTATCATGACCCTACACAGTGTATTAAAGAGGGCATCTGCTCTCAAATACTTCTGTACTTGGCAGTAACCTCGGGGCTTGACAAATATGTTGTCTCCATGTTTTTATTTATTATCTCATAATCCTTTGAATGGCGACACATTCTAAGATTACAACAAATATATTAAGATCCCAATATGAATATAATGTAACCAAAAAGATGACCTAGATCTAGAATGGGTGAAAGCCAATGCAAACAGTGGCTAAACTGGGCAGCTGTTTGCAATTAGATTCAATTAACACATTTTAAACACGGCATTATGGGGGAACCCCTTTGAAGTGTGTTGCTCCGGGAAGGTTTTTTTTCTTGAAAAGGGCTTCCTAATGGGAAGCAGTCAAAATGCACAGCTGAACAACTTAACTTCCTATTTTGACTTGAGTGCCACATAGAGTTCACAGTTTTAATTCATTTTCCCCACTTATGTGTATAAATATTTCAAACATGTAATGAAATGTCTGGGAAGGCATCTTTGCTGAAAAGAATATTTGTGAAGCCAGGAAGGGGGAAGAAAGGGGCTGAGCTCCTGCACTCTAACTTGCATGCTATTGAATTGCCAATCTCAACTAGAAATGTACATTGTAAAATCATAACCATTCATTTAACAAGCACATCAAAGCACCGCCTATTCTGAAGGAAAAGCTACATGAGAACGAGGCCCTAGTCTCATTTCTCACTGTATCTCTACTACCTGCCCTGGCACACAGCAGGCCTACTAAAAATACTGGTTAACTGAAGGAACGGATGGATGTGTACTGAATGAATAAGCAAATGCATGACTGAAGTAAAGAAATAAATTATATACATGTGTTTGGAAAACACAAGCTGAAGTCCCTAACCCACATATATGTGTGTGTGACACAAAGCCACACGCATATTCAGAGAAAAGGAGAGAGCTGTCTTCTAAGACAGCTCTTAGGAGTTCTTCTAATTGGTTTGCTGGTCCTGCCTACTTGGGGATAATTTGGGAGTTAAACTTTAGCTTCTTTTCATGTTTGACAAAAGGCTGAGGAATGCAAAGTTAGGTCAAATGCACCTAGAATGGTCTGTGACAATTAGCACTAAATAAATATGTGAGGACTTATGGGGTTCCCTGGGCTTCCCTGGTGGCTCAGAGGTTAAAGCGTCTGCCTCCAATGCGGGAGACTCAAGTTCAATCCCTGGGTCGTGAAGATCCCCTGGAGAAGGAAATGGCAACCCACTCCAGTATTCTTGCCTGGAGAATCCCATGGACTGAGGAGCCTGGTGGGCTGCAGTCCATGGGGTCACAAAGAGTCGGACAAGACTGAGTGACTTTAATTACTTATGGGGTTCCCTGGTGGCTCAGCCAGTAAAGAATCTGCCTGCAATGCAGGAAACCCTGGTTCGATCCCTGGGTCGGGACGATCCCCTGGAGAAGGAAACGACAATCCACTCCAGTATTCTTTCCTGGAGAATCCCTGGACAGAGGAGCCTGGCGGGCTATAGTCTATGGGTTGCAAAGAGTTGGACACAACTAAAGAAGCTTAGCGTGCAAGCACACACTCAGAACGAAAATCCCATGTGCTGCACCTAAGACCCAACACAACCAAAGAAACAGACAAATATTCTAAAAAGAAGAAGAAAATGTTGATGCTAAGAAGGAACTGAGGCTATGACACCCAAAAGCAAAAGAGCTCTGACACTGTCCATGTGACAATGTCTCGGGTCGGAGGGAGGCTGCAGCAGAGCTGGGTGCCATTAGAGCCTTATAATGACAAGTTCCTGCAACTTGATAATTTAGGGACTTGTAATGTATCTGTCCACACATCAGCCAGTTTCAGAGCCAATGGTGTACTCCTCGAAGACAACCTAGAAACCTGGAAAATCCAAGATGAATGGTCTGTTAGCATAAAGGATCTCAATGGCTTAAATCCTCCATATATCATGCCTGCATGAAAGGCTTCCTGTGTAAACAGAGGAGCAAGACCACACTGCCTTCTATCAAGCCCTGCTCAGCTTGTTTAAAAGGGGCATTATTTTCCACTGCCATGTGGTTTCTTCACAGTTTCACTCACACACGCACACAGCCTATCTGTGCACAAGGCATAAAACTCTGGGCAGGCTCTTAAGTAATAAAGGGCTTAGCCTTTTTGTATTACCTTGGGGAGCTTAAAGCTACAGATGACACTGATGCTTCTATGATACCTACTGGTCTTGCTTCTATCTCTCTCTCTCAGCTGGTCATCAATATCACTTCCTTTCCTACTGCCTTCGCATCCTGAAACCTTCAATCCATTTGTTCTTGAACCTCAGTAAACAAAGGTGCTTATTTTTAGTTTTGTTGTTATTTAGTCCCTCAGTCCCTCAAAGAGTCCCTGACTCTTTGTGACCTTATAGACTGTAGCCCACCAGGCTCCTCTGTCCTTGGAATGTCCCAGGCAAGAATACTGGAATGGGTTGCCATTTCCTCCTCCAGTGGATCTTCCTGACCCAGGAATCAAACCCATGTCTCCCATATTATCCTGCATTGGCAGGTGGATTCTTAACTGCTCAGCTACCAGGGAAGCCCTCTTTTTGGTTTACTTGCCATCAGATAGGGTTTCTTTTTAATTAAGTAGTAATTATATACAAACATTTTTTTATAATTCTGCAACATATGAGATTTAAATCCATTTCTATTGACTCCCAAAGGTCTTATGACTGCATGATGGATATGGGTGAATTACTTCTAAAAGTCAGGAGGAAGAGAGGGAGCAGAAGGTATTGCATTGAGAACAGGCTTTATGTTCATAAAGTTTATGAACACTCCAGTTTATGCTGTGGTAAGGCAATGGCACCCCACTCCAGTACTCTTGCCTGGAGAATCCCATGAATGGAAGAGCCTGGGGGGCTGCAGTCCATGGGGTCACTAAGAGTTGGACACGACTAAGCGACTTCACTTTCACTTTTCACTTTCATGCATTGGAGAAGGAAATGGCAACCCACTCCAGTGTTCTTGCCTGGAGAATCCCAGGGACAGAGGAGCCTGGTGGGCTCCTCTATGGGGTCTATGGGGTCACATGGGGTTGGCACGACTGAAGTGACTTAGCAGCAGCAGCAGCAGCAACACTACCAAAATCTCAAAGGCATCTTTCTCACCGCACTACACCCCCATCATCTGTAGCCAGGTATGTGGCAGGGGAGAGGTCTGCTCAACCTCACACCGGCAATGACACACTTGGGCTGGTGGTGACACACATCTCCTCTGTGTGCACCTTACACCTCAGAGCTACTCATGCAACCCAAGCACAGTCCCTCAACTACAAGGGGGCCAGGATGTGAAACCCTACCATGTGCCAGGATGTCACAGAGCCAGAGAGATTTGAGGAACAGCACTCTTGACCACCAAGACAGGAGGAAAAAAGGAAGAAGCAGCCAGTAACTGACTACCTTTGAGAAAGACACAGTAAGAAATCTTACCCACCATCACTGACCTAACCCTTCAGTTCAGTTCAGTTGCGCAGTCGTATCCGACTCTTTGCGACCCCATGAATCGCAGCACGCCAGACCTCCCTGTCCATCACCAACTCCCGGAGTTCACTCAGACTCACATCCATTGAGTCTGTGATGCCATCCAGCCATCTCATCCTCGGTCGTCCCTTTCTCCTCCTGCCCCCAATCCCTCCCAGCATCAGGGTCTTTTCCAATGAGTCAACTCTTCGCATAAGGTGCCCAAAGTACTGGAGCTTCAGTTTTAGCTAACCCTAGTTCCAATTTAACAGCATCTACCACTGCCTATAATATCCTGCAAAGCAGAGAATATTTCTCCAAATGTACTTCAGTTCAGTTCAGTTCAATCACTCAGCTGTGTCTGACTCTTTGTGACCCCATGAATCGCAGCACACTAGGCCTCTCTGTCCATCACGAACTCCCAGAGTTCACCCAAACTCATGTCCATTGCGTCGGTGATGCCATCCAGCCATCTCATCCTCTATCGTCCCCTTCCCCTCCTGCCCCCAATCCCTCCCAGCATCAGAGTCTTCCAATGAGTCAACTCTTCGCATGAGGTGGCCAAAGTACTGGAGTTTCAGCTTTAGCACCAGTCCTTCCAAGAACACCCAGGACTGATCTCCTTTAGAATGGACTGGCTGGATCTCCTTGCAGTTCAAGGGACTCTCAAGAGTCTTCTCCAACACCACAGTTCAAAAGCATCAGCTCTTCAGTGCTCAGCTTTCTCTATAGTCCAACTCTCACATCCATACATGACCACAGGAAAAACCATAGCCTTGACCAGGCTGATATTTAAAGAAATAATCATGCACATCTGTAAGACTGAGGTTTTGGTAGCAGATGGGTGTCGCTTTGTAATTTAAAAAGAAGATTTTTGTTTTAATTATAATATTTTCTAAAGTGTTCATTTGCTATGAAATAGGCATTCTCATATATTAATTTTAGTAACAAAGTTGGTTGGGTCTTTCTGGAATATTATGTGGAAAGAACATTTTAAGTGGTTCATTGCCCTTTGACTGCAATTCTATGTCTAGAAATTACTCCTTAGGAAATAAGCAGAAAGGCAGATAAATATTCAGTAAAAAGATATTTTCTATAGCATTATCATCAATGCTCCATACTGAAAGTAACACAAATGTCCAATAAAAGAGGATTGATCCAATAAATTTTGCAATATCCATATGCTAGAATATTGTGTAGCTACTAGATGAAGTAGCTCAGCAAGCTGCTGAATGCATATGATGACTACTGATATTTGGAATCACAATTACAAGGCTTATCTAGAAGTATGGAAAAAACAACATAAAGTAATAACAAGACAAAATAGAACTCAGTAATACCCATTAAAATTATCTATGAACTAAAGCAGGTCTGTATCAAATTCAGAAGGGATTAGGGCATATACATGACATTTCAGGTGTTTGAGTTTTTCTGCTGATTGCAAATTTGTGATCAGAGGTTTTGTTCAACTCTTGTTCAGTTGGTGAAAGGAAAAAAGAAAAGGGAAAGGGAGGGAGGAGAGAGAAGGAAGAGGGATGGTGGAAATGGACCGTTCAGGTAGAAAGGAGAGTAGAGGTAGAGGAAGATGGTTGAGAAAGCTCCCTGCGGTGGCCACCGGAGCAGCTGTGCTCCCCACCCCACCCCTGCAGTTTCCTCGTCTGTGAGCTACACACATGCAGTGTGATTTCATCCACCGAAAAGTGCGAATTTCTTCTGTTCATTAAATACACAGAAAGTAGAAAAGATCTTCAGTATACCCACATTACACTCACATATACGCGTGCTACTTAGAAAGAGCTTTGCATCTAAGTAGTGTGGCTACCTGGAAGGTTCACAGCCATCCAGTGAACTAGCTGAGCATTTCTAGGGGTATGTGCTGCTTGGTCTGGCCAACAACCAGTTAGTGGCATCCATGAGCAAGGCTGAGTGACAAATTTGGGTCTCGGCTTCACTAGACTTTTTGAGCTCCATCCTTGAGGGTGAAACGGAAGACTCAAGAGTTAGTAGTAGAAGTTCTTAAAAAAGCCAGAAACTCTTCTCAGCTCAGTAGGCTAGCAACAATGAGATACCATCACATTCTCCCCTCCCCCCAGAAAGGCTACAATTAAAGATTCCCAATATCAAGAGTTGGTGAGGACGCACATCAGCTGGAAGTCTCCTTCATTGCTAGTAAGAGTACAAAATGGTGCAACCACTTTGGAAAGCTGTTAGGCTGCTTTTAATGTAATTCCACTCGTAGGTACATACTTAAATGCAGATACCTAAAAAAGACTTGTAGAAGATTGGGCATGGTGACAAGTCATAATAGTTCAAATTCATTCCATCTGTTTCCTTTCTCTGGGATGATGGACTGCCCAGGACAGGGTTTTCTCATGGTAGAGTCCAGGGGCACCAGAAAGCAGAGGAGGCTTGCCTCACCTCTTGAAGACCCATTGAGAATTGACCCATGGTCACTTTGGTCCTTTTTCTGTTGGCAAAGCATTTACTGAGCATTTCCTACAGACGTGACTCTTCTCAGGCATTTTAACCTTTGAAAGTGAAGTGAAAGTATTAATCACTCAGTCTTGTCTGATTCTTTGAGTCCCCATGGACTGTAGCCCTCCAGGCTCCTCTGTCCACGGAATTCTCCAGTCAAGAATCCTGGAGGGGTTGCCATTGCCTTCTCCAGGGGATCTTCCCGACCCAAGAATTGAACCTGGGTCCTGCATTGCATGCAGATTGCTTATCACTGAGCCACCTGGGAAGCCCAAAAATATTGTACACTTCACGAATTTGCACATCATCCTTGTGCAGGGGCCATGCTAATCTTCTCTGTATTGTTCCAATTTTAGTATATGTCCTGCTGAAGTGAGCCCAGTGAGGTGGATAAAATAATTATCCACTTATATAGATGAAGAAACTGAGACTTAGGGAAGTTAAACAATTTTTAAAGTTAAGAAGTTAACCAATTCAAGGATCTGAGTGCCGAGTCAGTTCCAGAGCTCCTCACACTGAACCAAGGACCTGAAGACTCAAGGTCCTGCCTGCCCCTCCTGGCACAGAGCCTGGGGAGTGAAATGAGTTGAGGCATAAATTTTTAAATGGCTTGAAAAAATCACTTAACCTATCTGGCTTTCAATTTCTTGCATAAAATGAACGTTACATTGGATCTCTAAGCTCACTCCAGGTATAAATTTAATGCCAAAGTTCTGTGAACTCAGTAGAATACTTATGGTTAACTGACAACAGTTGTAAATGGATAATCTGCTAATCACTAAAAGCAAGCCCACAAACTACTCCTGATTTCAAGCAACTATTCCTAAAGTTTCTTTATGTAAAATAGATACCAATTTAATTCTCATTTTTTAATATTGAATATTGCTTTTTGGTAGATCCTTTCTGGTAGGAAAAAGTAATTCCTTGTAAAAATTAGATCAATTCTCCCTGTTAATGCAGGATTTCGCTTCAATCTTTAACTGCAAATTATAGTTCCCAGGGAAGCAGAAGCAGGCTTCTGGGTTTTACCCTCTTCATTCTGTGGGTGGGGGGTGGTTAGAGCACAGTTGATACCCCAGGAGAGCTCCCTCTGGGTGTTCACACATGCATGCAAATCCCATTCCAGCAAGAGCAAGAGAAAGGGCTGAAATTGTATCACGGCCTATTGTTACTTAAAATAACCTCCTAATGTTTCTGAGGATTTTTTAAAAAACACTCCTCTGATCTCCCAAAACAGACTTATAGACTTAGAAAGCAGCTAATTTCTACCTGTTTGCATTACCATACTGTTTGGTAAAACAGGATAGATGGATGGGTAAATGGGTAAGCAGATGGGTGGATGGGTAGGTGAGTGGATAGGCAGTTGAACAGGTAAGTAGATAGGTGGATGGATGGTCAGACTGGACAGATAGGTAAATACACACGCTGTACCAATGTCAGGAATGCCTTTTCCATCCCACTCTCTTTCACCTAAGTAACCCCTGTTTACATGTCAGTTCTCCTATCAAACATTGCTCCCTCCAAGAAGCCTTCCCTGATTCCCCAATCAAGGTCAGATCCCTTCGCTGTCCTTTCACAGTACAGCATTCCTTTCTTCAGAGCGCTAATCTGTATGTAGTTATGCACTGTCCGTGCAATCAAGTAGATGTTTAATGTTGATATCCTCATCCAGGCTGTAAACTCCATGAGAACAGGGAGCATGTGTGAACTGAAAGGGAAAAAAGTGAACCACCAAAGCAGGCTATGAGCTTTGAACTTCATTATAAAGAGGTTTCCGCTGTAATCATAGAACTGCAGTATTTAAGAAAAGAAGAAACCTTCAAGGTCAAATGGTATTCACAGAATGAAAGAACCAGAGTTCTGAGGGAGCCTGTGGTTCAACCTCCCACACAAGTAGGAATCTTTGCATTGTAATGAGAATTGACCTGTACGAACAAAGTGGATGAACAAAGTACATAATTCTTTTTGGAGTAGGCCTTTACTTCCTTGGGAGACATCATTTGCTCTGGTTACCCTGAAACCCTAAGACTTAGCTCACATCAGTGATGATTTTACGCTTGTGCTTTTTCAATCAGTTAGTAATTCTATCTATCCCAGTGCAAAGCATTAGGGATGTGTGTGTATGTGTACATCCATATATTAATTATGTGGAAATCAAGTTTTTACCAATGAAATCATTTAAATGCACCAAAGTGTTTCACTTTTTAAAGGAATTTAAGGTAAATTCTAGACCATTTTAAACTTTAGGTTATCTGACCCCTGATATGTGTACTTCAAGTCTAGATTTTTAATCTGAGCTTTCTGAAAATGAGACACACCTCTCAGTCAGTCAGTTCAGTCGCGCAGTCGTGTCCGACTCTTGCGACCCCATGAATCGCAGTACGCCAGGCCTCCCTGTCCATCACCAACTCCAGGAGTTCACTCAGACTCACATCCATTGAGTCCATGATGCCATCCAGCCATCTCATCCTTGGTCGTCCCCTTCTCCTCCTGCCCCCAATCCCTCCCAGCATCAGGGTCTTTTCCAATGAGTCAACTCTTCGCATAAGGTGCCCAAAGTACTGGAGCTTCAGTTTTAGCATCATTCCTTCCAAAGAAATCTCAGGGTTGATCTCCCTCAGAATGGACTGGTTGGATCTCCTTGCAGTCCAAGGGACTCTCAAGAGTCTTCTCCAACACCACAGTTCAAAAGCATCAATTCTTCAGCGCTCAGCCTTCTTCACAGTCCAACTCTCACATCCATACATGACCACAGGAAAAATCATAGCCTTGACTAGACAGACCTTAGTCGGCAAAGTAATGTCTCTGCTTTTGAATATACTATCTAGGTTGGTCATAACTTTTCTTCCAAGGAGTAATTTTAATTTCATGGCTGCAGTCACCATCTGCAGTGATTTTGGAGCCCAAAAAAACAAAGTCTGACACTGTTTCTACTGTTTCCCCATCTATTTCCCATGAAGTGATGGGGCACCTCTAGCACTGGATTTTACAATGAAGAGATTCCTCAAAAGGATGACTGGGAGCGATTTATCATATTTAATAGATGGAGATTAAACTGGTTCTCCCTAGTATGTCCCAGAAGACAACCCTGAGTTCCTCCCTCCTACTCTGTCTCGGGTTAGTGAGATGGAGAGTCCATCCTCCACTCAGACCTGACCCTGCAGCCCAACTACAATGGTTTCCATCTACAGATGCCTACGAGGACAGCTTGCATGGCATGTGGACGATTCATCTGAGGTTCTTAGGAAATGAGCTCATCAGCTATTCCCCAAACCTGATGCCAGCCACACGACTCGTAGCGAGGAAGAGACTAATGTGATCGACCCTGTGAGTGCAGGCAGCACTGTGCCCAATTCCGGAGACCGACTTCATGGTTGGTCTACAAGCTGAGCACAGCAGTCCTCCTTTCCTTCGCTAGAGGCTGGGCTAGGGTGGACCTGTGAGCCAACTCTGGGGCGAAAAGGGAAGGCTGCTAGGGGAGTCTCAGCCAAGATGCTCCTCCTTGATAAAAGGAGAAAGGGCTGGAAAGAGATGCCCTTTCTCTAAATTCTCGTCATCCTTGTTTGGGACACTGTCCTGTTTTGGGACACTGTCCTGTGAGAACATGACTTTTGGAGTTATGATATCCATCCTGCACTGTGAAAGAAGGTACTACTGACACATGAATATCAGAATCCAGAGCAAAAACATCAGGTCTCAAGTGACGCCGTGGAGTCAGAGCACCAATCCTGGTCCTCTAGCACTGGATTTTACAATGAAGAGATTCCTCAAAAGGATGACTGGGAGCGATTTATCATATTTAATAGATGGAGATTAAACTGGTTCTCCCTAGTATGTCCCAGAAGACAACCCTGAGTTCCTCCCTCCTACTCTGTCTCGGGTTAGTGAGATGGAGAGTCCATCCTCCACTCAGACCTGACCCTGCAGCCCAACTACAATGGTTTCCATCTACAGATGCCTACGAGGACAGCTTGCATGGCATGTGGACGATTCATCTGAGTGTTCTTAGGAAATGAGCTCATCAGCTATTCCCCAAACCTGATGCCAGCCACACGACTCGTAGCGAGGAAGAGACTAATGTGATCGACCCTGTGAGTGCAGGCAGCACTGTGCCCAATTCCGGAGACCGACTTCATGGTTGGTCTACAAGCTGAGCACAGCAGTCCTCCTTTCCTTCGCTAGAGGCTGGGCTAGGGTGGACCTGTGAGCCAACTCTGGGGCGAAAAGGGAAGGCTGCTAGGGGAGTCTCAGCCAAGATGCTCCTCCTTGATAAAAGGAGAAAGGGCTGGAAAGAGATGCCCTTTCTCTAAATTCTCGTCATCCTTGTTTGGGACACTGTCCTGTTTTGGGACACTGTCCTGTGAGAACATGACTTTTGGAGTTATGATATCCATCCTGCACTGTGAAAGAAGGTACTACTGACACATGAATATCAGAATCCAGAGCAAAAACATCAGGTCTCAAGTGACGCCGTGGAGTCAGAGCACCAATCCTGGGGCCTCGCATATCCAAGAAAATGAATGCTAAATGTCTTCATGGTTTCAGCCACTGTTAATCCAGCTCTCAGCTACTGGTAACCAAATGCACTCCTGATACAAATCACAGCATAGTCAATATTTTATATCAGTGTGGCACACCACATTCTTCAAAATTCTTTTGTATCCATGACCTGGTTCAATCTTGCCAACAATCCTGAAAGGAAATAGCGCAATTACTATTAATATAGAAACTAGGATTTTGAGAGAATTAGTCATGGTCAAAAGACAAAAAGAAATAAGATTAAAACAGTCTCAAGACTCTTCGCTTTAGTCCATGGCAAACTATGGTCCCCAGGGCAAATGGTCAACTGGCAAACAAGAATGCTTTTGCATTTTTAAATGGCTGGTGGGGGGCAAAAATGAAACAGTAATATTTTGTGATACAAGAAAATTACATGAAATTTCAAATGTTAATACCCATAAGTAAAGCTTCATTTGAAAACAGTCATGCTCATTCATTTACATATTGTTTATGCCTGCTTTAGAGCTTCAGTTACAGAGCTGAGTCACTGAAACAGATTCCATGGCCCACAGAGACTAAAATATTTACTACCTGGCCCTTTACAGGAAAAGTATGCTCACCCCTGGGTTAGTACTATTATGCCCACTCAAAAAAACTCACGTTCCAATAAAAACTGTGTCGAGCATTTAGGACACCATATTTTACATCCCACCACAGTGATCGGAGGTTTGGTTTACTTTGGTTTGCTGTTTGTCTTTTTTTTTTTTCATCATCTGAATATAACCTACTGACAGCTTCATAATCCCCAGACTACCCAGATAGGAGCAGGGAAATGTCTTGACTAACTGCTAATTAATCAGTCTGGCTTAAATTCTCTCCTCCGTAAACACCAGAGCACATCTGTTTAAAACAATATTTTGATGAAACAGTCCCTCAATCACAAAGAAAAAAACTAACATCCCAGTCATGCCAGGCTGCAGGAGTGTTTCTTCTCAGAATGGCCATCACTTGAGCGTCACTGAATCATGCTAAATTTGGTGCTAAACATACAGACTTCCTCTATGGCAACATTATGGGCAACCATATTATGTAAATCAAGGTTATGCAAATCATAAAAAGCAGATATAAAGCAAATACATCATTTTATTTCATAAGTCTATTCTTGTTTGGATCTTTTAACATAACATGTAATCATCAATATAGTTCACTGAGAAAATATAGACAAACGTCATACAATACCTAGTACATATTTTGTGCTCAAAAACTAGTTGAACCTGAATTCCATGAATCATGAGAAGGAAAATTTTTAAACCACTTAATTGTTAAAACAGGTTTTTTTAAGTATGCATCTTTAGCACATAAATTTGAGGAACCAGCAGTCTACTAAAATCCATCTGAAAATAAGTTTTTTCTCCCTCTTGTGGCTTTGGTTTAAACCTTCATAGAATCCCTACTGCTACTGCTAAGTCACTTCAGTCGTGTCCGACTCTGTGTGACCCCACGGACGGCAGCCCACCAGGCTCCTCTGTCCCTGGGATTCTCCAGGCAAGAACACTGGAGTGGGTTGCCATCATAGAATCCCTAAACATGCCTTAAAAGATACAATGCCAGCTCTACTCCAGCCAACATGGTTTTGCCATGTTGATAAACCTTTGCATTGTTATAACACAGAGACAGCATGCTAGTCTATAAAGATGCCTTTAAGAGTTTTAAATTAAAATTACACTCACCCCACTATCATCATCAAGTAAAGGCTTGAGTTCTCCATGATAAAAGGTTCTTTTTAGGACATTAGAGCTCTAGGCTCCCTGTCACCCAGAGAACTCTATGTTTTGAGTTTATCTGCCCCTTCTGCTGCCTGGTTCCATGGTAATTAGTAGGCTCTTGGAGCTGGGCTGACATCTCATGTGATAGAAGTATACTAGCAAAGAAGTAAACACAAACAGCTGTGTTCACTCCAGCAGTGTTCAAACCTTAAGCTGAGGGAAAGTGCTGAATCATAAAGGAACAAACTGAGGGATAATAACTCTTTCAAAATTCTAACAAAGGACAGAAAGGTTACATCCAATAGGACCAACCATCCGAAAGTAAAGGGGCTGAAAAATATGCAGACTTTTCAATGATAATAGTTGAACATGTTCTTTCTTTCTTAGACAAAAGCTTTTTTGTAATGACTGCAAATTCTCTGGAAGAATTGATAAAAGTTAAGTCATTTCAGTCATGTCTGACCCTTTGTGACCCCATGGACTGTAGCCTGCCAGGCTCCTCTGTCCAAGGGATTCTCCAGGCAAGAATACTGAGTGGGTTGCCATTTCTTCCTTCAGGGGATATTCCTGACCCAAGGATCGAATCTGCATCTCCTGTGGCTCCTGCATTGGAGGCAGATTCTTTAGGACTGAGACACTGGGAAGAACTGATAAGAATCCAGTAATTGTGTTCCCTGGAAATGGATGGCTTAAAGGTGGCACGGGAGAAAGAATCACTTATCAATGAAAACGCCTTTGTGCCTTTTGAGAGCTGTAACACGTGCAGGTATAATCTAGCCAAGTAATTGCATAGGTATTGGAGAAGACTCTTGAGAGTCCCTTGGACTGCAAGGAGATCCAACCAGTCCATTCTGAAGGAGATCAGCCCTGCGATTTCTTTGGAAGGAATGATGCTAAAGCTGAAACTGCAATACTTTGGCCACCTCATGCGAAGAGTTGACTCATTGGAAAAGACTCTGATGCTGGGAGGGATTGGGGGCAGGAGGAGAAGGGGATGACAGAGGATGAGAGGGCTGGATGGCATCACCGACTCGATGGACATGAGTCTGAGTGAACTCCGGGAGTTGGTGATGGACAGGGAGGCCTGGTGTGCTGCGATTCATGGGGTCGCAAAGAGTCAGACATGACTGAGCGACTGAACTGAACTGAATTACATTTTTAAAATGACATACTACACACCACACAGGCCGCAAATAGATCAAAGTTACTAAAAGCACACAATGCAAGTTTTGACTTTTAATGAAATTCTTCCCATCATTTAACAAATACCATTTATGTGCGGCAGAGGATGAGATCATGAGATAGCAGTACCAACTCAACAGCAGCGAATTAGAGCAAACTCTGGGAGAGAGTGGAGGACAGAGAAGCCTGGCATGCTGCACCCCAGGGTCACAAAGTGAAAGTGAAAGTCACTTGGTCGTGTCTGACTCTTTGTGACCCCATGGACTACACAGTCCGTGGAATTCTCCAGGCCAGACTACTGGAGTAGGTAGCCTTTCCCTTCTCCAGGGGATCTTCCCAACCCAGGGATTGAACTCAGGTCTCCCATATGGTAGCAGATTCTTTACCAGTTGAGCCACCAGGGAGGCCCAAGAATACTGGAGTGGGTAGCCTATCCCTTCTCCAGCATATCTTCTCGGCCCAGGAATCGAACCAAGATCTCCTGCACTGCAGGCGGAGTCTTTACCAGCTGAGCTACCAGGGAAGCTACCACAGTCACAAAGAGTCAGACACAACTTAGAGACTGAACAACAACAATTTTTATGCTAGCTAGTAAGGATACAAAAATAAAAAATATGGTTGCTACCCTTGCAGAATACTTGGTCAAAGGCATGCAAGCAACTGTATACAATGGGTACAAAGTCCAGCAGGACAGCGGAAGGATGCTCAATAAACATGTATTCTCAAATGTGTATTTCAGCCTCCTACAGTCACCTTGAGACACTGTTTAACCCAGGAACATTGTTGCTCCTGTTCAACATTGTGAGGTCCTCTTTTGGAAGCTCTCTCAGTTGTCTGTTGCCAGAACAATGGTGTGTAATAACCACAAAACCCCAGTAACATACAAAAGGAAGTATTTATTGGTCATCTCTGGACTGATCAGAAAGGCAGCTCTGATGATCTTTACTAGGCTCATTTACATGGGTGGGGACAGGGAGGGTAGGAGTCAGCTGGCTATCAGCTGACCGTGGCTGTCACTTGTCCACCATTCTTCATTAGGCTTGCCCAAGTGTGTTCTCATGGTTAATGGCAGAGGTTTGATAGAATCAATGGAAACATATTGGCCTCTTGGGTCCCATGCTCAAAAGTGGCAACCCTCAGTACCATTGCATTTCAGTGGCCAAAACAAGTCACAGTGCTGGTTCAGATCAAGGGATGGGGAAATGGACTCTACTTTTATAGTGACATGACAAAGAGCATGGCTACAAAGAAGAGTGAAGAATTGAGCCCATCACTGCAATTAACCACCAGTGTATACCAGAGGCTGCTGCTGCTGCTAAGTCACTTCAGTTGTGTCCGACTCTGTGTGACCCCATAGACGGCAGCCCATGAGGCTCCCCCGTCCCTGGGATTCTCAAGCAAGAACACTGGAGTGGGTTGCCATTTCCTTCTCCAATGCATGAAAGTGAAAAGTGCAGAGGAGTAGTCTCTAAATCTGTTTCTCTAGTCTCTATCACTAGAATTTATTTCAGATGACTTGGTCTTTGTCCCCAATTAAATCCACCTTCAAAATCCAGTTAATTGCCACCACGGAATAGGGGAACGCTAGCTCATGCCTTTTTATGTCCCTTGACAACTGCCAACACAAAGCCTTGGGAAGGGAAACGCCTGAACGATTTATATTTGAACAAATACATCCCCACATCCTAAAAGTGCTTTGAGCGATAGCTGCATACTAGGACATGTAGTCTCCTCACGTGACCATTTTGAAACAGATGTCACATTTTAACATGTCAGTGTTCCTGTGTTTGTACGAAAAAGTGATCCATTACATTTAGGTCAGGCTTCCTTGGTGGCTCAGATGGTTAAGAATCCGAGAGCAATGCGGGAGACCCTGGTTTGATCCCTGGGTTGGGAAGATCCCCTGGAACAGGGCATGGCCACCCACTCCAGTATTCTTGCCTGGAGAATCCCCATGGACAGAGGAGCCTGGTGGGCTACTGTCTGTGGGGTTGCAAAGAGCCGAACACGACTGAGTGACTAAGCACAGCACATTTAGGTCATATTCCTGCTATCAACATTGTAAAGCCCATGCTTATTCCACTTCCCTTACTTTTACCTTTTGTTTTTTACTCAGATGTCTAAAATGCACTTTCAAACCTTTCATCCATTACTTTTGGAATAATGAAGTCATTCTACAAATATGCTCTTCCCTAAACTTATGTTGGGTATATTATGCACTGATCTTGCACTGGCTGGAGAATGACTCTGAAGAGGATAACAATAACCTACCTTAGGGGTTGTTCTGCAAAAAGTTACATGATGGATTCCTCGAAGAATGGTCTGCAAATGTGCTTTTTGTAGTCTTAATTCTTTACATTTCTCAAGCTGACTTTCTCTCATAGAAAGCCCAGCACTTCACATATGGTTGGCCAGATCTGCTGGAGGGTAAATTATGCCCCAGGAGTCAGTGAATTTCTTGGTGGAGGTATTAACTCTTTTCGGGTCACTAGGGTTCCACTTAGAGCACTGCAGGAGGGCAGTCATTTATCAAATAGCACCTCAGCAGCCAGAAGGTATTACGTGCAGCATAAATTATTCCCAGGGAGTCCTTTATGAACTCAGAAAATCTGGTTTATTATCTCACCTACTCACACAGATACTTCACACAGAATCCCTGTGAAAGAGAGAACAAGCAAGAGAAAAATAGGTGAGGCTGGTGAGGCTAGAAGCTTCCTAAGCTCCTGCAGCTTGTCAGGAACAGAGCTCCAATCTGATCTGCCTGATCCTTGGCCTGACCTCCTCGTAACCAGGTCTCAGGATTTGGGGCTCTCATTTTGAAGTTTCTGCTAACTGGGAGGAGGTGAGGCAAATGAGGTGCCTAGGATGCTAAAGGAGAAGCCTTAGCTCCTCCCATAGTCTTGGCCCTGCTGCTAATTCAACAAGGGAGTCTTGGATAATTGCTTAGAAGAAGCCACAAAATTCACACATATGTTTCCTGCTAGCTTCTATTAAATCTGTAAATATTTTCTAAATTATTTATTTGGCTGTGCTAAGTCTTAGTTGTGGTATGAGGGATCTGCTTCCCTGACCAGGGATCGCACCTGGGCCCCCCTGCATTGCAAGCTTGCAGTCTTGGCCACTGGACCACCAGGGAAATCCCTAAGTCCATAAATACTGATGAGGATTCATTAGTTGTTTTCCCACAATGAGGAAAAGTGGAAAAGGCAATGGGGGAGGGGAAACAATGGCATAGAAGGCTGTCTTCTTGTTTTGTTGCCAAAATTGGAAATGGTCAAATTGTTGGTCTATTTTAGGCCAAAGGAGAAGAAGCCAGGTTGAAGTCTGTGTGATGCAATTAATATGTGGCAAAGCTGTCCCTTGGCATGTTTTGGCTTGAAGGTCCAAATGCTGAGTCCTGGCCCCA
Organism: Aepyceros melampus; assembly: GCA_006408695.1. NCBI lineage: Eukaryota > Metazoa > Chordata > Mammalia > Artiodactyla > Bovidae > Aepyceros > Aepyceros melampus. The sequence continues at coordinate 25,328 of SJXQ01011645.1, forward strand.
GCGTCAACCATCGTCTTCGGCAGTATCTCCAGCATCGCCTGTGTTTTTCATCTTTAGGAAGACTCCAGAAGCTCTGCAGCAAGCATGATGTGGTCGAAAAAGGATTAGGATGCAGGGGTCTTGACTCCTCACTCAAATCTCTCTCAACACATCTTTTTGCCTTTGTGATGAAATGCTGTGTACCCGCTGTCTAAAGCCAAATATAATGGGCTACTAAGGAGGGCGGACGAAATGTACTTAGTGTTGTGTGCTGCCTGGAAGTTCTGCTACTCTGTATACGCGTGTGTTCAGTCACTCAGTCGTGTCTGACTCTTTGTGACCCCATGGACTATAGCCCTCCAGGCTCCTCTGTCCATGGAATTCTCCAGGCAAGAATACTGGAGTGGGTAGCCATTCCCTTCTCCAGGGGATCTTCCTGGCCCAGATATCAAACCAGAGTCTCCTTCATCGGCAAGTGGATTCTTTACCATGGAGCCACCTCTGAAGCCCTCTGCTACTCTGCATGTCTGCTAAGTCGCTTCAGTTGTGTCTGACTCTTGGCAACCCTGTGGACTGTAGCCCAGCAGGCTCCTCTGTCCATGGGATTCTCCAGGCAAGAATACTGGAGTGGGTTGCCATGCCCTCCTCCAGGAAATCTTCCCCATCCAGAGATTGAACCCATGTCCCTGTGGTTCCTGCATCAACAGGTGGATTCCTTACCCCTGAGCCATCTGGAAGCCCTCTGCTACTCTGAAAGGTGATAACTGACTTCTTTTCAAAGCTTTGTTCCCCACTTGGCCAGACATCAACCTCTACCACCAATAAAGAGTCGAACTGATTTCTCTGTATTTGGACTCATTTCTTGCCTCAACAAAAAATACTAAGTCCCAGTTTCAAAGAAAAATGATACAATACATCCCCCATGTACTCCCCACTGCTGTCCTTAAAGCACACGTGCAAATGTCAGGGCACTCACAGACACCCAGTGAAGTCATTTGATCCCACGTTTTCTCGATAGTAAGAGTGTGTCACTCACTCAAAGAATGACCTTGGATAAGTCACTTAACCCTCTCTGCTCAGTTTCCTCTCCTGGTAAATTTAGATTAGACTATAAGCTTCAAGTGCTTTTCAGCTCTGCTGCTGCTGCTAAGTCGCCTCAGTCGTGTCCAGAATTCCCTAATTCTATAGGTGATACAGTTCCTCAGAGTTACAACTTGAACCTAACTGGAATCAGCAAAGTACAGCCCTCAGGCCAAATCCTACCTACCACCTCCTTTTGTGTGGTCTCAGGACTAAGGATAGTTGTCATGTTTTAAATGGTTGAAGAGAAAAAATAAAGAGTAGTATTTCATGACATGTGAAAATTACATAAAATTCAAATCTCAATGTCCATAAATAAAGCTATATGGGAACACAGTTGTGCCTGTTCATTTATATATTATCTATGGCTGCTTTTGCCATACAAGGGTAGAGTTGAGTGGCTGCAAGAGAAACTGTATGGCCTGCAAAGCCTAAAATATTTCCTATATCTACCCAAAAGAGCCTGCCCTTTACAGAAAAAGTTTGCCAAACCTAACTTGAAGCCACTAGACCCTTTGCAGAGTAAGAATCTGCTGGAAACCTCTTACCTGATTAAGGTTTTATTACCAGGAAAGAAGACTCCCATAAAGTAATCCTAAGAACCAAAAACAAAATTATAGATAATTAGGCAATTTGATCCCTATAAAAGAAACTGCTGGAAATCACTGATAAATCTACCATGTCAATGTCAGAATCAATTGTTTCTCTTAAGAAACAATTGACTCCAAAGAAGTTATCTCCTTTACAATTTAGTCCTTACAAAGAGGCCAATACAGTCCATTTTTTCCCTTGTTCTTTTTTTCTTTTCTAAGTGGTTTGAAGGATAGAACATTTATCTTTCTTTTATGAGTAATCGTATCATTGGTGAAAATGATTGTTAAAGAGTGAGCGAGCATGAAAGAAATCCCTGCCCAATAAAGTGGTGACTTTGAAAAGGAAATTGCCCTGCTCCAGTGATGGATTCGGCCTCAGCCATCACAACCCACATTATGAGGAAGTCCAGGGACCCGGGTCCTGGCCTTACAGGCAAAGCAGCTGCAAGGCTCCCCTGGGAGCTCACCAGGACTCTCTGTGAAGGGCCAAAGGCTGCCCTGCCACCCGACTGCCCCTCCAGGCTGCAGCTCGCAGCACTGAGTCTCCAAGGACCCCTCCACCTAGCCTGGAATGCTCCCCCTTGGCTCCCCCTCCTCTCCGCCTACTGCCCCTATCAAGCCCCAGTTTGAGTTCCAAATATGGTCATACTCAAGGCCCATAGCCCCAGGATATCCTGTATTCTTTATCATTTTTTGTGTTTTCTCTTCCTCCCAAGAATCTGCCTGCAATGCAGGTGACCTGGATTTGATCTCTGGGTTGGGAAGATCACCTGGAGAAGGGAAAGGCTACCCACTCCAGTATTCTGGCCTGGAGAACTCCAAGGACTGTATAGTCCATGGAGTCACAAAGAGTTGGACACGACAGAGCCACTTTCACTTTCATTTTTTCTCTTCCCCTGGACTTCAGGCACCGGGAACACCCATGATTTTGACATCTTTCAGCTGAAGATCCACAATGAGTTCTGATGAAGATGATGACAATGGTGAAATGGGAAATTAGCAAGGTGATGAACTCTTTTTTTCTCAAAGAGAAGATGAGATGCTTGAACCATACTTGCTTCTCTCCTGAGTTTCTGGCAGGGTTTTCCAGATGAGAGGCTGAGATCTCAGGACACTGTGAGATTTCTTAGCAGTGTGTGGCTATTACTTTATCAGGGGACCATCCATCTATTCAGCACAAAAGTGGTTCTGTTCTGGACGGCAAATTGTTCTCATCTGGATGATGTTGAGGAACATCAAACCAAACATACCTTTGTCTCCTGGAGAAAAGAGAAGAGGCAGACACAGAGCTATTGGGGGGCTCTACTTCCAGGATCTGGGGACTTTGAGATGGTGACATCAGGCCATCCCCTTGTGCCCAAAACACTGAATGCTTGCTTCCTGACAGTCACTCTGGAAGCAGCTTTGTTTCTCATTGTCTGTGAAGGTCTAAGATTTTTGTCAATATAATTACAGTACTTTTAAATATTGGGCTTTATAGTGGGGGAATCTTGAAAATTTTTAGACTTTTTTACCTCTTCTGTAGTCGTTGGAATGTTGTAATCATCTAAAAAATGTTCTTTCAAAACTAACTATTTGCTTTAACTCTAAGTTGATTTTATACTTTCTTTTATATTACTATTTAAGATAATTAGTAGTATTTCAAAAGGATTTAATGTTTTGGAAAAGTCTGAGTCCTAGAACCTATCAAAATAAGTAACCCTCTTAGTTTGGCTCGCAAAAAGAATCATCATATTAATGATTATTATAATCATTAGGGAAAAAGAAAACTAACTGGTACCTCAACCCTGGCTGCACTTAGAACAGCTTAAAACAAAATACCAACTCCTGGGCCCCACAACCCAAGAAATTCACATTTAATTGCCCAGGAACAAGGCCGAGGCATGGGCATGTGTTTGCAATCTCCCCAGGATTCCACTTGCCAGGTAAAAATCACATCTGAGCACCTCACATATACCTCTATTATGGCATTTATCATTTTATACTATGATTACTTGTATACATGCCTCCCTCTCCTTAGAGATGGTAAGCTTCCAGAGAAAGAGGAGTCATATCTTATCTATCCTTGAGTCTTGTAGTAGACGGAGGTTTGTTAAACTCCCAAGTGCCTGCCATTAACACAGCTCCTTCTGGGTGCCCAAATCCTGTGCAGGGAAGGCAAAGAGGAACTCTAGGAAGCGTCTTAAGTGAAGATGGCCAGTCTCGCAACCATGAGACCCAACAACGTAGACATGGGTGATTAGTCCGGGAATAAGAACCCGATTAAGGTCTGTTGTGCTCCAGGGTGTCCAGTAACCCGTATGTCCTGACTCAAAAGCTCTCAGTCTATCTCCAGCACCTAGCCAGTGCCCAGTGGGGCCAATAAGTTCTTCTCACTGAAGGAGTTTAAATGTGAGATCAACAGAGAGCTGAGCAGTTGGTAGCAGGAGCAGAAGCCAAGAGACACCCGGAGAAAAACAGAGAGAGAGGGCTGAATCACGTTGGCGGCTAAGCCTGTTAGAAGGGACGGCAGATGCCTGTGGCTCAGGGGGGCAGCAAGATAACCCAGTCACAGAGCCGGATCCTGAATGACCTTCCAGTTCCTGAACTTCAATCCAGTTTTCGTGAGGCCTGGCTGGGTGGCCTTTCCGGAAGGCTTTTCGGAGACACGTGGCTGAGCAGTGAAGATTCCGGTCAGCCTTCCTTCCACAGTCAACTCCCATTACTTAAGGTAAACTCAGTGGTATCTGTGCTCTGTAACCCACCCCCCCTAAAATCCCAGTCAGCACAATCCCCAGGGTCTAGCACTTTGCCTGGCACAACAGCGAGCACTAAATCATTGCAAGTGTTTGGAAGGCAGGACCATCCCCAGTGGAAACGCCGTCAGAAAATGAAGAAATCATTCACAGTGAAGAACACTCGCGAGGGTCGCCTTCAAATTCCAAAAACAGTGTTAAAGTAGGATAAGTATATTAAGCTTAGCCCATTTTCAAACCCATCTACATTTCTACCGTAATCTATCAAAGAAGGATATGTCACATTCTGCAGAACTCCAGTAGGCATCCTAATTTCAGCTAAGGTATGTCTGGATGACTTGACTTTCACTCCGCTTAACCTTAAATCATGGTAACATTAATAACAATTTTCCTCCCACGCTAATGTCACTGACAAACCTCCAAAGTAGCTGATATTTGTCTTTCAAGACGTTTAGTAACATGGGCTCTTCCCTCCACACTGCCACACACATTTCCCCTGTCTATTGTCTGTATCAGTTACTCCACGAACACATACTCCTCAACAGCCGGATGAGTCATAAAATAAGAGGTACATGGATGTAAACTGAGCCTGTTTATGCTCTCCCTGGCCCCAGCTAATAAAATAAAAGAGGTCCCACTGAATTCAGGTCCAATGGCTTCCGGAAAACAGGTTTCTGCTTAGCAAAGACATACCTTACTCAGTACATTATTTTAAAGGTAGAGCTAATTTCATGCCCTGGGTGAATGCAACGGATTATGGGCAGAGTCATGTGCAGGGTGTGTAAGGACTTGCCCTCCTCACGTCCTCTACAAAAGAAGGCTCTGGCGCGTCTGGTGGTGAGCAAACCAACAAAAGGAATGCCTAAAAGGTCTCACAGAGATCAGGAATGGGCTCTGGGTCCCTGCTCACTGGAAACTCAGCACCCAAAGCAGTGCTTGCTTAGGTCTCCCATCTGCATTTTTGAAAACAAAAGCAGGTTTAGTCCAACCTTCCCCGACCTGTTCCCAATCAAGTGATCTTACGCCTCTGGAATTGGGATTCTGAATGTATGTGTCTACCCCACGTCTGGTATTATATTACAACAGCTTGAAAATGGAGCCTAGGACCGAGGAGCGGCCAGCCTCAGAAGCCTTCTTCATTGCCTGCCGTGTAATACATGATATGCAAAGCCTCTGACTTCAGCCAGCAGATATGTGGAGACCGCGTTGGCCCTAGCATGGGGGCTAAACTAATGTGTGTTTAGGTCAGAAAGCGAATCAGAAAAGCCACTGGAGGGCACGTCACGGAGTGAGAGTCCTATAAATTCTGCCCCAGTCTCAGCGTCCCCTGGCAAACACTCGGCTTCCCTCCCCGGGCCGCTGCGCATCTCTCCGTAGTGCTGGAGAACTCTGGCCAGCAGCAGCTCTCCTCGCCACTGCCTTCTACCCTGCAGAAAAGCCAGAGAGCTAGACATCGAGGTGGAAGGAAAGCCTTCGACAGGCGCGAGGAAAGCCCAGTGCAGCCCTCCACTCGACAGAGCCCCGGCTCAGAGAGCTAGGCGCGAGGGCAAAGCCGGGCGCGGGCGCCGCGGTCAAGTTCGGATTGCCCCCTTCGGTTGGTCCGCGCAGAGCTCCGCACATTCCTCCGGATCTTCCCGGCGAGGAGGAAGCGCGAGCCCGGCCGCGTCTCCACGCGCTGAGAGCTCTCTCCCTGCACCCCGGGGAGGGGCGCCTGGCGTCACCCACTCGCACCCGGAGCCCCCCGCTTCGGGAGCGCGGGCGCCTCCTCGCTGTTCTCCTTTCCCTCCCCGCCACCGCCGCCGC